>CM025791.1:91248029-91715529 GCA_014635995.1 Sarcophaga peregrina
GTCTCTCAGATGAAACAAATAGTATCGTTTACAATGTTGTAAGTCTAATGTTGCACTTTCCATGCATACAACTTATACATATCCTGTGTATTATTTATTCTAGGCACTCTAAAATATAACCCAAATTCCATGTTTCTTCGCAGTACTTTTTCTACTTGTTTCTGTTGTTTCCATCTTAATTTCTAATTCTGTATTGCGATATCCCTGTAAACGACTTTCAATGTTAAAACATACTGCAGCTAAGTAAACTTTGACATTTAATGACGTTTCTTTATAGTGGATGACTTAGTGAAATGGCGTATTCTGAACATGAGTGTCGCATAAAAAATCATATTTTTCATCACCTTAACAGCTATCTACACCCGGGTGTTAAGTAAGATTCATTGTAATGTATAACTAACTATAGAAGGTATAACCCCTAAGCGTTGCATAAGTCCTTTGCTTGAATATTATTACGTTTAAAATATGAGCTCTTAAATGGCAAATAAAATAAAAATAAATTTGTTTTTTGTTTTAATGGCACAATTCTGTGTACTACTGTTCACAACTTGATGTAAACAACAACAATTGCTGTGTTCTTTATTTTTCTGTTTTCTTTGCATAAATAGTCACCATTACTATGCAATTATTCGACAAATCTTTGTAATGGAGACCTTCAAACCACGATTACTTTGTTCACACAAGTCGAACTGGAAGTCGTTTTTGTTTCAGTTTGCGTCGTAAATATGAAAATGTTTGTACAAAACTAAAACAGAAAAAGGGGATTTCCCGTTTAAGTCTAATGTAAATTCGAAGTTGTGTCTTTAAAATTTCTGTGACTTCGAAGTTGCGTCGTTTTTGTTTCAGTTTGCGTCGTTAATATGCAAATGTTTGTACAAAGCTAAAACAGAAAAAGGGAATTTCCCGTTTAAGTCTAATGTATTTATGTTGTCTGATGGTTGCAAAATGTAGGTCGTTAGTAAATTAAATATTTTTTATTGAAAAATCTATTTTCCCAGCTAAAATTATGAATCCCGGAACCAATTAAATGAAAATCAATACAAATGCATGGAAAATCATGCTTCGTTTAGCGTCGTTTCGCTTTGCGTCGCGTTTCTTCAGGCCCTATTAGTGACGCAAACCGGGGTATTAGTGTATTAAGTTTTGAAGAATGGCCACCTTCCTTAAATGGTAAGCAAATGTTTACTGTATTATCCTTCAGCATATTTATAACAATTTTGGAAGGATTACGTAGCCAAAAATTCTATGTAGGCATCTTATGTTCCTCATGGAGTACAGCGTATGTGTATGCACATCGTTGTTATTCACTTTAATTCCAACAATTGCTTTAAAATTCTTTCTATTATCTGTCTAGACTAACTTTGGGCTTCTTCGTTAGAGATTTAAAATTCCCACAAAAAAAAAACTCCCCAGACTTACTTTATTATTTACTTCTGAATTTTTAAATTAAGAAAAAAATAAAATTTAATTAAAAATTTTGTTGCATATTTTGGACTAACCCCGAGGCTAAATTTTCTTTTGCTTTGTACTATTTCTCTTCTTTCTGTTTTTTTTTTGTATTGAAAGCATATTTTTTGTTTTGTTTTTTTTTAACCGAAAAAAATTATTTAACGGAAGAAATCGCAACCATAACCGGAAAACGGAAATCATATAAAAATTTTAAACACAATTTATTTTTTTTTCTATGTGTGTGTTGTTGTTGGTGTTGTTTTATTTTCTGTGGCAAAGGTTAGCGTGTTTATGCGGCTTTAAAACGGGATTTTTGTGTTAATGTTACGGTAGTAATATTTGTCTGTGCTTAAACAAGTTAGTGAGTGTGTGTTAACAACTAAAACAGAGAGAGAAAAAACAAAAGAAAAAATAGAAAACGTTGTAGGAGAGAACAATTGTAATAAACAGGAGTAAAAATCATAAACCATATTTATTTTCCTGTTTTAACAAGTTGTTTTTATGTTGTTGTTTTTATTGTTGTTGTTATTGTTATGTTGGTTTACAGCTTAGTTATTAAAATATTTCAATATATATACAGTCAACCCTCCTATAACGCGGTACTATCAGAACGCATTTTCCATATAACGCGGAGCTGAAATTGCGGCATCCCTCCTATAACGCGGTACTCTTATAGCACGGTTTGCGTTCAACTTCATCCCATAAGTTCCTTCCGAACAGCCTATGGATGAATAGTAACTATATATTGTATGAGCGTTTAATAGAAGTTCTATTTTCGACTCAAAAGCTCAGCCGAGATACAGTACCGTGCAAAACAATAGCAGTTGGATTTTCAATTTAAAAAAAAGCAATGAATGAAGATGAACCAAGTAAGGATAAATAATAAAAAAATTACATTATTTTGCAAGTATTTCCCAATTTTGTTGGAAACCAGTCTTTTAGCTTCCTTTTTATTTCATTTTTGTTTTTATAAATCCTTATATGAACTCTTGAATTCAATAAAAATAATTTATAATTCAACCTGACTTTTGTTTTCCTTGGTCTCCATATAACGCGGTACGAATGATGTGATTTGTACTAATTCTGTCTTTCTATGTCTTCTTTCCATAGAACGCGCTACGAATTAGCCTACTTTGTAACTGAAATCCGAGTTTGTTATAGAGCGGTTTCCGTATAATACGGTACGCACTCACCGCGTTATAGGAGGATTGACTGTATCTACTCAACTAGTACAGATAATGGAGGTGTATTGAACATATGGAGCTGTTTGTAACGCATTTAAATAAACACGTGTAAGAAGCATGATACGGTTTGTGATTAAAAAATAGAAATTACAAGGAAATAAACATTATTGTGATTAAAATCTGAAGGTGTGTGATCGAAGTCGCCACAGTCTAGTAGTAGATAGACGTGGAACCTTTGTTCGAACCCCAATATTTCGGCGTCTATCTCTCAGCAGATTTCTGGCAAAACCTTTAAGAGCAACTAAAATTGCCATGAAAAGTTTCTCAAAAAATCTGTCGTTCAGAGTCAACATTAAACTGTAGGTCCCGCCATTCATGCATAAAATTAACACACACAACATAAGTGGTGTAAGAAGCTAGGCTGTAATCCTGACTAAAGGGTTGTAATGACCAATTATGTATTTGTGATGCATACATAAAACGCAGTTTTAGGAAAACGTAGGACGAAGAAATATTCGTAATGAAAAGAATTTTGCTGCTGAAGGGCCTTGAAAAATTTAATTTTTTCTTAAGACCAACGTAAAACCAAGAATATGACTTTTACTCATACAGTACATTGTGTTGGAATAACAGAAACAAAGTTCTTTCCCTCTAGTAGAAATCGAACCCACGACATCAGCACCTGAAGTTTAGCACACTACCTATTAGAGCATCCTTTGTTCTGCGAATACGTGGAACATTTCACGAATGGTTCCTGGTTTACTCGTCTATAAAATATAGTTCGTAGAATAACTCAAGTCAAAAGAACGTCCTTTGCTTAGTATAGTTGTTTAGAGCGCTCATTTGAACCTGACCGAAGTTGAGCATTTTTATCAGCGAATTGGTTAAGTGGCTTATTAGACTTGGGGCCATGGTTCAAAGCCCAGGTTAGACATCTCCAACAAAGAAATATACGAAAAAATATTTCTTCGATGACCTAGCAGTTTTCTGGTCAAAACTCATAGAGAAAATAAAATTGCCATGAAAAGTTCCCCAAAAATCTGTCGTTCGGATTATTAGAATGTAATTCTCACCACACAAAACATAAGAAGTTAGGTCGTAATCCTGACTCGACTTATCAGAACGCAAAAGTTCAATTTTTCGTGAACCAGGCTCGTAAATTAGTTTCATTTTGATCGATGGCAAGAGTTATGTTGGTTATGAAGACCACTGTGGTTTGTGGCTTATACGCATACAACTGGGACTTAAGAAAAACTCACAAGATAAAGGACTAACGGTGGCCAATTCACAACAACTCCACATGAAATGTTATGTGTCATGAGTTGTACGTCACGCACCGCCTTCCTCGTAAAGCCACATGTGCAAGTCATTCAATGCTGGTGAAAAGAAAATGGAAATCATCGACATGCACTGTTCGTCATTAACAGTAACGTTCTGGCCAATGTTGTTCACAAAGAAATATGGATTAATGACGTTGCCAGCCAAAAACTCATATGAAATAGTGACTTTATCGATATGCACTAGACACTTTTGAATCTAATGCGGATTGTTAGCGTTTCTAATTCTACAGTTTTTTTTAACCACATACCCATTTATGCAGAAATGGGCCTCATTACTGAAGAAATAAGAGATGGAAATAAGAGTCAGTTGCCTAGTGCGCCGTAAGCATTCATCGTTGTATCTGACGCATCTTCTGCCGTCCTCTGTGGTTCGATAAAATAAAATTTCACAGATGTGTCGTCATTAACAATCACAATTCAGATGTACCTGTATAGATTTCGAATAGTTTTCTATCTTTTCACTTCATGAAAACTCATTGTCCATAGAAACCATTATCGTTGCTTTGGATACATTGATTGTCAGATCCTTTTCCGTTGACTTCTTATAGACACTCGTAAAGGTAGAAGTTAACTGTGCTTCTTACAACAAATTTTGCTACATAATCATGAAGTTTGCTGTTAACAAAACCTTTACTCTCTAATCTCTGAGGACGATATATATGTACGGCCCCATGCAATCGAGTTTGACCGGCACTATCCTATGAAATTGTAATATTCGTGTTACATCTAGGCACAACATTTTTTTGAAATAAATAACCATGTTGTGCAATAACTCCACAGATGCATGTAACAATATAGTTATGAAATAAAGTTTCACACATTCTCTCTCCATTCCCCACAAAAGCAAAAAAGTACAATTCAAAAATGTTTTTGGTTAAAAAAAAATAACTTTATACCAACGCAACCAAGTGGTTCTTGTTGTTATAATTGCAACTTTGAATTTTTATACGTCTATGACAGTAAAAAGGTAAGCAAAACGTAGAAAGGCTTAACCAACATATATGCGTTTGCATATAACGAATAATTTTAAGCTCAAAAAAGCTTATATTGCACTTAATAAATACGTAGCAAGTGTCATGAATTTAACCCATATTATTTCATAGTGTGAACACGTTTTCTTAGTATTTAAAAAAATTACTTCAAATATAATTACTTAGTCAGTCTTGCTGTTTTTGCTTTAAATTGCAAATGAATTTTGTTGCTAATACACTTAGTCAAACCTGTTGTTTTTACCCTAAATTGCATAAGAATTTTGTTACTAACGCACTTTGACGCATAGTGACGTACACTGACGTATATTAACGCATGGTGACGCATACTTATAAAACGATTCTACAATGAATAGAATAAAATTTATGAACAAATCTATTAGTTATTAAGAACAAATCATTTTATTTGCAGTTTTAAATATTATTTTAAGTTGTTCAATGCCGAAAAAAATCTTTAGTTTTGCACAAAGAATGGGGCGCTATTGTACACTATTAGAATACATCCTCCGTCCCATGCTACCTATCTTCCAAATAATTTAATTTCAAATACTGGTTTTATTCAAAGAGAAACGTGCTTATTGCTCCTGGCTTAAATCACCTAGTATCCCTTATGCATTAGATTTCCAATACTTCTGTACGCGTAAGCACAAGTTAAGGGAAGTGTGTAGCACTGATACTTCCTTTCGCTTCGATTTTCTACTCTAACAGAAATCACGAGCAATGTCTCCTAGTTGGCTGGCAAAGACGGTGTCTCTAGACTGGTTGTCCAGCTCGGTACTTTGTCCAATATGTCAGCAACGTAAGTTTACGTCTCCCTATTTTATTAAACATAGTTTGCGCATATACGTGTTGCAATAGTGAATATTAAACTCCTTAATGCCTTTAATTTTTAATGTAAACGCTAGACTAACCTAGTTATGGTATTGCCAACTTAAATTTCAAGCTTAATTACAAGGTTGATTATCTTTAAAAATTTTCTGCTTTAAATTTTACTAAACAAATTCCTCTAAAACGTTGTTGGCTTTAAAAATTTGACCCACAATCTACGTGTATTGATGTAAATTGCCTCAATAAAAACCTCAAATTGCTGTCTGCTTTACCCTTAAAATGAAAATAGGTTTACAGAGCACACAAACACGCACACTTATTTATTTATAAAATGGGAGAGAGAGAGAGAGGCAGCTTTATACTACCTTCTAATATTTTAACCAACACTGACTTCCTTTTTGCCGTTCTACCAAAGGCAAGACGAACTGTCTACCAAAACAATTTGAATAAAAAGTTTATAAGAAACCAGAAAAATGGCACAAAGGTTGATGATGGCGATATATAAGGGGGAATTGGCAATGGTAGTAGCGGGGGGGTAATAAATAAAAATGTAATTTTATTAAATTGAAAACAATTTGGTCAAAATGTTTTGTTTGTTTGTTTTTATTGTATTGTAGCCAAATATTTGCTTGTGTAAAGCATTTCGAAAATAATGTTGTTTAGTATTGTACAACGTCTACGGCACGGTTACCAAAAAAAAAAAACAAAGACAATCAATAAAACTGGCATATTGCCACACATGTTACCAAAGAAAAAAAAGGCACATAAAACTTATAATAAATAAATTTTGTAACGAAAGGAGAAGAAAATAAACAACAACAAAAAAGTTTTTTTTTTTGGCTAAAAGTCCCTAAAGACATTAAAGAAAAAAACGATTTTTTTCCAAATTGATTGACTGGCATTTTTACCTTTTCTTAGGGAGAAAAAAAGGGAGTTTAGGAATCGTATGGCTTTTGTTACTCAATGAAAAAAAATGTTTATTTTAACGAAATTAAAAAAGAAAAATTATTTTAAAACTAAATATAAAAACACAATAATTATTGTAAAAACATTTCTTTATTATGACACTACCCCAACTACCACTGCCACTGGCAGGCACTTTGTAAATAATATCCAGAAACCTTTATCAAATAAATTCAAAATTTTCCATTTTTTATAAAATATTTTTCTCTAGAAAATTTCCGCTCCATTGCATGCACATAGCTTGCCCTACCAACCCTGAGACTTGTGTATAACCACCGAAAGAAAAATTGAATTTTAATGTACACATACCAACAGAATTTTACCAACAAAAATTAAATATGGCAACGAAAAAAAAAAATCCTTACAAATCTATTGTTTTAATTTTTCGTTGCTGTTTTTGAAAACGTATCAGAAAACAATGACTAAATTCCGCAAAAAAAAAAAATTCCCAAAAAAAATGCTTTTGTTACTTAACTTTACGGGAAATATAATGAAAATATGAAAATAATTTGGTTTTTTCTCCTTTTCACAGTGAAAAACTCCAGTTGGTTGAAAAACGCATGTCGACGCATTCCATAATTATTTTACTAGATGTAAAGCAACAGAGCAAAGTTTTTAGGGGAAATCGAAAAGAAATCCACTAGACTACCAAAGCAACTAAAACTTTTAATATATTTTATTTAATTTCAATACATCGCATATTGACGCCTCTTAACGCACAATAACGCATAGAACTTTTTTTGCAGAATGCCAATTATTACCTACTGTCTTCAAATCCAATTGTTTGCTTGAAATTTTCCCACTACGGCATATTTGAAAACATCATATTTCATTCAATTCAATAATTTTATTCAAAATTCAATGGTATAACTGGCCCTTTCTAATACAAAAAAATGTTGTATTTTTTCAAAAAATATGTCAATAATATTGCCTACAGTCTACAAATTCAATTATTTGCTTGAAGTTCTCCCACTATAACTGGTCGTTTCTTCTTAGACAAATAAATTTTGTATTTTTTCAAATAATATTTCATTCAAAGTATTATCCATCCAAGTGGAAATCTACACCCCCATTTATAAACTATAACGAAATCCACTAATCTTCCGCAGCAACCACAACTCTCAATTCATTTTTTTCCATATACCGCATATCGACGTACCTAAACGCATAACAACGCATAGTTATATTTCATTTAATTAAACATATTGATAGTATAACTTTAAAACTAGTTATTTGTAATGGAAATAAATTGTGTATTTTTTGAAATAAAATGCCATTCAATGTATTATCCATACAAGATTTGAACCCAAAGTCTCTGATGGGAATCATCGCTCACATTTACAGAATGAAACAAAATCAACTAGACTACCAGAGAACCCAAAACTTTTAAAATATTTTATTTAATTGCAATATATCGCATATTGACGTACCTTAACACACAATAAAAAATAGTTTGAAGTGGGTAAAGATCGAGTAGATAACTCAATTAAAAACTGCAAAGTATTGTACGCAATAGATGTCAACAAGTCTCTATACCTTTTTTTAATTTTTCAATCGCAGTATTATTAGACAAACTCTAACGCCCAAGCAATATTAGAATTGCATATGCTGCTGTCATTATAAAAAAAACCAGACTTAGGAGTATAAGTACACGACAAACTTCGGAGATTATTTGTATTATCAGATGTGAATAAAGTTAGTTTAGAAGGTTAGGAAAGGTTAAAGTCTTAGCTAAGTGAGAAGTTATTCAAACAGTGATAAGTTAAGCTAGGTGGCGGTTTGTCATTGAAGGTCAAGGTCCCATTTAAGCCAGCCTTTAGGCCTATTAATATCATTTATCTTAAACGGTCAGTACAACCATTTAGTTAGGATTACAACCTAGTTTCTCACACAAACAATACTGTGTAAGTAACTTTAATCAATGTGCAGTTGGACCCATAGTTTTAGGTCGATTCTGAATAACAGATTTGCGAAAGTTTTCATGCCAATTTTCTATTTTATTTTTAGAGTTTTTGCCAGAGAATTGAGTAGAAAATTTTTTTCATATTTTAATTTGTTCTAGATAACTGAGCTGATGCCTTAAACACGAGCTCTTATCGAGTAAGACCAAACACTATCTACTACACAAAAATTTTGTGCCTCCCTATTGGTTTAGAAGAGTATTTTACAACTTAAACCTCATAGGCTTATAATAATTTAAACTAAACTTACATTTTCCTTTAAAGTTCTTATAGTTTGAATTAAGGTTTTATATCTTAAAGAAAAAGAGAAAATAAAAGAGAGAGAGACAGAGATTAGTTTTCAATGATTCTATGAAATTGATTAAATTTCATGAAGATTTTGTTTCAAGCAATCAAAAAATACTATTGCAAAGCCATACACAGTCGAGTTTATCCATCCCTGTTATTAAAATTAATACGTTTCATAACAAAAACAAACAAAAACAATATCAATTTCATTGCCATGAAATTCTATTAAAAAAAACGAAATTATTTTTTTTATGAATATTTAATGTAATTAAGTGCTGTATTTCAGCTTTTCTTTGTTTTGTTTGTAAATATTTACCGCATAATTACGTTGAAATGTTGAAAATATGCCCCAATAGACATTCAAATATTCAGTGATAGACGTAAATACTTAAAGGCCAAATATTCTTCAGAAATTCTAAAACAAAAGGCTTCATTAATATGGAGAGCATAAGTCAGTCACCTCAGATAAATATCAAAAAAATCCAAAGTCGTAAGAATTTAAACGTTAGCATTGATAAAATTTTGCTACAAGGCAAAGCGGTTGTTGTCTAAGCTATATAGAGAACTTTATTTTTTGCCCCGATGGAAAATCTTTCAAATTGTCAAAAAAGTTGCATTTGTGGTAAATATTTTTGGAACACCTTTTCCGCGTAGACACCAGGACTAGCAAGAAATTATAAAGTGAGCATGCTTTATCGAAAACATGACGTACCGAATGATTTGCGAGCTTCAAAAACCAATATTTTGACTTTAAACATAAATAGCGTCCAGGATAATCAAAAAAAGTTTGCAGACAGTAAATAAGAAACATTACTAAATCAAGATTTGCAAGACAAGCATGTATAAATATTAGGCCTTACTCAAACAGTCATTTTAAAGCTTTTAAAAGCAACAGGATATGTCCGAATGTAAGGAAATTTTCGAATGCTGTTCTGGCTACGAAAAACAAATTCATTTTGAGAAATCCCAGCGCACGAAAACATATACGAAGCGAAATATATACGGCCAAGCAGAACATCCTTTCCTCCAAGGTTATGCTCTGCATTTGGTGGAATCCGAAGGATAATCTATTATAAGTTATTGAAAACAGGAGATCTGTTCAAGTAAAAATTAATTCGATTGAAGTGAATATTATTTAAAAAATGGTGCTCTAAACATGCAACCACACAAGAGACCATCATTTTCAATTATGACAACAATCGCTGGAATATTGCGGTGCAGATCAAGAACTATTTGAAAACAAATTGTCATTCCACCACTCATGAGCCCAGTTTTCAAGTTATACTACCCGTATGTTTTTAACTTTATGTAATTGAATGAAAGATAACGATGCGTTGTTGTGCGTTAAGGTACGTCAATATGCGATATATTGCAATTAAATAAAATATTTTAAAAATTTTGGGTGCTTGGTAGTTGATTTTGTTCCATTCTGTAAATGTAAGGATCGATTCCCATCAAAGACTTTGGGGTCAAATCTTGTATGGATAATACATTGAATGGCATGTTATTTCAAAAAATACACAATTTATTTCCATTAGAAACGACTAGTTTTAAAGTTATACTGCCCATATGTTTAATTGAATGAAATATAACTATGTGTTCTTATGCGCTTGGGTACGTCGATATATGGAAAAAAATGCATTGAGAGTTGTGGTTGCTGCGGAAGATTAGTGCATTTCGTTGGGGGTGTAGATTTTCACTTGGATGGATAATACTTTAAATGAAATATTATTTGAAAAAATACAAAATTTATTTGTATTAGAAACGACCAGTTATACCACGGAATTTTGAATTGAATGAAATAAGTAGTGGGAAAACTTCAAGCAAACAATTGAATTTGAAGACTATAGGCAATATTCGGTATTCTAAAAAAAAAGGTCCAAGCGTTATTGTGCGTTAAGGTGCGTCAATATGCGATGTATTGAAATTAAATAAAATATATTAAAAGTTTTAGTTGCTTTGGTAGTCTAGGGGATTTCCTTTCAATTTCCACTAGAGACTTTGCTCTGTTGCTTTACATCTAGTCTTTGAACTTATTACTCGATACTTAATATTATAAAATAATTGTATGGAAATACGTAGACATGCGTTTTTTATGCCAACCATTTAACCAACTACGGTTATTCACTGTGAAAAGGGGAAAAACCAAATTATCTTCGAAGTTTACCGTGTACTTATACTCCAAAGTCTGGATTTTTTATAATGACAGCAGCATATGCGTTAGAGTTTGTATGCGTACTATGGAACTGCGATTGAAAAAAAAGTTAAAGGAAGTGCTTACCATACGTTGCAGTTTTTAATTAAGTTCGTGGTCACTTCTCTTACAACGCTTATTGGTATTGGTGTACCCTATTATCTACTCGATCTTTAGCCATTTCAAACTAGTTTTCTCACTTTTTTTCTTTTTCTCTTTCAGTATTTCTGCTCTTTTTTGTGTTTACTTTAGAAATCTCAAAAGGTGTGAGTGTATAAGAGATGATGTCAACATAACTATGTTGTGGTTTTACATGTTCCTTGTAATCTATTGTATGTGTATGAGTCTATGTGTGTGATGGCTCATATATTATTGGCATTATGTATGCATTATTGTTTCGTATTGCATGTAAATATGGGTTTTTCTTGCAACCTCATCTCTTTTTGCTTCACTCTTCTGTGCATTTTTATTTTGTTTCTTAATGCTGCTGGTGTTTCTTTTCTATCCTACGGTATTAGAGGTTTTCTCTTCTTACTCTCTTTTTACTGTGTTTGTTATTCCATTTCTTTTGTGGGTGTGTGTCTGTGCTTAGCATGTCATGTGGCATAGTGCGTGTGTGGTGGTGATGTGCATATATAAATGCATGTACATATGTATGCATGTTGATATGGTAATGTTACGTTATGTATTATTAGTTTGTAAATGTGGTTTATTTATGCTAGTTTGTATCTTTGTTTCAGTTTATTGTGGATTTTTTTTCTGTTTCATTTTAACCATCTCTGGCTGTGTGTGTCTAGGGTGCATATGTGTATATATTTCACTCAAGTATGCATAGGAGACGTCTAAAAATCCTTGACATATTGTTGTAATGTTAGGTTTGCATATATATTTTTTTTGTATTATTTTGTTGCATATTTTAAGGCGATTTGAACTTTTATTTTTTGTGTGGTTGAAATACTTTAAAATGCAAATAGAAGGTGCAGTAAAATGTAAATCCCTGTAGCTATTTTAATAAAAGAACGCTTTAGTAATGTGTAGAACTCGAAATAAGAAATGTTTGATGAACATTAAGTCAAGATTACCACCTAGCTTCTCACACTAGCCATGTTGTGTGTCTAAATTTAATATATGAACGATGGGACGTACAATTTAAATTCGACTTCGAACGACATATTTTTGTTGGGAAACTTTTCATTACAATTTTTTTTTTTATTAAACCTGCACTCAGGGGATGACCCCTACCCATGCAGTGCATTGTGCAGGTTTAGGAAAGGTGGAAAGAGGGAAGATGCGATCGGAAACGAGTTGATGCTTGTGACTATAAAATGGCCAGTACTATACCTTCACCATTAGACAGCCTACAGCAATCGTCCCCAAGAAGCCCGCAGTTTCTCACACCACTTATGTTGTGTGTACTAATTTTATACAGAAGTGGCGGGACCTACAGTTTAAAGTCGACTCCGAACGACAGATTTATTTGAGAAACTTTTCAAGAAGAGAAAGAGAAGAAATCGCCGAAAAAATACTTTTTTTGTATTTTTTTATTTTTGATGTCTGGCCTGGGACTCGAACCCTGGCTTTACGTCTAATAACCCAGCACACTACCTACTAGACCATGGCGACACAATACCGACTAAACTACGGCGACTACATTAGGATTACATACATACATACAAAATTGGTCATTACAACCCTTCAGTCAGGATTACGACCTAGCTTCTCATTAGAATTACTAGCCTCAATATAATTTAAAACTGCGTTACTGTCGGATCTCTGCTAATGGAAGAGCTATTTCGTGCGATATTATGTCTCTATTGCTTTCTACTTGATTCTAAACATATTGATAATGATTACAGAAAAACGAGAAATAGTTTGGGATCTAGTCTATGCTGACGGTATTCATATGGACATGCCATATAAAATCTTGAAAATAGTCTCAAAGCCCTAGGAGACCACGGTTTAAGCCCCAAGTTCCCGCGATTTTCATTCGGAATCGATTTCAAACTCTAGGTCCCACTACTTATGTACGAAATTAACACACACAATATAAGGGGTATAATGAAAAACTAGGTTGTAATCCTAACTGAAGGAATATAGTGACCAATTATGTATGTACCAGAGATCAGCAATGAATCGTTTTTCCGCTACTCATAAACATGAATGAATCAACAGAATTGAAATTGAACTACTCTGATTTATTCGTACTCGCTACAACATTGATTTATAAGTAGCAATGAGTATGAGTACAACCCACAACATTCGAAATATGTTTGATTCATACGCCTACTCATTCTAATTCATAAATTTAGAAAAATACTTATAATACTTATAAGTCATTCGAGTGACTCGAATCATTCATCAAAATTTATAGCCTTTGTTGTTGTTGCATATGCAAACAAAGAAGAAAGTGAAAGACAAAGACAGCAAGCAAAGCATATACTCAATCTTCTAGTGAGTATTGCAGTGCTCGTACGCGAATCATACTTATTCTAGGCTTCGTGTAAATGTTCGCGTATTGTTAAGTATGAATACGATGAGGACTTCCAACTTTGAGTATGAGTAGTATGAGTATGATAATAAAATAAGTATGAATGCGTATAAGTATTTGAAATTATAAGTATAACTCGAAGCTACTCATCGTTTTGAATACTCGTTGCTGATCTCTGGTATGTACGTATGTATATAGTACAGTGTAGTGCAGAGAGCCCCTTTCTTAGTTTTACCTCAAACAATTCAAGAGAAAACAGAACAATGATGAGGAGTTGCTTTATGGCAGCTTTATGT
The DNA here is from genome assembly GCA_014635995.1 of Sarcophaga peregrina. Taxonomy (NCBI): domain Eukaryota; kingdom Metazoa; phylum Arthropoda; class Insecta; order Diptera; family Sarcophagidae; genus Sarcophaga; species Sarcophaga peregrina. The sequence continues at coordinate 91,262,010 of CM025791.1, forward strand.
CCTTTAAAGATATGAAAAAGATTAAAAACAACAATAAAATCAAAAAACACATCATGGTATTGGAAATCATGGACTTAAGCCTGGCCTGACCTATTGTAACTTACTTGGCTTTAAATTTTCTTGTCTTTTGCTTCTATTACACAATAATGAAGTGCATAAAATTTATTTATTTTTATTGTTTCTTTTAATTTTTTTTTATTTTTATTAAAATAAAATATCCTGTGTTCTCATAGATAAATTTTCTCTTTTTTTTTTGTTTCTTCGTAATCTATTGTCTACTTTAAGAGGATTTTGTGGTAAAGAGATTACAAATGGTATTATGAAATTGAAGCCGTGAGCAAAGTTTGAGGTGAAATTTCTTTTTATTATTTTTATTATATTTTCTCTCTAACTATCTAACTATTCGATTCATTCTCTTCATTTACTGGCTGTCTCTCTCTCTCGCTCTCTTTCTTCTTTGGCATGCCATTAAATAAATTTTCTTTTTTTTTTTATAAAATAATGATTAGAGTGAAAGTGTAGAAATAATGTTTGTAATGGCTAAACGCATGTATGTATGTAAAGGTGTGTGTGCATGTGTATGTATGTATGTTAATAAATAAGGTTATTATTACCTTGAATTGTACGCCACTACACTTAAACACATGCACTTATACACTAATACCCCGGTTTGCGTCGCTAATAGGGCCTGAAGAAACGCGACGCAAACAGAAACGATTCAAAAGGAAGCACCATTTTCCATACATTTGTATTGATTTTCATTTAATTGATTCCGAAATTCATAATTTTAGCTGAAAAAATAGATTTTTCAATAAAAAATATTTAATTTACTAATGACCTACAACTTGCAACCGATAACAGACAACATAAATACATTACGCTTAAACGGGAAATCCCCTTTTTCTGTTTTAGCTTTGTACAAACATTTTCATATTAACGACGCAAACTGAAACAAAAACGACGCAACTTCGAAATCAAAGAAATTATAAAAAGACTTAACTTTGAATTTGCACTAGATTTAAATGGGAAATCTCCTTTTTCTATTTTAGCTTCGTACAAACATTTTCGTATTAACGACACAAATCGAAGCACTAACGACGCAACTTCAAAACATCCGACGCAACCTGAAGCAAAAATAACGCAACTTCGAAATCACAGGAATTTTAAAAAGACTCAACTTTGAATTTGCACTAGATTTAAATGGGAAATCCCTGTTTCTGTTTTAGCTTTATACAAACATTTTCATATTAACGACGCGAACTGAAACAAAAACGACGCAACTTCGAAATCAAAGAAATTTTAAAAAGACTTAACTTTGAATTTGCTCTAGATTTAAACGGGAAATCCCCTTTTTCTATTTTAGCTTTGTACAAACATATTCGTATTAACGACACAAATCGAAGCACTAACGACGCAACTTCAAAACATCCGACGCAAACTGAAGCAAAAACAACGCAACTTCGAAATCACAGAAATTTTAAAAACACTCAACTTTGAATTTGCACTAGATTTAAATGGGAAATCTCCTTTTTCTATTTTAGCTTCGTACAAACATTTTCGTATTAACGACGCAAATCGAAGCACTAACGATCCAACTTCGAAACATGCGATGCAAACTGTAACAAAAACGACGCAACTTCGAAATCACAGAAATTTTAAGAAGACGCAATTTCGAAGCAGACAGAGAACAAGGCGACGCAAACCGGGGTAATAGTGTACTTTCTATAATCATAGTTGACGCAGTTTTGTTCTCTTTGGCTAAGCCTTAAGGCATAAAAAAAGATTAAAACCAGATTCGTTTTAATTTTTTGTTCTTGGTGTTGGTAAATTTAAAGCAGTAACCTAGCGTCAGAGAGTAAGGAAGGAAGCGTGAGAACGTAGGTAAGAATATATTAGAATTTGTAATTATTTTGTTTTTTTTATATAAGAAGAACATAATTTACATAGAAATTTAAGCATAAGCATGTTAAACTAAATTTTATGGAATTATTTTGTAAAAATTTAATACACTGCGAGCTATGAATATTAGCGTTCGATGCAGGGTTAAGCTGCTGCTGATTGTTCTAATGCATTAAAGTAAAAATTCAGTAGCATTTCCCTGTACTATTTTGAACTTGATTTGCAACAAATTATTTAAACAAGTACTTACTAACTTAACTGGTCATTACCATAGCTGCCAGATTTGACGATTTATCGTCATTTTGCCAATTTTATGCTCCAAAAATATCATATTGACGATGTGACGATTTCTGCCTTTATTTTGACGATTTTTAGAAATTGAAAATTTACATAAATTTTCTTTACTTTAGTACATTATTCCCTTCCCTATTTTCCTATATCCTCCTTTTCCTTCCTCGGGTACTGTGCTTGTCTTGACCGACAGGTGCACGTCCTCTAACCTAACCTAACCTAACCCAACCTTAGTACATTAAAAGTCACTTTAAGATTTGTATTTACTTTTCAGTTACTCCTATTGAAAATTTAAGTGATGATTTTTCTGCAACTTTTGCGTTTTTCATCAGTTATAAGCCAAAAATTTCCTACCTTTGGAGGAATGGAGTTCCTCATACGAATAGTCCGACCAAGGAACAAATTTTGTCTGTAATGCAGAGTGCAATACACTGTCCAATCGACCACATACGTAAAGAAAGGCAAGTATTACGTACGATTACATGATTCTCGGGAAAAAGTCCCTTATTTCGCTTGAACAAAATCCATTATAATAGTGATAGAACAGTGAAATATAGACCACTTCGCAACGACGCTCCAATGAATCAAAGGAGTGCGATACCCTACCGTCATTAACGAACCACTTCGCCTTCTCTCTTCTGTGCAGTCGAAAATTTTCAAAATAGACGTTGAGTCTCCGTCCAATACATTCTTAAGAAGCTAAGGCGCTGAAAAATGTGTCGATTCCAGCGAACATCACTCTGAATTTTCATGTGGACTTTGTGACGATTAGTTTTTCGATTTCCATGAACGTCTTTGACGGTTATGACGATTTTTGTTCTAATAATCGACGATTTGATGTTTTATTTACCTAGCAGCTATGGTCATTACAAATCTTTAGTCAGGATCACAACCTTTTTATCAATTTTAGCCATAATTGACTGAGCTAATGGTTTTAAGAAACTATTAATGGCAATTTTTTTACCCTCAAGAAGATTGCTGAGAACAAATTGTCAAAAGAAATTAAACAAGGGCTGTATCATGAGCTCTAGTCTAAAAAGCAGAACAATACCTAGTAGACTACGGCAACATCAAGAACATAATATTGAGTTTCTAATTTATAAAAATTTCGAAGAGTAATTGTTTTATAGGATGCTTTTTTAAAAGGTCGAGAAGTTGAAATATTAGTACACATACAAAATCACATCCTTCCTATAGGCAAAGGGCTTAAAAAAATTTTTTTTTGATATCCACTGAAGTCGCCGTAGTCTAGCAGGTTGCGTGTTGGTTGTGTACAGGGTGGCTGATATATAATGCAACAAAGTAAACCGCTATATTTTTTTAATTTTATTGTTCAAAAGCAAAAAATGTTGGAAATAACATCAAATTTTAGAATCAGTTTAGATTTGTTGGAATTGGCCACCTTTGGTACGAATTATGGCCTTCAAACGGCCGGCAAAGCCATTACAGGCTGCACAAAAGTGGCTCTACAGTATTTTGGCCCATTCCTGGCGAAGCGCCGTCTTGAGATGATCGACACTTTGGTATTTTTTTAGTGTGAACCTTACTCTCCAAAATACCCCAGATGCAAAAGTCCAACGGATTGAGATCCGGAGATTTTGCTGGGCATTGGCGGTAGAAATGAAGCGAGGAACCTCCTTTTTAAGTCATTCATGGTTTAAGAGTGCTGAGTGCGGTGGTGCTATTGGAATGCCGAAATGTTTGTCTGCCCAGGGCTTTAAGATATTTTCCCGATAATGTTCGACATTTATTCCGACCCCACGGTCGATAAATCCGAGCGGGGAGCGACCATCGGCCGTTATTTCGGCGCATACCATTACCATCGGCGGCGCTTGAATTCTGGTGGCCAACCGCAGTTGTAAATTTTCAGCTGACCTCTTTGGCAAGTAAACCCGATCATTTTGTTTCTTCACAAACTACTCAATTTGGAATGGCTTCTCATTGGAGAAAACCAAATTCGGTAAATGGCCACTTTCGTGCAAGCGAAGCAACTTCTTGGCTCTTTCCAGTCTCACTTTCTTTTGTCCATCGGTGGGCTCTTGCAATTTTTGGAAATTCAATATAGAGCTTATTTTTCAATATGTATTGCATCCGTTCTCGCGATATGTTCAGCTCACGAGCAATTTTCTACCGCTGCGGCGTGGATTTCGACCAAATCTGGCCTTTACTTTTCAGATAATTTCTAGTTTTGTTACCGTTTTTATCGTCTACTTTTTGGACGCGATGCAACCCGGCCAGTATCACGGTAACGAGTAATGGTACGAGAAATAAAAGATTTATTCACATTTTGAATGCTGGAGGGCTCTAACGATAGCCACCCCTGGTTTTCCAGTCAAATATAAGGCTATCACGCTTGAATTCCATCACGAATAACTTTTTTCTGAATGCAATAGATAATGTAGGCTTGTAAATAATAAAATGAACTGTCATTGGAATAAATCTGTTAGCTGTCAGACGAGCGGTTTACAAATGATAACAACCTGAAGTTGGCTGCAATACATATCAGCCACCCTCTACAAACTCACATCGTTCCTACAAGCGAAGGGAAGTCGCCGGAGTCTAGTAGGTAGTGTGTTGACTTATTAGACGTTCATAAAGCCAGGGTTCAAACACTAGGCCAGACATCAAAACAAAATACAAAAAGTATTTCTTTGGCGATTTCCTATCAGCAGATATTTGACAAAAACTCTGAGAGTAAAAATAAACTTGTCATGAAAAGCACCTTCAAAAAAAATCTGTCGTTCGTAGTCGCCTTTAAAACTCTAGGTCCCGCCAATTATGTATAAAATTAACACACACAACATAAGTTGTACGAGAAACTAGGTCAATAATCCTGACTGAAGGGTTGTAATGACTAATTTATGTAGACTAGATCACTATATCGGTGTAATTACCATTTCCTTCAGTAATTATCTTTGCTTATCTTCCGATTACTTATTTTTCTTATAATCCAGCTAGTCTTTGCAAATCGCATTGTAGGTTAGGTTAGGTTAGACAACGGGTACCTGTCAATCAAGACAAGTACTGTACCCTGAAATCGAATTGACCCCATCGTACAACGTGCTAAAGAAGGGCATGATAATCGAGGGGGATAGGATGAAAGAAGGGTATGTAGAAAAGGCGGAGGAAGTGGGAAAATACCATTACAACCGTTTAGTCAGGATTGTGGCCTAGATTCGCACACCATTTATGCTGCGGTATGTTCATTTTGAATACATGAGTGGCGCGACCTACAGTTTATAGTCGATTCCGAACGAAAGATTTTTGAGAAACCTTTTTTTTTTTTGAAAGAAATCTACTTAGAAGAACTTTTTCATATTTCGCTTTGCTGGAGATGTCTGACCTGGGTTTTGATCCTTGGCCTCAGGCCTTATAAGCCAATCCACTACCTACTAGAGAAGATTTCATGATGATTTCCTTATTTGTTTCCCTACCATATTTAAGCATTTTTCATGGTAATTAAAAAGCATTAATCTGTGGTAAGCTCCCTCTTTTGTCTCATTAATTTCATTTACTGACTATTTTCTCTTGTAAGATTCTCTTACATGAAGTAAATAAGCCTTCTCCTTATAAATCTTCTTTGAAAAATTTGTCCGAGACCCACATAAGCTTACTATCACTGTGTAATTATGTTGTGGTCATGGTGTTGTTGTTTTTGTAAAGTAAAGGATTTCCGTTAAATTAAATCACTCACCAAAGAAACAGCAAGAAGAAGATGTACGATAGAGAAGGGAAAACCAAAAACTGTTAATGTATGAGTGGGTATCAGTTGAGCGCATTAAACATGTTTACCGCAAATTCAATATCAACAGACTACACAGAAAAAAAAAAACAATTTTAAAGAAAACAAAACCCGGCATGAACGCATACAAATATTTGATTTGAGATTCAAACAAATATTGAGTACAGCAAATAAACACACACACACACACATGCTTACACACAAATGCAATATAAACTGTACTGCTTAAATAATTATTTTAAACTGAAAACCAAGTATGTATGCCATCAAAAGTGTATAAAGGAGCAAGCAAGAGAGTATGAGCATGAGAGTATGAAGCAAGAGAGTGTAAGCATGAGAGTGTAAGTGTTTAAGAAACACAAAAAAAAGAAAGAAAAACGGGATCATGTAAACATTATTTTGCTAATAGTACAACCACCAACAGCAACATGTTGATAACAGTAAATAAAAATTGATGTCAACATAAATGACACCATAAATGTTGCCACCACTATAAACATAAAACTGACACAACTCCAGGAAACTTTTGCCTCCTGTACACGTATGTAAGCATGCAAAAAAAAAAACAAAAACAGAGAAAAAAAATCTAAATGTTCTCTTAAACATTTTAAAAAATAAAAACAACAAAAATATTGGCCATAAAACAACGGAATTTCCTTTAAACTTATGGATATACAAGGATATACACAAGCCTGTACATAAATAATCAAAATGTGTCATAAAAAATATAGCGGAGAGAGTGTAAGGGCTGTAAATAACGTTAAGAAAAAGGAAATTTATTAAAGCACAGTGGGACAGAACACTTAAAATGTGATGAAATTGAGAAAATTTATTAAAAAAAAATTTCTTAAAAAATAAAAAATTGTACAGTAAAGTTATATACTCTACCTATGTTAGATGACATGCAATTAAAAGCCTAGCTTAGCTTTCATGTGCCCTATAAGAGCCCGTTTAAATATCATTATTAGCAAATTACGTCATACTTCTGCCTCTTATCTCTCAGCCATCACGATCCAAAACATTTTTGAAATGTTCTGCCAACACATTTTGGGTGCCCAAGTATTCTTCTCCTCAGGTTCTCAAGGAACAGCTTCCGATAACAGTTTTGGGTTCTAAACTTTTTTCTCAGTCATTGTAGAGATATTTTCAGCTTTCTGGGCTTTTGCATCTTGAAGGCAGTCTTCCACTGTATCTGCTATGAGGTTCGTTATTTGAAATCTGGTTATGCTTAACGTAAATTGTGGTTCTGCGTATATCCATATCAGGGCAGATATGCCTTGTGTTTCTACAGAATTGGTCATTACAACCCTTCAGTCAGGATTATTAACCAAGTTTCTCACTCTACTAATGTTGTGTGTGTTAGGTTAGGTTAGAGAACGTGTACTTGTCAATTCTGACAAGTACAGTACTCGGTAGTCGAATTGTACTACGTCCTAGCTTCTCACACCACTTATGTTGTGTGCGTTAATTTTATACATGAGTGGAGGGACCTACAGTTTAAAGTCGACTCCGAACGAGACATTTTTTTTGAAGCATTCCATGGCAATTTTTTACTCTCAGAGTTTTTGCCAGAAATCTGCGGAGAAGAAGTCACCGAAAAATTATTTTCAAATTTTCGTTTTGATGTCTGACCTGGGATTCGAACTCGGGTCTTTTGTCTAATAAGCCAACACACTACCTACTAGACCACGGCGACCTGTGTTAATTTTATAGATAAGTGGCGGGACCTACAGTTTAAAGTCGACTCCGAACGACAGATTTTATGAGAAACATTTCATGGCTATTTTATTTACTCGCAGAGTTTTTGCCAGAAACTGCTGAGAAGAAATCGCCGATAAAATACTTTTTGTATTTTGTTTTGATGTCAACGCTACCTACTAGACCACGGCGACTTCCCTTGGGTTTCTACAACTGCATTAAATGTGTGGCATCTGTGTGAGACCATTTGTTTGCCCATCTACAAAAGAAAGCAAGTCTCTCACGTGATTTCAATTGAATTTTTCGTTTTACCAGCCTTTCAAATTGAGTCGACTTTGTTTTTACTACCAGTGTCCTCATGTCCAGGAATTCTTATGAGCATAGCCGACCAATATCAAGCTAACTCCTCTAGAAACATCTGGTATTTCTTTTCTTTCTCTTCTTGTTTCTCAGAAATCTGTCGTTCGGAGTCCATTTTAAATTATAGGTCCCACCACTTCTGCATAAAATTAACACACACAGCATAAGTGGTGAGAGAAACTGCGGGCTTCTTGGGGACGATTGCTGTAGACTGTCTAATGGTGAAGATATAGCACTGGCCATTTTATAGTCACCAGCAGCAACTCGTTTCCTTACCATTCGCCTCTTTCTCTCTCTCTCTCTTTACAGCTTTCCTAAAAAACCTGCACAATGCACTGCATGAGTAGGGGTCATCCCCTGAGTGCTGGTTTTATAAAAAAAAAAACCCAAAAAAAAACCTTCGTAAATATGCTGTCTAGAGCTTTAATGACCGCTTTACTGTCAACATGCTCTGACACTGTCTTTATGCTCTGACACTGTCTTTATGCTCTGACACTGGCTTCCATTAACCACAATATTTTTCATCTTTATTTGAGGCAGAATAGGCAATCGCGTAGAGCGAAAAACAAAAGGAAAATCTTCTATGAAATCAAAACAAAAATTTCATTTTCAAGAATTTAACATCCAATGGATCAGCAGGTACATTGGCTTGCTTCTGTGTTGGTTTTTATTCCAAAAAGTGTTTTCTTCATAAGCTCCGGGTGTTGTAAAACAAAGTCTTCCCATCTTCTAATTCAGATTTAATTTTTTTTTTTTAACTAAGCACCAGATTGGGATGATGCCCCACATTCTAGAATGCTAGAGTTGCCAACTGTCTAAAACTGGATGTAAAAAACTAAAAATGAGTCGCTGTATTTTAATTTCTTGCTCATCGAATCTTACTGTATTCACAGATTTGATTTCGCTGGGGTATGACGAAAATTTTGTGTGCTACTGCATTTTCGGACTTGCAGTTAAGCACTCCAGCATCCATAGCATGCTATTTTTGTGAAGTATAAGGAAATCCATGCATAAAGTTTAAAGACTTATAAAGCAGATTTTTAGAAATTTTTTTTCATCTAATTCCGACCAAATGTTCACAGTTTTTTTTGCAAGACTTGGTAACCAAATAAGTGATACGCGCATAGCGTTCACAGTGGCTAAGATTAGATTAGAAACTTTTGTAATAAATTCAACTGAATGACTAATGCTTCCTGGATAGAAGAGAAGAATACCTAGTCGGCCACTAAGTTATGCTATCCGAGTTATAACGAATCATAACTCAATTTATTTTTCTGGCTCAAATTGACAAATATTAAAGTGATCTTTGTATTTACAGTACACTGTCTATAGAGAAGTCTCTTCACTGTCGGCGATCAGCGCATACCAAAGCCATCCGAGAACTAGGAAGAAAGAATATTGCCAGGCTTATAAGAGAGTCGAAATGAATTGGGTGAGTGCGTCAGCTTATTTTTCTCTAAATTAACGTGGCAACAAAATGAACACAATGAATTGGTTTATATGTGAACCTCATGCAAATATGGTCGATGACGTCACTTCCCCTTATCTAACTTTTTCCTATATAAAGACCTGATAACATAACAAACTAAACTTTAACATTTTTGAATATTTTCTTTGATTTTTCTACAACAACAGAATAGACATGGGCATTTAAATAGTTTTTCCATATCCTTGACATTTAAATGTCACAACTCCCAATATCGAAGAGCTAGTAAAGTGTACATTTCTGTAAAAGTTCAACTGCCAGCAGTCTTTTATAAATAATTTATAAAAAAAAAATAGAAAACATTACCCTTTAAAGGCCAACTCAACACAATTGTTGTTAAGTGTTTGTCCAACCAATTCAATCAATTTCACACCCACATTTTATTTTGTTTTTCTCTACTGCCCTTATACTGACTGTCTCTTTCGGTTACACGTACAGACGTTTAAATAACAGGGGAATTGAATACAGTTTTCCACTAATAATTGATAGTTGACTGTTTACAATTCATTAATTTTACCATTTGACAAAATAAAATAACAACAACAACAGCAACAATAGCAGCAGCAGCAGCAGCAATAATAAAATAAGAAGAAAAAGAAAATAAAATTGTCAAACCATTTGATAGACAGTTAGCTAGGAGAGAATGAGAACAGTGTAGGGATGAACAGCGAAAGGATGGAGAATAAGAATTACCAGCAAAGTGGAAAACGTGTTCAATTGAAAAATTAAATAAAAATTGTAAAGAGAACTTTTGCCAAACAACAGCTCCACAATAAAAGAGTAAAAAGGGACACAACAAAAAAAAAAAATAATAAAAACAACAACAACAAGAGAGAAAAAGAACAAAGAAAGTAAGTAAGAGAGTAAAAAGTCATCTGTTAGAGTATGTTTGCAGAGTGTTTGTATTATTAAAAGAAAGCAATGCACCAAACACAACCAGCAACACATACGCATACATCAACACAATTACAGAGAGTGGTGGGACAGCATATATAGAAAAATCACAGAGTGTAGTTATAACAATAGCAAGCAACAGCAGCAGCAGTAAACTTTACATCAATATAGACAAACAAATCAATTGAGAAAAGCAATAATTTACCGACCCCCCCACAAAACACAACACAAACACAACAATACAGCCACATAAAGAAACAAATGCCAGAGGAATACACAAAAATAAATAGAATGTGAACCATTATTACGAGAGAGTACACATACACACATAAGATGTCTGTGAAAAGAAAGTCATGTTTTATCATCAACAAAATTTGCACAGTCAATAGAAATAGTAAATGTAAATAAAACTAAAATAAGTAACAGTAAAATGGCGATACACAACGAATATTTAATGCCCTACAACACTACATGTTTTAGGGAATAAGGACACTCAAGTCAATGTGTGCTGGTATGGTTAGATCAATAGAAAACATCTTAGATGGAGCATCTCAAATGGAACATGTCAGATGGAACATATCAGATGGAACATGTCAGATGGAATTTGTCAGATGGAACATGTCAGATGGAAGATGTCATATGGAGCGTCTCACTTAAAACATTTCAGATGGAGCATCTCAGATGGAACATGTCAGATCGAACATGTCGTATGAAACATGTCAGATGAAACATGTCAGATGGAATATGTCAGATGGAACATGTCGTATGAAACATATCAGATGGAACATGTCATATGGAACATGTCATATGGAGCGTCTCACTTAAAACATTTCAGATGGAGCATCTCAAATGGAACATGTCAGATCGAACATGTCGTATGAAACATGTCAGATGAAACATGTCTGATGGAACATGTCAGATGGAACATGTCATATGGAACATGTCATATGAAACATATCAGATGGAACATATCAGGTGGATCAGGTGTCAGATTTTTTTACGCCGAGGAGGGGCAAATGTACCTAATCGCACCATAGAGGAAGTCATCACGTCCTCCGTGTGTGGGGCCCTCACCCACTAAATCCCCCCTCGTACCGTGGACTGTTGTGCCCACTCCGGAACTACGGTGGTATTACTTCGGAGTAGAGTCCTTTTAGCCCTTAAGCCGCCTTCATGCTCACATCCGCGTTCGGATTGCGTATTGAAGGTTGAGGAGACTTCTAAGTGTCTTCACTATTCCTTTCATCCAAGCTCCCGACTGAGACCTCGTTTGACACGTGAGTTAGTGTCATCTGTGCCGGCGTGCCTACATGATCCGCAGCCTCAGATGGAACTTGTCAGATGGAACTTGTCAGATGGAACATGTCAGATGGAACATGTCAGATGGAACATGTCAAATGGAACATCTGAGATGGAACATTTCAGATGGAACATCTCAGATGGAGCGTCTCATATGAAATATGTCAAATGGAGTGTCTCAGACGGAACATGTCAGACAGAGCGTCTCATATCGAATAAATCAGATGAAGTTGGATATGCTGCAGTAACTAGCATGTATAACGAGGAAAATTAAAATCCTATCCTATAGCGACATAGAAGCCTTTGTTGGACTTATGTAAGTTGCATATGATAGCGAAGACCAAAGCTTCGGAGGCTTTACAATAACCAAAATTAAATTGAATACAACACCAGAACCAGTAGCCCATAAAGAAATTCGCGAGTATTTTCTAAGCAGAAGTATACACGATCAGCAGCTGTACTCAATCCAACTTGAGCAGGGGGCAATCGAGTAACCACAATAATCTAGTAGGTAGTGTGTTGGCTTATTAGACGTGAGGCCTCGGTTCAAACCCCAGGTCAGACAACTACAACAATACGAAATACGAACAAATACTTCTTCGGTGACTTCCTCTGAACAGATTTCTGGCAAAAACTCTGAAAGTAAATAAAATTGCTATGAAAAAGTATCTCAAAAATCTGTTGTTCGGATCTTTAAACAATAGGTCCCACAACATTTGCATAAAATAAACGCACACAACATAATTGATTGGGAAACAAGGTCGCAATCCTGGCTGAAAGGGTGTATGTATATAATGTAAGGACAGTCAGCCAATGGCACTCGGCTCTTATAACATTAACTCAAAGAAAACTGAATCAATCATTAAGAGAAAGATAACTTTATCTTCTGCTAAGTTCCACATCTCCTGGTAATTTGCAGCAGAGAACAGAGAGAAGAGCTTGCAAGATAGGTAGCTTACACTCCTCTAATGGACTCAGAAGCTTTCTGTCGAGTGGGACGAAATGTTTGGATAGCTTTCTCTGTTCTATCGCTATTATAAATGATCTTACACGAACGAAATAAGAGGATTTGTTCCGGAAAATCATGTTTCCCTACGTAACACTTGTATTTCTCATGTTGCATTACAGACAGAATATGTTCTTTAGACTATTCGAATGTGGAATTCACTTCCTGCAGACGTCTTGCCTGTCCGTTATGATATAAAGAGATTCAAATCGTGAATTCACAAACACAACTCCCTTTTTCCATATTTCCATTTCCTAGTTCCAACACAATGCCCTGCATGAGTAAGGCCCAACCTCGAAGTGTTGGTTGTATACATATGCACAGATATGCATAACTGGCTATTACAACCTTTCAATTAGGATTACGGCCCAGCTTATATTGTGTAATAGACAGTTTAAAGTCGACTCCGAACGAAAAATTTTTGAGAAACTTTTTCCATTGTAGGTTTATTTACTCTCAGAGTTTTTGCCAGACCTCTGAAAGTGTTTTTTTTTTATATTTGGCCTGGAATACGAACCCGGGCTTTATGTGTAATAAGCGACACATTACGTACTAGCCTACGGGGACTACCTTTCCATTTTACGCAGTTGATATAAGATAGGGAAACTCCTTGCAATCTAACGAGAACAATCTGAATATTTTATGATCACAATCTAACGTTTGCTATGACCAAAGTTCGCAAATGTGGGCTGCACATGATGATTGAGGTGACTTTTGATTTACTGCCTTATCCATGGTCACGCGGGTAGACTAGTTTTAACATCTACGGTGAAAGATGCAACTTTCTATTGTCAGTGCAAAGAGTTTTCTGCAAATGGTGAATGGTTGCCAGAGCGGTTCTCTCTAGACAGCTTGGCTCATTTGCCGTCAGTAAAAGCTGAAATGCTCGATCATAATTACGAAACGATTTCAGGGTACTCGCTGGAAATCAATCTGACAACCATAAACACCCAAAGTCTCTGGAGGGTATCGAACACCCGGTGGTCACATTTGAAGGTTACCACACTACCAACAAGGTTATCTAGACATCCAACACTCATTTCCATTGTTAGATTCTTAGATCAGCAGGACCTCGTTTATATTTAAGAACAAATTATTCTTTAAGCACAGCTTAATAATGTCCTAATATTTTCAGGCATTATTTTATCTTTCAATCGCCTTTTGCCTATCACAAGCCATAGTGGTTACAACCAAGAATGATAAACTAAAGATTACGCCATCACGCACACAAAATTAAAACTTTCTGCGCATGTTAAATCAATGACGTCACGCATATTGGCTAATGATATTGTAAGTTATATTGCAGGGCTGTCAATTACTTTCACGTAGTGCACATACTTTTCAGAAGAAATGTTAATTTTCACATACGAAAAAGATTTGGAAATCTTTAAAATAGCCCAACTACGTCACCTAACGAAATCATGCGCAAAGCGTAATCTTTAGTTTATCATTCTGGGTTACACCTCTAGTCCATACTCCTGTAGAGTGCAATTAAAGCCAGAGCTGAGCAACAAATACAAATACAAGCATACAATAATAATTAAAGCATTAATTAAAAATCATAAGAGCAATAAACTCAACAATAACAATTTAAAAAAAAAATTAAAAAAAAACAGAAAAAAAATTAGAAATAAAACAACAACAAAAACTTTTATGCTCACCATTACAATTACATTTACAGTCTCCACTGATTGTTTGTTATTTTATTTGACTGGCACTAGACAAATGGGAATATTAAGGCAAACTAAGCAATTTATGTGAAGAAAATTAAAAAAGGAGAGCTAGAGACAGAAAAAGAGAAGGAGAAGGAAAGAGAATGAAAGAGAAAGAAAGGGAATGAAAAATAGAACGCATTTATTTTAATAGAACTGTTGTTGAGTCTAAGTATAGTAATTTAAACACGTTTTTTCTAGTTTCATTTGAAATTTCTTTTCCTTTCTCTTGATTTGATTGGGGAAATGAAAATTAGAAATTATTATTTAATAAGTAAATAATCTACAAGCATAATCAGGAAACAGCTGAGAAACATGGAACACTGTACCCCCAAAGTAGAAGGCGTTTCTTAATCCAAAGGATTCCTTTGATTCCTTTTTTGTTGAAGGCCTTATGATCCTTAAAGCGTTTCCTATGTGTAAATTTAAATAAAACAAGACTGTGGGGAATGTCATCAAAATTCGCCATTCGTTGGAAAGCCGTATTGACGCCAAACATCTGCCGCTGGCTTCTTTAGGTGGACGCATCAGAAATGTTCGCTTTTCCATAACTATGCCGGTAAAATTAGGATACAATTAAGCGATAGCATGTGTTCTCTTCCATGTGAAGGCCGCTGGGCTTTGTTACTTATTCAGCATACATCTACAAGGTGTTTCAGATCGAATTAAAGCAATCTCGGTTAACATCACCTAAACGTGAGATGACCAAAATAGAATTTCCAATATGACCTGTGTGGCACGTACTACCATTCTGTTGAAACAGCATCTCGTTGGTGTCCAACTCATCAAATTTAGGAACCGAACCCACTCCCCCCTTTCTCCTACATACCCTTCTTTCATCCTTTCCCCTTCTTCCCTCCTTTAGGACGTTGTACAATGGATCAGTTCGACCTCCGCGTACTGTACTTGTCTTGTTTGACAGGTGCACGTCCTCTAACCTAACCTAACCAAACCTAACTCATGAAATTTTGGTTCCAAAAAAGTTGGTAGACATCGATCTACGATAGCCAACAGCAATGACCTATCTATTTTGTTTTATCACGTACCCTTTCACGCAGAAATTTGTCTTAACACTGAGCATGATTTTTCGATTTGTCATTTGTCAACTCAACATACATCATTCACATTCAGTTCCTAAATCAGTTGGATTTTGTACGGGCGTATACCGAAGTCACGATGCAAAATTTACCTGCGAAAGACCCAGTGAACGATGCGAAACCCAGAGAAACTAGGTCATAATCCTGACTTGAAGGGGTGTAATGACCAATTATGAATGTACCAGAGATCAGCAATGAATCGTTTTTTCGCTACTCATAAGCACTCATGCGTATAAGTATCTGAAATTATAAGAATGACTCGAACCTACTCATCGTTTTGAATACTTATTGCTTATCCCTGGTATGTACCTACAGGACAGTTTTGATAGCCTTATCGGCACGACAGTTATGATGCATGAGTTCAAGTACGCTAAATGGAAATAAAACTCCGCCAGCTGTCACGTTCTGGCGGCAGATATTGCTATGGAGATGATACATAATTTTAAGAAGATATGACACATCATACTGAAGTTACAGAAATCAGTTAACTAAACACTGTAAAAGCCAAAGGACATCCATAACAGAGAACAGCAATAGGTATTTAAAACGATGAGTAGGTTCAAATCATATTTCTTAGTTCTGATGCCTTTACGCATTCATACGTATTTTAATATGATACTCATACTACTCATGCTCAAAGTTGGAAGTCCTCTTTGTATTCATACTTAACAGTACCCATGATGTTATTGATTTCGACTCGTCTCTACTTAACATTTACACGAAGCACGAAGCAAAATAAGTATGATTCGCGTACGAATACTGCAGTACTCACAAGAAGATTGTGTGTATGCTTTGCTTATTGTCTTTGTCTTTCCTTTCTTTTTTGTTTGTATATGCAACACCAACAACGGCTGCAAATTTTGATGAATGATTCCAACCACTCGAATCACTTATAAGTATTATAAGTATTTTTCTAAATCTATGAATCAGAATGAGTATGAATCAAACATATTTCGAATGTTGTGAATTTGATGTCAACATTGTACTCATACTCATTACTACTTATACTTATAAATCGATGTTGTAGCAAGTAGAAATGAATCAGTTGAATTTTAATTCTGTTAATTCACTCATACTCAAAATTGCATGAGTGCTCATGAGTAGCGGAAAAATGATTCAATGCTGATCTCTAATAAACAACTTCTTTGGTGGCGATGCTTTCGATCCTTTTAAGTCCATAATATTGTGTTTCATTCTCTTTCCATTTCCGATTAAGAATTTTTAACAGTTTAATGGCAGATTATACGTTGAACATATTTCAAATCATGATTTTTATAACCACATTGTCATTAGAAATGTGAAATACTGATCCATTTGAGATGTCTATGACTTCCAAAGTCTCTTGAGTTATCAATTTCCTTTCGGAAGACAATATGTTGTAAAATTCTCAATTCGGTCGCCATTATCTAGTAGGTAGTAGCAGTAGGTAGTGTGTCTATACGCTCTGTGTTCTGACTTTTATGGGACTTGGCTATATACTCTTGATTTCTATTAATTAATCATAATTATAGTTAAATTGATATCCTTGTTATGATACTTAGGTTAATTTGTCCTCTCATTACTCCTACCATTACTTCATTTCATTTGTGATACAGTATTCCCTCGATTTACATCGTAGAATATTCCGGAAAAAGGCGATGCAAATCGAAACGACATAAATCGAATATCAAAGAACTCATACTATCAGATGCATTTATTTCTATACATTTTCCAAAAAGAAAAACTAAAATAATTAAATTTTTATTCTATGTATTGAATTTTTGTTTTTTTAAAGAGGGAATTCCCCTGATTTTATTTATAAACAACAGAGGCAACGTAACTCGAATTACGATGCAAATCGAAGTTGAAGGGAACAAAACTTTTGACGACGTTAATCGTAAAACAACGTAAATCGAGGATACTGTAATCAATTTAACTCTCTTTCCCTAATTTCGTATCTCTTTTATTGTGTCCTTTTCATAACGTTTACAATTTTTAATCTGCTTCCGAGTTAAAACGTCTTAACACAGACTCTAATATCACTTGAGTAGCCATTAATGCACATTATTTTACTTTTTAACTTCACACTACTACCACTACTACAATGACAAATGAAATTTGCAATGCATGTTGAATAAATATTATCACACACACACACACATCGTTGAAAACAAAAAGAGTGAAACATTAAGAGAGTGCTAGTGTGTGAAAGAGTAAACAATAATACTCTTGGAAAAAATTTTCATTCAAAGTGTAGTGCAAAATAACAAATCAACTCTGTTTTGTCTACTTATGAAATTATGCATGCATATGCCCTTACACACTCAGGCACATATACATATGCAGACGTATGTATGTAAATATTTCTTATCTCTCGTCCTTACGAATCGTTGAGCAACATTGTTTGTGTTTCTCTTTTTTGAAATTCGAGGTTTTTTTTCTACAATTTTTGTTTTTATTTTAAGAAAAAGCAATTTTTCGTTGATGTCAACAATTTTCTAATGAAGTTGGCACTGCGTTGCACAGTGGTTTTGTTACTTACGTTTTTAGCCAATTCAATCCTTTAGTCAGGACTACAACCATCCCATGTTATACGATTCATGTTGGAAGTATAAATCGTAACCATGAGTGATGGCACCTGCTGTTTAATGTCGATTCCGAATGACAGATTTTTGAGGAACTTTCCCTGACAATTTTATTTTCTCTCAGAGTTTTTTTTCAGAAGACTGCTGAAAGAAATATTTTTTCTTAGCTGGGGTTTGAACCACATGCTCTCATCTAACAAGAGAATCTACTAACTATTAATTATGACAACTTTAATATGGGATTATAAGGTGATAAAAGTCGCCGTAGAGGAGGCAGTGTGTTGGCTTATCAGACGTAAGGCCTCAGTTCAAACGCCCGAACAGACATCAAAACGAAAATCTGGAAAAATATTTCCTCGGCGACTTCCTCTCAAGAGGAAACTTCTGTTTTTCTCGGAAAAAAAAAAAAATAATCGGCATAAATACTAACCGGTCCCCTTGACTCATTGTTAGATCGATTAGAAGAAATATTTTCGTCTAGAAAAGTATGAAATGCAGGTGAATAGATATTGCATTCGGTAGAATCTTAAAACTTTCTTGGCTACTCGTTTGTGTATATTTGGGTTACAGTACGGAAGGCGAATCTGGCCTAGTGTAACTATACTTCCCCGAGACTGGTCAATTTGAAATTATGTTCAAAGACCTACAGTTTTAATTGCAAAGAAAAAGAGAAAGACAGTTGGTCACTCTTTTGAGCGGCTATTCTGAACATAGAAACCTTGGCAACAGAAGCTTTAACAAGTGATCCTCTGGGATATATCATGTAATGATAAAAAGAACCTCCATGACAGAGTAGGTAGGTAGGTTGGGGTGGTAGCTGTGATGCCAAAGGTAACTTGAGCCCCCAAAATTGGCCTGTTGTGAAGCCACACGGTACAAAGGCCTTCATAGGTATCGCGGTTTTACGAAAAGGGGTTTTTTAAGTTCGTGGTAAACCTTCAAATCGGTGTTTCATCACAAACTACTTAAACTAACCAACATCATCATCATCTCAATAGCAAAAGTTGCACAGTCAAATGCCTTGATTTTGTTGATTTAGAGAGGTATTTTCATTTTAATATAGGGTGGCCCATTAGGGTTTAAATTTAAAAATGCAATAAAACAAAAACGGTTTGAAATTTTGCCAAACTTACTATGTTTGTTGTGAAATACAATTGATCCAGTAAGCAATGGAATTTATTCATATGGCCTCATTCGATAGGACCAATTTTCATACGAATTTTCGAGAGTATAGGGATGCATCTTGGCAGCGGTATCACGAACGTAAGCCTTCACATACACATACATACATAACATAATTTGCGATTACAACCTTTCAGTCAGGATTGCGGCCTAGCTTCTCATACTACTCATCTTGACCGGGTTAATTTTATACATAAGTGGCGGAATCTACAGTTTAAAGTCGACTCCGTACGACAGATTTTTAAGAAACTTTTTTCATGGTAGGTTTTATTTACTCTCAGATTTTTTGCCACAAATCTGCAGAGAGAAAGTCATTTTTGATGTCCGACCGGGGATATGAACCCTGTTCTCGCATCTAATAAGCCAACATACTACTTATAGGGTGGCTGATATGTATTGCAACCAACTTCAGGTTGTTATGATTTGTAAACCATTCATCTGACAGCTGAAAGATTTATTTCCGTGGCAGTTTATTTTATTATTTACAGGATTACAGAAAAATTTTGATCAATTACATTCAGAAAAAATGTTATTCGTAACGGAATTCAGGCGTGATAGTGTGATTGCTTTATATTTGGCTGGAAAATCACAGATGGCTAACGTTAGAGCCCTCCAGCATTTAAAAGTGAATGTGAATCTTTTGTTTCTCATACCATTGCTCGTCCAAAAAGTGGACGAAAAAAAACGGTAACAACACCAGAAATGATCCGAAAAGTGAAGCCCAGATTTTATCGAAATCCAAGCCGCAAGTCTAGAAAAATTGCTCGTGAGCTCATCATATCGCAAGAACGGATGCAACACATATTGAAAAATGAGCTTGGACTAAAGCCATTGAAGTTCCAAAAAGTGCAAGAGCTCACCGATGGACAAAAAAAGTTAGACTTGAAAGAGCTAAGAAGTTACTTCGCTTGCACAAAAGTGGCCACTTACCGCATTTGGTTTTCTCCGATGAGAAGCTATTCCAAATTGAGCAGTTTGTGACCAAACAAAATGATCGGGTTTACTTGGCAAAGCTGTCAGCTGAAAATTTACACCTGCGATTGGCCACCAGAACTCAAGCGCCGTAATGGTGTGGGCCGCCGTAACGGCCGATGGTAGCTCCCCACTCGTATTCATAGACCGTGGGGTCAAAATAAATGCTGAATATTATCGGGAAAATATCTTAAAGACAATATTGAAGCCCTGGGCAGACAAACATTTCGGTCGCAGACCATGGACATTCCAACAGGACTCAGCACCACCGCACTCGGCACGCGTCAACTAAGAATGGCTTAAAAAGGAGGTCTCTCACTTCATTTCTACCGCACAATGGCCACCAAAATCTCCGGATCTCAATTCGGCATTTTGGAGAGTAAGGTTCTCACTAAAAAATACAAAAGTGTCGATCATTTCAAGACTACGCTTCGCCGGGAATGGACCAAAATACCGCAGAGCCACTTTCGTAGAGCCTGTGATGGCTTTGTCCGCCGTTTGAAGGCCGTAATTCGTACCAAAGGTGGCCACCATAATTTCAACAAATCTAAACTGATTCTAAAATTTGAATCAATTTTTACTTTTGAACAATAAAATAAAAAAAATATAACGCTTTACTTTGTTGCATTATATATCAGCCACCCTGTGCTAGTCTACGACATAACACTTGTCTTTAACGGAGCCTTACAGAAAATATTCTAAGGGTGGCAAATTGCAAATTTTTTGACGGCCAATTGACATTGCACCATTGCGGCTAAGTAAACAGCCATCAAAAGTTTGACGCAAATCAATCGATTGTGGCATGAGATGTGCAACAAATTGCATCGTACTGTTGAGACCAAACACAGTTCACATGAAGAGAGGGATCCCATAAAAAGAGTTTGTTGTTCCCCATGTAGTATACATGGCTTTACAATCGCCATTCGTTATAGCCTGTTTATGTTGTACTTTCTATAGAAAATAATTTGGAGTCCTTGTGTACTGTAAGAGCCTATTCTCCATAAAGTAATATCAGTTGAAGCCAATACTCCTCCACTAGCTACGTGAGCCACCTACATTTTTTTTATTTTATAAACAAGAATTGCAAATAAAAAAAAGGAAACTTGAAGCAAAAAAAACAGTAACAGCAACAGAATGAATCTGTTATACTCTATTATTTCTGGCATACGATGTCAGAGTATAATACTCTAATCGTATTTGTATTCACACTCATACAATTGCAATTGCAATTGTTGATGGTGTTGTTGTTGTTGTTGTTATTATTTGAACAGATCTTGTTAAGTTTAATAAAAATGACTTCTACGGATACGTGATGGTAAGCAAACTGACTGCATTTTCTCTAAAGAGTTATGTAGGGTTGGTTGGGTTATATGACTTCTCTCTCTCCTCTCTCTGTGTGTGTGGGTGTATGTGTGTAAGTGTGTATTTTAACAACTACTCTCGATGCAATTTTATTTGTTTATTTTATGTGTTTCTAGTTGTTGTTGTAGCTTCATTTATTTTTACGCTTCCTTTTGCGTTTTTTTTCTGTTTGCTCCATGCCAAGTAGAGAAACAAAGGAGATGTTCGCTCTCTCTCTTTCTCCCTCAATTTTTATAATATTTCTAAAGAATTATTTTCTGTTTTTCCGTTTTTTTGTTTTTTGCCTTGTTAAAGAAAGTAAAAACGAACGAAACGTTGTGAGAAGCGAAGAGTTTTTTATGCTTAAGAAGCAAAGAAGAACAGGAAACAGCTGCTCTCTGAAAATCATTGAATTTATTTTATTGTTCGTGAGTGTATAAGTGCGAGAGTATAGCATAGTTGTTGGCATTAGTACTTTATTATTGTTTGTATGGATGTTTAGGTATTGCAATGTGTTTTCTCTATATAATATTGCAATATTATAGCAATTGTTGTTGTTGTTGTTGCTGTTGTTGTTGATATTTATTTATTATATTGTTTACTTTATTTTATTATTTTTCCCTCCTTTAAGAAGCTACACGTAGCATTGCATAGCACTAAGTAGCAAAGCATTTCCATGGAATTTTTTTGTTTTTTTCGGCATCAGTTTAGCAACGCAGGTTGATGATGGCTTAATCGGAAATTCAATTAAATTTTTCAATTTTTCTTTTTTGTTTTTGTTATTTGTTGTTGTTATTATTGAAAAGAGAAATTTATTACGTTTTATAAGAAAATATTTTGTTGGTAATCAATGATAATCAATAATAATGAAAATAATCATTTTTTAAGAATATTATTTTGTAAATTATGGTTTTGAATACGTTGAAACCCTGGCAACCTGCTTATCTACAGTTAATTAGCTTGTAGAAGCAACAAAACATTAGCAAAACTTTATTCATGCTCAAGCATACGCAATGTGAACCAGAGATCAACAATGAATCGTTTCTCCGCTACTCATAAGTACTCATGCAATTTTGAGTATGAGTGAATCAACAGAATTGAAATTCAACTACTCTGATTCATTCGTGTGTTGTGTTTGTCGTGTCCAGCCTACAACGAATTCTGTTAATATTATTCACTTGCTTTCTAAACTAGCCTACTATGGCAGAAATTTTCCGTTCCGTTTACGTTTGGCGTAATATTCTTCGAAAAATCATTTCTAGTGATGAACCATATTTGTGGATGAATGGAAACGTGAACTAATACAACTAATCCACATGAGATTCATGATCGTCCAGTACATATCGACATCGACTATCTTCCTGCTGAATATTGTCTCGACAGGGGTTTCCACTTTCTGATTTCGAGTAGGGACAATTGAAATCCTAATACGGTCGTCTCCCCGGAACTCCTTTGTATATATACCGACGACTCCTTTCACTCCCGTCTTGGCCTTTCCTGAAAGTCACGCCGCCACAAGATGTCTATCAGGTAATGTGAATAACTCTAGGATAGAGATCAGCAATGAATCGTTTGTCCGCTACTCATAAGCACCCATGCAATTTTGAATCTGAATGAATTAACAGAATTGAAATTCAACTACTCTGATTCATTCGTACTCACTACAACATTGATTTATAAGTATAAGTAGCAATGAGTATGAGTACAACGTTGATTCATACGTCTACTCATTCAGATTCATAAATTTAGAAAAATTCTTATAATACTTATAAGTGATTCGAGTAGCTCGAATCATTCATCAAAATTCACTGCCTTTGTTGTTGTTGCATATACAAATAAAGAAGAAAGGAAAGACAAAAACAACAAGCAAAGCATACACACACAATCTTCTTGTGAGTATACTAGTGTTCGTATGCGAATCATACTTAGTTTGTGCTTCGTGTAAATGTTAAGTAAAGACGAGTCGAAGTCAATAACATCATGCATATGGTTAAGTATGAATACGACGAGTACTTCCAACTTTCTACTTCACATCAAAAAAGGTATGAATGCGTATAAGTATCTGCTACTCGTAAGTACTTATAAAATTTTGAGTATGAGTGAATCAACAGAATTGAAATTTAACTACTCAGATTCATTCGTGCGTCATGTTTGTCGTTTCCAGCCTACAACGAATTCTGTTAATATTATTCGCTTGCTTTCTAAACTAGCCTACTATGACAGAAATTTTCCGTTACGTTCCGTTAACGTTGGGCGTAATATTCTTCGAAAAATCATTTCAAGTGATGAACCATATTAGTGGATAAATCGAAACGTGAACTAATAAAAGTAATCCACATCAGATTCATGATCGTCCAGTACAAATCGACATGGACTATCTTCCTGCTAAATATTGTCTCGACAGGGTTTTCCACTTTCTGATTCCGAGTAGGGACCTCCTTTGTATATATACCGACGATTCTTTTCACTCGCGTCTTGGCCTTTCCTGAAAGTTCGTACGCGAATCATACTTATTTTAGGCTTCGTGTAAATGTTAAGTAGAGACGAGTAGAAGTCAATGACATCATGCGGTATTGTTAAGTATGTATACGATGAGTACTTCCAACTTTGAGTATGAGTAGTATGATGAGTATCATATTAAAATAAGTAGGAATGCATATAAGTATCAGAAATTATAAGTATGACTTGAATCTACTCATCGTTTTGAATACTCGTTGCTGATCATAATCACAATCATAAAAGTTATGTTAAGTATTGACAGCATGGCAGTCGCTTTTATACGATACAAGCCACCAAGTAATTATGAAACTTTGCCGATCTAATTAGAGTCATTGCCATAGATCGAATCTATTCTTCTAGGAAGTTTGAAAACCGTGCAAGTGTGAAGAAAGATGTTCCTTAATTATCAAGCTATAAAGTAACGTAATGTCCCATGTCACTTCATTTTATTAACGAACTCTACAAGATATATTGCAATTGCCGTATGCAAGTAGATAGTCTTTTGGCTTATTAGATCTGACGTCAAGGTAAAAATCCTAGGTCAGATATTTCCTACTAAAACGAGTTACCAAAAAATAATTCTTTGGTGATTTGCTTTCAGCTAGTTCTAGCAAAAGCTGTGAGGGTATATCAAATTCTTATGAAAGGGTTTTCAATAAAAATCTAACGTTCGTAATCGACTTTGCATTGTAGCATCGTAATCCTAAGTAAGGGGTTGTAATAATAAACTATGTGTGTATGTATAAGATGCTCAAGCTTGCAGTCCATCAAGTCTACCAGCTCCCCACCGAAATTGACTGCTGAGCACTTGCTACCCACTTACTGCAAATAAGGACAATACCCTAGCCTATAATATGTTGTTTCTTCATGCCTCTTCACATAATTTGCAAAACTAAGAGAGCCATCACTGTTCCACCTATTCATTCTGTATCTAAAGGGGCCATCAAAGTGCTGGGATCCCATATCTTTAAAATCAGAGTCAGGAGTTGCACGAACTCTCTACACCAAATACGCCTCTACTGGATTCCGGACCACTGTGGCATGGAGGAAATTAAAAGCGAACGAACTGGAATGGAAGTGATCGGAGACATCTGAAGAGAAAGCGATAGAGGGGTAGTCAGACGTAGCTATTGGTCGAATTTCAGAACTACTAAATTCAACAGTGGGACAGCGGAAGGACTAGGCAACTACTTGTGTCTGACAAGAGAAAGGTTCGCATTCTAGCAGGAACTCTCAAGAGACACTGCGCTATTGGCAGTTTCGGTAACAAACTCAGTCTGGCCCACCAGGATAACTGAAGGAGCTGCCATGATGTGGAGGAAACGGAATAGGTGTAACACTTTTTATACGAACGACATGCACTTTAAGACAGACGTCATTGGTTTTTGGGTGATCGACCATTTGAAGATCTGGGCACAGCAGTGAATGTGCTATTGATTGAATTGGCGGGTTTATCTGGAGCGCTCTAGGACAGACGTCATCGGTTTTTGGGTGACCGCACATTTGAGAATCTGGCGATAGCAGCGAACGTGCCACTTATGGAACTGGCCGGTTAAGACAAGGGGCTTACCTCACACCGGGTGACAAGATGGCAAGCTATCCGCCAACCTAACCGGACCTATTATTAGAAAGCATTTATCAGATTACTGAGTTTACCGTTATTTTTTAGCTAATAAATCGAAAGTTGATACGTGCTTAGGGCAGTACTTAAAACACTGATGCTATATACTCTGTACTCATCTAATTGCACTGTTTGTCTAGGGAGTCGATTGAGTTTTACCCTGCTTATGATCGATCTTCATCACCTAAATAAACCATCTTATTATGGCGAGATTCAATCGCAACAGAAGATTGTAATCTAAGGAGATTACAATAACTACTTAACAGGTACTCCCCTACCAACAAAGGCAATTACAAATGGGGGAATATACAACAATCCATTGCTTATGAACATCATGAGTATGCTAACCTATCCTTTGTTATCACAAATGATAAATATTGTTGACTCAGGGGCTTGAGTGTTTTAACATTTAAAATATTATTTTTTGAAAAACAGAGCCTCTTTGTATTTCCCCACTTTAGAAAAGAACTTAAAATGCTTTGTAAATATTTTTTTTTTTTTTGGTTAGAACTTCCCCTTATTGCTTCCTTTTGAAATTTTTAACCCATTATGCATCAATTTATGAAAAAAGCTTTTTACAACCCTTTTTTACCCAGAAGGCTTCTTGCTACAAACAAAAGTTTCCTTCATGTTTTTTTTTGTTATTATTTGTGTTCCTTCAATCCTTTACTGGCAATTAAATTTCTTTGTATGAATAAATTCGAAGTCATTTGATGTCCTTTGTATTATCCTGAAAATGTTGTACCCAATTTTGTTAAAATACTGCCACCCCTCTAAATAGATGTTTCCTTTTAAATTGTTTTTTTTTTTTTTTTTTTCAAAAGATAGTCACTAAATAAGGGTCGTGAAGAGGGCACAGCAATGATTTTTTTGTTTTCATATGGCGTAGCTTTTCAAAAATGAAAGCAAAAGGAAACAATTAAAGAGATTGTTAAAGGACTTAAATTTGTTTTCAAGTGTTGAAGGATTTTTGATAGGCCTGCACAATATAGCATATCGCCATACCACGTCTAGAATATTATGTCCCCTAGAAAGCTTGCTAATGATGCCTTCATTTCGATTGCCTCAAGCAAAATACTTTCTATAACTACTCTGACCATGAAATGAAATGTTAAATTGGGCATTGCTTTGCAACTGCTGCATTATGTTCGATTTAAGTAAAGCCCAATATAGGTGCTGCGGTGTCATGGATGTGTCCATTAGAAGCAAGATTAAACCTCCATGTTCCGTAGAAGCAAAGCTATTGTTGGTAGTCACCGTAGTTTAGTAAATAGTAAAATATTCTCTTATCACTCGACAACTCATGGTTCGAATCCCAGCTCAGTTACATCTGCAATCAAATGAAATTTGAAAAAAAATATTTCGTCGACAACTTCTTTTCCCCAGTCTTCTGAGAAAAACACGGAGGATAAATAAAATTGCCATGAAAAGTTTCTTTCTAAACTGTAAGTCCCACCACTCATACATAAAATTAATACTCACAATATAAGTGGTGTGAGAAACTCGCATAAACGGTGTTGCACCGATTCCATTTCCTTAATATTATGGCAGCTTCTTCAGTTATTCTGGTGCGGCAGACCAAAAACCAATGACGTCTGTTCTAAAGCGCATGCCGTTCGTATAAAAAGTGTTACACCGATTCCATTTCCTCCACATCATGGCAGCTTCTTCAGTTATCCCGGTGGGCCAGACAGAGTTTGTTAGTGAAATTGCCAATAGTGCGGCGTCTCGTTAGAACTTCCTGTTTAAATATGAACCGCACTCAAGTAGTTCCCTAGTTCTTCCGCTGTCCACTACTAGACACAGCAGTTTTGAAATTCGCCAACCAGGTATGCCAGACTACATACATACATAATTGGCCATTACAACCCTTCAGTCAGGATTACGACCTAGCTTCTCACACCACTTATGTTGTGTGCATTAATTTTATACATGAGCGGTGGGACCTACAGTTTAAAGTCGCCTCCGAACGACAGATTTTTGAGAAGCTTTTCATGGCAATTTTTACTCCCAGAGTCTTTGCCAGAAATCTGCTGAGAGGAAGTCGTCGAAGAAATATTTTCCGTTTTGATGTCTGACCTGGGATTCGAACCCGGGCCTTTCGTCTAATAAGCCAACACACTACCCACTAGACCACGGCGACTTCAGACTAGCCATCGTTTTTTTTAATTTCATGCCGAAGTCTTGTAGGGGCGCTCTGAATCTCTTCTAGCGGCTACTCTTCAGATATCTCCAGCCCTTTCTGTGCCAGTTAGTCTGACTTTACATTACAATCTATGCCTCGGTGCTACGAAACCCACTAGACGTGGGTATTGTGTCTACATATACGGTGGTAGAGGATCAATCCAATTTCTAACTCCCTTTGATTTAACGAGATGGGACTTGATTGTCCACACAGATAATCAAGTTCAAAGGACATAGGTCCACGGTCTTATTCAAGAGTTCAGCTTACTCAATAGGAATTATCCCCCTAAAAACGGTGGCCTGTTTAGCTAATCTGTATGACCTCTATTTCAAGCATGCGTGCAGCTTGTTTAGTAGTAAAAATCTCCGCCTAAAATACATTGGCCTGGTTAGGTAATCTATCTGTATGACCTGTTTAGAGCCAGTTTATTCGAATAAACCCCAGATCCAGTTCCCTGCATTCCATTTTTAAGCAATCGATGAAGATCACTATATCATGGGTACCTATGACTTATTCAGCAACATATTTTTGCCGTGTGTGGGAGTGTGATTCTTGTATGTTCGTCCGAAAACAGTATCTGGTAGCTGCATTTAAAACCCGGGTGATTCGAAAGCAGTATCGAAGCGTAGTGGAATTGGTGATTACAACGCTTTAGTCAGAATTACGATCTGTTTTCACACAGCGCTAATGTTGTGTGTGCCAATTTTATATATGCGTGGGGGAACCAACAGTTTAAAGTCGACTCCGAACGATAGATTTTCGAGAAACTTTTCTTTTAAATTTTATTTCCCGTCAGAGTTTTTGCCAAAAAGTTGCTGAGGGCTAGTCGTTGAAGAAACATTTTTTTTCATTTTTCGCTCTGTTGAAGAGATATCTGACTTGTGTGTGTTAATTTTATAAATGAGTGGCGGTTTGAAGTCGATTCCGAACGAAATATTTTAAGAAACTTTTCAAGGCAATTTTACTCTCAGTGTTTTTAGGAGAAATCTTCAGAGGGGAAATAGCTGCATTAATATTTATTCATATTTCGTTTTGTTGGAGAAATCTGACCTGGGGTTTGCACCGTAGCCGCACGTCTAATAAGCCAACGTACTACCTACTAGACTACGGAGACTTCTAACCTAGCATAGTGTACGTGTTTTTTCAAGTAATTCGTCCCGTTAGTGGCTTGTAAGCGTTCTAAAATAAGGGAGTTTTCTATAGATTTTTCTATGGAAATCATAGATAAGCTAAAGAATATTTTGGCCGATCTCACATTCCTGGAGAGGCCATTAAAATTGATCGAATTGGATATTTCAGGGGCATTAAGTTGTGGCGACTCTAGGATTTCTTTGAAGTTTTCATCAATATTCAGCCACAACTATTCCAATTCGTGCCTCATGAATCTCAATGCGGGTAGTGATTGAGAATTCTCTGGACTGGCCTTATAGTCTACCTCAAAGGCACTTAAGTCCTGCTGGATATAACGGATTATGTCGGCGGCTAAAGTTTTTAAGTTCGGCATTCTTATTTTAAAATTTTATAAAGAGCAGATTGGATAAACACATACATAATTGGCCTTTACAACACTTCAGTCAGAGTTACGACCTAGCTTCTCACACCACTTATGTTGTGTGCGTTAATTTTATACATGAGTGGCGGGACCTACAGTTTAAAGTCGACTCTCAACGATAGATTTTTTGAGAAGCTTTTCATGGCAATTTTTTACTCTCAGAGTCTTTGCCAGAAATCTGCTGAGAGGAAGTCGCCGAAGAAATATTTTTCGTTTTGATGTATGACCTGGGATTCAAACCTGGGCCTTTCGTCTAATAAGCCAACACACTACCTACTAGACCACGGCGAGGGGATTGGATAAAATGAGTAATTTTCAACAGCAAATCGATTTATTGTGGGTAAATTTGGCAGGCAAAGTTGTCTATTGGAAAAAAGGACAAAACCTAAGTCCACAATTGAATTTCTTCCATAGGAAAATAATTTTTCCCCTGTATTCCCAGATTATGAATAAAACAACTCTATCCTGTAGAGTAGTTACCTAAGCAATGAATAAAACCTTAAAGTCATGCCATTTACAATATTCCAGTTATTGCCCCAAAAAAATGAAAAGAAAAAACGAAAGGAAAACTTTAGTCAACTCATTTTCGTAACACATTTTGTAACGAAATAATTGCAGTTATTATCGTGTAAAATTCTAATTAAAATAGAATTTTCTAGTATTTGCAAACAGTTTTTACAATTTAAAAGTTTTTCTTTTTCATTGAGTAGAAAAACATTGAAAAAAAAAACAACGACAGCAAGCATTTATACGACATACATAAGCATGTATGTATGTACAGTGAAGGTCAAAAGAAACTGTACACTATGGATGAATTTCTATTAATTACGGAGATTAAATTTTTACTATTTAAGGAGAGTGCAGAAAAAAATTTGTTCGAAAAATTTTGAATTTTTTTTTGTAATTTTTTTCGTTTTGATTTAAAAAACTGGCAATGAAATAAATTTAAAACAAAAATAACGGTAATTTATTAAGGTATATATTTTTTTTAATGTATACTTTCTTTTGTAGCACACTGTATGTTTTTTTTTTTAATAGCTATGCGAGTTAAAGGTTGGAAAATCTTCGAAAGACCTTGGTAGCCCGGCCTACCAAAGTGCACGATTCGCCGCAAGACTTACTCTCGGCTTGCTAAACGCATACGTACTAAAACCAACCTAGTTCGTCACACACTTTCAACCATTTGCCCCCCTCCCCCCCCGGGGCCAAAATCAAATATTACTTCGGTGGGTGGAGATGCAGTGATTGCAGGCTTCAAATTCCGCTGACCTAGCTCTCTCAGCCAATCTTTGCTGCGTTAATACATTCCGTGCGAAAACACATACTGCGTTCCAATTGTCACATGAGATTAACATCAGGTTAACTATATTCTCGGGCGTTATCTGGAATCCAATTGATCTCTCCAGGCAATTTCGTTGAACACAATATCGCGGGCAAATAAAGAAAACATGCTCCGCCGTCTCCCTTTCATTACGGGCATTCTGGGCATGCCTCATCCACGTCATGACCAAACTTATAGAGATATGCCCTATAACATCCATGGCCCGTTAGCAATTGTGTCAGGTGGAAATTCACCTGACCGCGGCCTCTTCTAGTCCATACGCCCATGCTCGGTATGAGTCTGTGGGTCCATCTTCCCTTAGTGGAATTGGATCAATCCTGCTGCCATCTATCCATAGCATCATCAGATAGTTGAGCAGGTTTCGAAAAATCTGTTCCGCTCTTTACGTCATATTTCCTCCTCTCTATATCCACTACTAGCTTCAGGGGTATCATCCCCGCAATCACTAATGCTGCATCAGTAGACACCGTTCGGAAAGCAGAAATCACCCTGAGAGCAGATCTCCTGTAGACCGCTTCTATTACTGCTCTATAGGTCCTCTTCTCCATAGTTCCAGCCCATACGCTGCATATATACCAATCGCTGTCACTACCTTCATCAGTAGCCGTCTCCTCTCCTGTCTTGGGCCTCCTAGGTTGGGCATTAATCGGGAAAGTGCACATGCCGTTGCCGCACTTTTTTGACCGATGTACGACAGGTGTTCCCTAAACGTGAGCCTGTTGTCAATTATCACTCCCAGATATTTAATCGCCTGCTTTGATGATATGCGCTGGTCACCTACCGTTATGGTAAAATTACAAGGAGTACATCCGTTTTGTGATCACACTGTATGTATATGCATACATATGTATGAACTAAACCACAAGCCAGAGCTGGACATTTATCACTGGCATCTAAAAGTGCATTATGACTACACCACACATAAGTAGCACACACAGTTAGAGGTAGAGGTTGAGTTACTGTTAGTGTTAGCAGGAGAGTATGTGGGTTAGCACACATACATAACCATAAAAAATAGAAACCAATTTAAAGATGACATGCATAAAATATATTTTTATAACCCTGTAGAAAAATAAACTTCCAACTTTTCCTATATAATTCTGTTTTATTTTAAAAAATAAATTTTTTTAAAGAAAAAAAACGTAAAAAGAAAGCAAATAAAAAAATTAAAAAAGGAAAGACCGAACAACAAAAAGAGAGAGAGAGGGAGACAGAGAAGCACTTTGAAAAACACGTTCAGTTTATAATCTTAAAGGATGTTTGTGCAGCATTAAAGTAAACAAACAGCACATGTTCGACGTACTCCTCCTGCTGTTTAGCTAACCTAACTTAATGCAACGAGTTTCTATAAGGATTTGTATCTCTGTATTTGTGTAAGTATGTGTATTGCAATGCACTACTCCTCCACTTTAGCGATGACGGAGACATTTTTCTGCTTGCCTTACATTTTTTTCTCTCCAATCCTTTTTATTTTCTTTCTTTCTCTCTCTCTCTCTCTCTCTCTCTCTCTCTCTGTCGCTCTCTTTTAATATTTGAAATAGATTTTTTTTATTTTTATGCTCCTTTTTTTGATAAAAATTGCCATAGAAAGGAGTTATTATAGGGATTTTTATCATTTAAAAGCAGGCCACATATTCATCCATCTTTGCAAGGATCCTAGTAAAGCAATGAAACGTCTGCCATATTTTAAAGTATTAAAATGGGGTGAAAAAAACCAGGCACAGTAAATAAAATGCAAAAGACCAATTTATACGAAAGTCAGGGTGACCAAAGTACAATTTTTTTAAATACAATCTTTAATTCCTCACATAGAGTCGTTAAAATGCCATTATGGGGTATCAGCTGGCGAACAGCTGACTTGACTCTAAAAGTAAATAAAATCGTAAGATTATCATATGATACGAAAGCATGGCAACCCGTGGTCCAATATAAAACCATTTCATGTAGGCACCAGTTTGAATTTCAAAAAAAATCACACCCAAGACAGCCCACCATTGATAGAGACATGGATTGGCAATACCTCTTCGATATTTTACCACGCTAATTACGCAACATTTGTAACCAAAATTTATGCGGTATTGCTTAGCTTTAGGACCCCGAACTATCACTGAATCAAAATTCGGTTTCGTTTAATTCGAAACGTTAAATTTTCCACGACTGTGGCTTATAAATCAGTCTGGCTTTGACGACCGCTGAGGTTTAAGGCTTAAGACAACAGGAAATGACCAGTTAAAGGTCAATGACAAGCTATTTTTTTTTACCGAAACGTGTATATATAATTATATAGACAGGGCCGATTCTGAGTAGGCGGCTGCTCTGTGCGGGCTCATGTTCCAAATGGGTGATTTTCCATGATAATCCTTGCGGCGGCGTTTTTTTTTCAGGTCTCATGTCCCAAATTTGACGACGGGGGGAAATTTCCGTCATTTGACCTATAGTTAAAAACCTTGATTTAATGATAAAAAGGGGGTAATACCCTCTCTTCATTTTCCTATGGAAAAAATAAGTGATTCTCTTGGCAGCAACAGTTAAATTTAAATGCGGCCGAAAGAGGTTGAAAAAATGGTTTGAAATACACAAATTCTTAAGTAGTAATTAATTGGGGTTCACGTATTTGTTTCGGTTCGGGTCAAGTTCCGGTTCAGCAGAAAAAAAATGTTCCGGACTCCGGTTTACGGTTCGAAAAAAAAGCCGGTTCGTTCCGGTTTTTATTCCAGTTCGGTTCAAACTCTTGTTTATAAAAATGCATATAAAAATTCGTCAAAAATTAGAAAGAAACTCAGCAATTCTTTTTAATTTTTTTTTTTCCAAACCTCAGCCAATTCCCGTTATCAGAAATCATCTTTAGTTACGGAACGCGTTCCTATCCAAAAAGAAAGTACCGGAACAACGTTCCGGAGCGTTCCGGCTCAACAACACCGCTGATGACAAGCACTATAGCTCGCTGATTACCAACTTCTTTTGAACTAAATTGAATGCTCTGGACAGCCATGACATCTTGTTTCAACATTACATCGATGTGTGACATGCAGCTTCTGTCACACTGAATACTAATTTGAGACCATGGCCACCTTACCTGGAGGTGATATGCATCGGCAACTGAGGTCATACTATTTGATCCCACTCAGCTTTTTCTTGTTAGGTTGTCTTAGGTCGAAGTATGCGTAGTTTAGTAGGTAGTGTGTTGGTTTATTAGAGGTGTGGCCATGGTTCAAACCCCAGGTCAGACTTTTCCAACAATACGAAATATGAACAAATATTTCTGCGGCTACTTCCCCACTGCAGATTTCTGGTAAATCTTTCGTTCGGAATTGACTACAAACTGCAGGTCCCGCCACTCATATATAAAATTAACACACACGACATAAGTGGTGTGAGTACAATGGGTCAATTTCGACCTCCGGGTACTGTACTTGTCTTAACCTACGAGTACATGTCCTCTAACCTAAGTGGTGTAAGAAGCTGATCCATAATCCAAACTAAAGGAGTTGTAATCACCAATTATGTGTATATACAGAGAACGTCAAAAGAAACTGTACAGTTAAATAAAATTCTAAATATCACCATACTTAACTTTTACCATTTAAGGAGAGTGCACGAAAAAATTTTAAAATGTTTCGAAATTTTTTGTAATTTTTTTTTTGGTTCAATTTTAAAAACAATGAAATAATTTTATAATAAAAATAACGGTAATTTATTAATGCATATATTATTTTTAATGTACATTTTCTTTTGACGCTCACTGTATATGTATGAATGCAAGTTAATCCTTCAGGTAACGCATGGAATATACGTGGTATTGAATGGTAGACCAGGGATTTATCAGGAAGTCGCGATTGACTATAGAGCCACCGAATATCTGTACACCCAAATCTGGATTCATATAGAACTGAATTGTCCTTGGAAATAAATTAATGCAGGGTAAGTAAATGGGCGAGGACCTATTTGTTTACGTTCCGTTCTTAATCAAGTTGTGCACAAACAATTCTATGCCCCGCCATACTACGAAATGAATTTTTTGATACAAAAAGCATTTATCCAGCACTTCTTGCAGCGATTAAATTGCTGTACTAATGTCATTTGCATGCAAAATAATGGATTTCTTTTTACTACACCCAATTTAATAATTCTTTCATGTCGACTTTCGATTTTTTTTTATGAATTTTCATTGCCAAACACAGTTTAGAATTTTAATTTTTTTTCCAAATCCTCTCCATTAAATGATAATCAACAGCTTAAATATGTTGCTTCAAAGGTTTTAATGAAAAAAAAAATACTACAACAACAACAACAAATAAGAAAAGAAATTTAAAAAAATAAGAATAAACAACTCTTAAGAATTTCATGGGGGGGAAAAAAAAGTAAAAGAAAGTAAGAAAAGAAAAATTCCTTTGCATGCCATCACAAACAGAGAAATAAACGTAAAGCCTTACTTACCATTCCTCTAACAGTGTCGTTA
This sequence comes from Sarcophaga peregrina, assembly GCA_014635995.1. Lineage (NCBI taxonomy): Eukaryota > Metazoa > Arthropoda > Insecta > Diptera > Sarcophagidae > Sarcophaga > Sarcophaga peregrina. Next base: position 91,297,211 of record CM025791.1, read on the forward strand.
ACAATTGCCAACTTTAAATCAGCCTTGTAGGATACAAAACATGAATACAAAGAAAAAAAAATTCTTTATCAGTCGCGCTCTCCCTTTCTCTCTCTCTCTCTCTCTCTCTATAATAAGAGTATATTAGTAAAGCTTCTAAATACTTTAAAATCTTCTCCTCTTTACTTTACTTCTCATTCATTTTTGTTGACGATGAGAAAATCGTCATCTGAATGTACTCGTATTATTGTAACGTATACACACATATATTATATGAATGGATTTGTATGTGTATGTGTGTGTATATGTTTGCTTGACATGTGGCATTTGCCTTTAAGATAAGCTTAAGTCAACGAATAATCTTGCTTATGTTTGTATGCACGCATATATCCACATATACCGTGTAGAAGTGTAAATGATTTGCTTTTAAGGTGTGCATGTCATCATCGCATACATACTTGTACTTATGATATGGCCTGTTTCTTTATTTGTATAGAAATTATTTGGGTGATTAGGATATTATAGGGTAGACCATCGAGAAGTACACGTTAACAGAAATTAAAATAGGAATTGCTTCAGGCCTAGTATTCAGATTCTGTGATGAGGTGCACAGTTCAGTAGAATAGTCACTTGACCTTGGACAGTATGGCGTTAATGCATTTCAGTTTGGACATCTCTGACAGGACAGCAACTGTGCACGGTTATAACCCAGTTGATCGTACAGACGTAATACTCACTTTTCACAAAACATACAGGGTAGCTGATATGTATTGCAACCAACTTCAGGTTGTTATCATTTGTAAACCGCTCGTCTGACAGCTGACAGAGTTATTCCAGTGACAGTTCATTTTATTATTTACAAGCTTACAAAAGCATTTTGATCTAATGCATTCAGAAAAAAAGTTATTCGTGATGGAATTCAAGCGTGATAGTGTGATTGCTTTAAATTTGGCTGGGAAACCACAGGTGGCTACCGTTCGAGCCCTCCAGCATTTAAATGTGAATAAATCTTTTGCTTCTCGTACCATTGGTCGTTACCGTGATAATGGCAGTGTTGCATCCCATCTAAAAATGGACGAAAAAAAAACGGTAACAACACCAGAAATGATTCGAAAGGTGAACGACAGATTTGATCGAAATCCACGCCGCAGTGGTAGAAAAATTGCTCGTGAGCTGAAAAAGGACTAAAGCCATTGAAGTTCCAAAAAAGATCTCACCTATGGACAAAAAAAAGTTAGACTGGAAAGAGCCAAGGAGTTATTTCGCTTGCACGAAAATGGCCAGTTATCGAATTTGGTTTTCTCCAATGAGTAGCCAGTAGAGATGGTAATGGTGTGGGCCGCCGTAACGGCCGATGGTTACGCCCTTGTCGTATTCATCGACCGTGGGGTAAATAATGCCGAATATTATCGGGAAAATATCTTAAAAACAGTATTGAAGCCCTGGGCAGACAAACATTTCGGCCGCAAAACATGGAGATTCCAACAGGACTTAGCACCACCGCACTCAGCACGCGTCAACCAAGAATGGCTTAAAAAGGAGGTTACTCGCTTCATTCAATGCCCACCAGAATCTTCGAATGTAAATCCGTTGGACTTTTGCGCCTGTTGCATTTTGGAAAGTAAGGTTCTCACTAGAAAATACCAAAGTGTCGATCATCTCACGACGGTGCTTCGCCGGGAATGGGCCAAAATACCGCAGAATATTCGGTTTTAGAGTTCCAACGACTTCAGGTTAATAGATACGAAGGTTTCCAATGAGACTTTCAAGGTTTATAGCGCTGACCCAAAGAGACTTGTCAAGGTGCGCTATGGTATATTTACTGTGTTCTGATATTCGCTTTCTTATTCCATACGCTGCCTGAGCACTGCATTGTTTTCCACACAGAGATCATAACTATATTGTAAGCGAGTTATTGCTTATTGGGTGGCGGAATTTTTACAGGTATAATTGGGACCTCCTGAAATCGCAGTGGTCTAGTAGGTAGTGCATTGGCTTATTCAATGTGAGGCCTCGGTTCAAACTCCAGGTCAGACATCAAAATGAAAATATAAAAAAAATATTTCCTCGGCGATTTCCTCTCAGCAGAACTGGCAAAAACTCTGAGAGTAATATAATTGCAATTATATTATAAGTGAGACCTTTTCCTTCAAATTGGGTTCCCAACTTTATTAACCTAACCTGACCAAAGTATATCTAAAGAACGGAATACTGGACTCAGTGTACGCTTAGTCATAGGCTAGGTATCCTACACAATGTCTTTTGTAGGAGTTATAACAGCGAGAGAGAAGAGATAAGCACTGAAAATCTTCTTTTATATTATCCAGGACTTGGGAAACACACCGGCGTGATGCTGGTGCTTGAGGAGGCGGACAATCTTGATGTTCTAGGCATGAGAATTAGTTGTGATGCTCGTTGGAACGATCACAATTTTTGCGAGTGTCGAAGGAATCATTCAAGTGCCTTGGCTTTTTAAAACGGTGCTGAAAATACTTCACTCCATCCGACCTTCTTACTATTTACAGGACCTTTGCCCGATCTCGGATGGAGTACAGCTCTCATGTATGGGCTGGTGCTTCAAAGTCTATTTTGAAGCTTCTCGACCGCGTACAGGAGAGGGTGAAGGTGCTTATTAATGGTAGGGTATCCAATTCTATTGATTCGTTGGAGCATCGCTGCAATGTGGTGTGTGTTTCATTGTTCTATCGTTACTGTAATGGGAGGTGTTCTCCAGAGATAAGGGGCTTGGTTACCAATAATCACTTATTTTTACGTGATACTCATACTTCTCGCAGAGCACATCCTTTTGTGGTTGATTGTCCAGTGAACTGCACAATGCATTACAGGGTAAAATCATTTTTTTTCCGCACTGCTCGCTTGTGGAATGATCTTCCTGCGGAAGTTTTTCTTGTCAGTTACGATATTACACATAATTGGCCATTACACAACTTCAGTCAGGATTACGACCTAGCTTCTCACACCACTTATGTTGTGTGCGTTAATTTTATACATGAGTGGCGGGACCTACAGTTTAAAGTCGACTCCGAACGGCAGATTTTGAGAAGCTTTTCATGGCAATTTTTACTCTCAGAGTCTTTGCCAGAAATCTGCTGAGAGGAAGTCGCCGAAGAAATATTTTTCGTTGTGATGTTTGACATGGGCTTCGAACCCGGGCCTTTTGTCTAATAAGCCCACTAGACCACGGCGACTTCTCAGTTACGATATTGGTAAGTTTAAATCAAATGTCCACAAACACTACTCCCTCTTTCCACCTTCCTATAACCTATTTTCCTAAATAGCCATTGTCCTAAATAGCAACAATGTACTGCATGAGTAGGGGACATCCCCTGAGTGCTGGTTTAAAAAAAAGGAAGAGGAGGAGACGTATTCTTGAACATCCAGAATTTATTCACATAACGTGGCTAGTTAAAGGTGAATTGCAAAAAATCCAGACTGTCATCGGATAGTTGAAGTAATTTGAGGAAAAGGTAATATTGATGTTACAATGGTATTGGAACCTTATGGGAGCCAAATAAGCTCTGACCATTAAACCAGCTGCCAATTCAACCTAACCTAGTTAGTTGGTGATACGTAAAAGTACACCCATATATGGCTTCTTCTATTGCCTTCAATGTATAGGTTTTTTCTCCATTGCTATGTGATATTTTAAATCTACGTGTACAAATTTTTCTAGGCCATGCTGTTGCATTTTATTGCCTTAAACTGAAATTGTCCTAAAACCCTGCTTTTTAAAGCTCTGGAAAATCATTAAAAAAAACAAAAAAGTCTCGTGTTCGTGCTTATTTTTAAATTTTTTTTCCTTCAATTTTTGTTGCTTTACTTTAGCAAGTGTTGTTTAGAATTTTGCCTCCTTAAAAGAAGAAACAAAAAAATAAAATTTTTCTTTGCCTTTTCTTGTTGCTTTTAATGCCTGATGTTGTTGTTTTTATTTTTATTTTCTTATTTTTTTATTATTATATTCTAGCCTTTTATTATCCTTATGATCCTGTTGCTGGAATATTTAAAATTTTCAGCATAAACAGCAAATTTCTTTCATAATAAATTTCCTTTTTTTTTTGTTTTGTTTTTTGCTACTCATTTTATATTTTCTATTCATTGTTAGGGTTTTACTCCTATCTCTCTCACTTCTTCAGAAGAGTTCTTTTTTTTGTGTTTATTTGCCGCCCTTCAATAATTTCCCTTTAAATGGAGAATACTTAACACACTACAATACAATGGTTGTGGCTGTGGCTATGGCTATAGCTGTGTAAGGATGTTCTGCATAGAAAATCATTCTTCAAAAATTTATAACCTCCTCCACCAACAAGTTGTGTACAACAGCAGCTCCTTGAAAGGAGTTCAACAGTGTTTGTATGAGGGCAGAACACATACTGACAGCAGGAATATTGTTTAGAACTCAACACTAACGATGAAGGCGACATTAAAATAAATATCAACAGCAACAACAACAAACAACAACTACAACAAAAGTAGTATGAACTACAAAAGAATGTTATGCATTACAAAAAAAAACAAAAACAAAAAAGTATGCATGCATTTATGTATGCATGAAAATATTCATAAATTCATAAATACGTGCATATTTTTGCCATCTACACTCATGGAAATTTCATCGTATACATACATATATCTGCTGCTAATGTTTATTTGCATTAAGAATCGTCTGTGTCTATAGTTTTGGCCGTATTAAATAGGACAGAGAGTTAAAGGAATGCATTCATTTTATTTACCAGCAAGTATCTTGTAATTCCATTAAAGAAATTGTACTTTTTTGTTTTAAAAGTACGACCTGAAAATAATCTTTACATGATAATTTTAATTACTTCAGAGTTCTTGGCGGAGGACTGCTGAGAGTAAATTGCCAAGAAAATATTTGTTCACATTGCATGGCAATTTCTTGGTTATAAAAATAGTAACAACGTTTGAAGTCGCCATGGTCTAGTAGATTGTATGCTGGCTTATTAGACGTAAAGCCATGGTTCGAGTCCCAGGCCAGACATCAAAACAAAATGCAAAAAGTATTTTTTCGGGGATTTCTTCTCAGCAGATTTCTGGCAAAAACTCTGAGAAGAAATGAAAAATTACCATGAAAAGTTTCTCAAAAAATCTGTCGTTCGGAGTCGACTTTCAACTATAGGTCCCGCCACTTATGTATAAAAGTAACCCACACAACATAAGTAGTTTGAGAAACTAGGTCAATAATCCTAACTGAAGGGTTGTAATGACCAATTATATAACAATGTAGGGAAGCCAAACGGGATCGATTTTTGAGAAGTACTCATTAACAGAAATTAAAATAGGAATTGCTTCAAGGCCAGTGTTCAGATTCTGTGATGAGGGGTACAGTTCATTATAATGGACCCTTGGCCTTTGGACAGTGTGCCGTTAATGCATTTCAGTTTGGACATCTGTGACAGGACAGCATCTGTGCACGGTTATAATCCAATTGATCGTACCGACGTAATACTAATTTTTCACAAAACATACAGAGTGGCTGATATGTATTGCAACCAACTTCAGGTTGTTATCATTTGTAAACTACTCGTTTGACAGGTGAAAGATTTATTCCAATGACAGTTAATTTTATTATTTACAAGCTTACAAAAGCATTTTGATCTATTGCATTCAGAAAAAAAGTTATTCGTAATGGAATTCAAGCGTGATAGTGTGATTGCTTTATATTTGGCCGGCAAACAACAGGTGGGATCGATTTTTAAAAATTCTGGGATTCGGGATTTTGTAAATCCCGATCCCGAAATCTCAGGATATTTTGGGATAATTCGGGATCCAAAAATCCTGAAAAATCACAGAAGAAATCGCGATTTCCTCTTAATAATAGAAATATTTTCCTATCAAAATCATTTGCATCATCATTTTGCAAAATAAAATATAAAAACAGCAAGACAAAAAGTAACAAAAAAAAGCGTAAATTAACAAAAATAAAAATTATTCATACGAATTTTTTTATTTGGATTCCAACAAAAAAAAAGATTAAAGCATCTAACATGTGATCTGATAGGCTTGAACAAATTTGGTTGTCATCATTCTCTGCCGTTGAAAAACACTTCTCGCAATCAACATTTGTTGGTAAAAATAGTTCCAAGATAGCTGTATGCACCTCTACCACCTCCTGATGTAAATAAATCTATTTCTTTGGACAGTTGAGTATCTAAATCAGTTACCTTATTAATTCGCTTTATAAGGCTTTTGCATTCTTCGATGCAATCAAACAATTTTTTATCAATGGAGGTAGGGTTCTCCTCGTCTGAGATGCTATTATCGACGCCAAGTGATATAGAATTTTTTTTCAGGACGTTTTGTAGGGTCAAAATACATATGAATTCACAATCCCAAAAACCCCGAAAAATCCCGGGACAAGTTTATGAAAATCTCGGGATTCGGGATTTCCCGATTGGCATCCCTAGTAACAACGTTATTGTACTATTTTTTTTCTCTTTTTTGATTTATGCGACTAATTCTTCAAGGTACTTAAATATTTTTATATCGCTAACAATCTTAAGTAACGCTAAAATATTTTAAATATAATTTCTACTTAAATTTTCTTATTTAAAAAAAGTACTTTTTGGTACTTTCATAAACTATGTGATTTCGAGTGCTTATTAAAGTGCTTTTAAATATTTAGTAAACAAACTATGTTGAAGAGAGATGGAGTACATGCAAACAAGGTAAAGTTTTCTAACTGTGGCCAACGTGGCGACCATCAGGACGATCCTTATCTTGCTGTACTCAAGTTGACACCTTCTGGAAGGCACCTGCTAGATGTTAACTAATACGTGCAGCGAAGTTCAATCCCCTGGGCATTAAATTTGGATTGCGCTTAAAAATCTAACCCTAACTTTGACGGAAAATTGTAATAATGGCTCTTACATTTTTATATCTTATTTTTATTTTAGCAAAAAAGTTACATCTTTGGTACTTTTTAATTTTTTGGTTTTTTTTTTCTAATAAAAAATGAAAGATACATTTTCCATGTGAATTTTTATCAAAAAAGTACTTTTCTTGGTAAATTTTTTAATTTGCGTAATATTCCACGCATTATTTTATTTTCGTTTTCTAATTTTTTTTTTTTATGGTACTTTAAGGCTCTCATATCACTAACAGAAAATTCAAATTAATGGGTAAACAAGTAGCAAAAAAAGTACCTTTTTACTTGGCAAATATTCCGTATACATTTTATTAAAATTTTTTAATTGTTTTCACTTGCAGTTGTTTGTTCGGTAAAGTTTTAAAAAAACTACTTTTTTCTACTTCTAATTTATTTAAATTTTCATTTCTTAAAATGCATTCTTTTAAATCCCTTTCTCTTATAATTTTATGCCATTATTCGTCTGTGGCGGTGTCTGTGTCTGTGTCCGTATGTGTATTGGTTTTGTATGTAAATTTCCCAGTAATATATGAGAAAATATTTATACTGAGGAATGCATATCATTTATGTTCGTGTATTAGTTATTGTTTGGGGGTAGAAAGAATATTTTTCTTATAAATATTTAAATGTATAGATGATCTATACACAAACACACATACACTACACTACACATACACAAATTTTAAGCTCTAAATAAAATATTAATTTTTGTTAAGATTTTTAACTGACATTTTTACTCTACTATGCTGACCATAAAATTTTGACGGCTTGCAAAATAATAGAAATTCTTTGCCTTAAAAGTGTAGCAAAAAATGTTGAGGCATAAATTCCGATTGGCAATATTCTTATAATTATTGTGTATAAAAAGATAACAAATAGAATTTTATGGCCAAAACAATTTTTTTTGGGAGGGGAGAAATCTTTATTAAGCCAATAAAATTTATGGCCACAAATTTATAAGAAATTAAACAGATTTTTTGGTGAAATACAAAAATATTTAAATTGGAATTATATTGACTATAGAAAACAAAAAAAAACAACAACAACAATTTTATCATGCAGATGTCTAAAGGCATTCTTTTTAGAATATTAATGAGAAGGAATTTTTACTAAAGGAAAATTGTTGATATAATCAAGAAGAACGAGTGGAAATCAATGGAAGTTATTTAAACCAAAGCAAGGAATAAAAGAAGTCAGTAATTCATGCACTATCTGTTGGTCAGTTATTAAATCCAGAAAATTAAGCAACCAATCTCATCAATATAGCCAATGGGGTCTACTTTATTATGAAATCTGCCAAAATCGGTGCTGACTATTAGAATGCGAAGCCTGCACAGTAGTCTAGTAGGTTGTATGTTGGCTTATTAGGCAATAGCCCATAATTCAACCCCTGCTGCAGGCAACAGGAATAAAAAAAGTATTCCATCCTCTCAGCAGACTTCTGGCTTAACCTCTGAGTTAAAAATAAAATTTTCATGGAAAATTTCTCAAATCTATCGTTTGGAGTCGACTTGAAATAATAGTCGACATGCACAACATATGTAGGTGGTGGTGTAAGCCGCTAGGTAGTAATCCTTACTGAAAGGCTGTACTGACTGATTAAGTAAGTAAGTAAGATGACAGATTCTTATCAAATTCTCTGGAAATATATATCAATAGCTCGAAGTTTGAGTGGTACACTGTGTATGGATTATATGTATAGGACTTAAATATCTGTCCTCCTAATCACCTCATGGCCTTCAGATGGCTGCTCAGTACCAAACTATTCTCTTTAGGAGAATATTCCTATACTTGTACAGCCTATCCTCTATAAATATAATTTTTTTATGTGACATCGACTGCCAACCTTGTCCATGATTTTTCATTATTTCTTCGAGCGATTCTACGATCTCCCAAAATAAAGGCAAATACCCGGAAATTGTGTTACGAATACACTGGCTGGATCAAGTACCACATTGGAAAACAACGAAAATAATCCAAGCTCGGGAGTCCTCGTGGGGTAGGGCGTTTAGGTAGGAAATTAGGAATAAGTTCCAAAACTTAGCTAACGCGTATTATGTGGGAAAGAGAACCTGATCGAATGTTATGTTGAACTAACATACAGGTCTCTTAAATCTAATTAACTTTTATTATGTTGACTCTTTCTCTGAGAGGAAGAGACGATCTCTCACTTAATATGTCATTGCAAAGCACTCTAGCATTCGCCCACGATTATACCGGGAACTCTATTCTCGACATGCGCAACGGAGCAGTGAACATTGCGTAGCATTTAAGTGAGTAGATGGCTTATGCTAAAGAACTCTTCCGTTCCGTTTAATACGCTTTACTTCAAAACAACGTATTGTCTTGACTACTTATTCTTGGCTCCGCCATTACCACCGAAAATGATGTCCGTCTGGAGATCAAGCGCAAGATTACTCTTGCCAACAGGTGCTATTATAGCAAAGACGAAACTTATACTCTACAAGTCGTTCATCCTACCCGCATCATCTTTATGGCGCAGAAGCATGGACCCTATTAATAAATGATGCAGCTGCCTTGATCTTCGGTCCATTGCGAGTTGCCGATGATTTTCGCATCCGAGCTGTGAGCTGTATGAGCTCCTCAACGACATAGACGTTGTACAGCGTATTAATATCCAGCGACTGCGCTGGCTTGGCCATGTCGTTCGAATGGAGGAGGATGCTCCGGCGACAGAAGTATTTGATGCGGGGATCTGCGGAAGTCGGCGAAGAGGAAGCGATCGATTAGTGTAACCAAATGGCGTAGGCGCGAAAAGCAGAGGCGCCTGGAAGAATGTGTTGCTGCAGTCCGAAATCCGTTAATCGGGTTGTTATGGCCAATTTAGTAAGTAGGTTTCTGGCAAAAACTCTGAGTGTGAAATAAAATTACCATGAAAAGTTTTTCAAAAATCTATCATGCAGAGTGGACTTTAAACCGTAGGTGTCCTGCCACTCGTGTATTAAATTAACATAAGTGGTGTGATCGTATTCCTAACTGAAGGGATGTAATGACCACTTACATTTGTATGTATTATTCACTCGTTTTACATGGAACTCAACCTCATTCGCAGCAGGGAATATTGCTGGACTTTGCTGGGTATGTATAGACAAGAAAAGAATCGAATCACTTCTGTCCAAAGGAGGAGAAACACATTTCCACCTTTTGCTTTTTTCGTAAAGAGACGAAAGTGTTTTACTTCTTTGTTTCTGACATCCTTGATACAAGAATTGCTGCAATAGGGAATCTAGAGAATGTTTGATCCCTAAAACAAAAATCATCATCTCTAGTTTTGAATCTCTTCTAACCCTCGTATATGTTGTTTCATAAACTTAAAATTTTTTTCTTATAATTTTGTGATTTTATTTATTTCTTTCTTCTTCTTCATTTCTTTTGAGAGCTTTTCACCATTTTTGTTTATTATTGTGCCATCAAAACGATTTTAACCTTTGGCACTATTTTTCACATAATTTTCTCCATTAAAATATCAGGACCATTTAATTTATTTTCCTTTTTTTTTTATTGTTGTTGGTGTTATTATTATTGTTATTATGGCGTAGTTATTTGTTTTTTAAAAATTTTTTTATTTACCAAAAAGCTTTCAACAAATTTACCATAAAAATAATTAAAAACAAATTAAAAAATATTTTCCATTCATTTTTTTCCATTTGCTTCCTTCGAATTGTATGTGTTTTTCTGTTGTATTATTCGACAATTGTTGTGGTTGTTGTAGTTGTACGCCTCTCTTCACAAATACTTATACGCACACACACCCAGCAATACTAACTCATGTACTACTTGCTTAAATCGCACTTATTTAAACAGATTCGCACACAAATACATACGTATGCACATACATATGTACGTACGTCGGTGTATGCAACTTAATTTTTATAAATGGCTTGAAAAGATTTATACGCCATTTTGGCAGCTGAACATATAAAAAAAATGCAACAACAACAACAAAAACAAGCAAAGGAAAAAGATTCGGCAAAAAACAAAAATAACACCCGATAACATATTTAAACAGACAAGTGAGGTAAAAACTGACTACAAAAATGGAAAATTAATTATAGTACAGTCAGGCACAGAGACCAATAAAAAGAGAGAGACAAAAAGAGAGAAACAGAGAGTAAGATCGTGGTAAAGAGACAAACAAAAGAAAAAAAATAAATTTTTGTTAGTGAAACTATAATCATAAAGTAGTATACATACGTACATGCATATGCATTAAAATTTTTGGAATATGATAAGAATATTTAACACAAATGAAAATTTATTGCCTATTTTTAGGCTTAGTTAAGAAAAAAGAACTGAAGTTTGAATTTAGGAGCAATTTTTTGAAAATTCAAATATTCATAAAAGTCATCAATGTCCTGGCTGGCTGGCTAGTTTCTTAATTTCTTCAAAAAACAAATTTATTATTTTTAAAGAGATTATTTACAGAAATCGCTTACTATCTGTTATACTTCACCTTTTTTTATTGCATACCTTTAGGTTTAGTTAAGAAAAATGAAATAGAACTGAATTTAGAAGCAATATTCTTAAGATTCATCAATAAAAGTAGTCAATAGGTTGGCGATTTACAGAAATCGTTTACTATTTCTTATAATGCAACATTTTTATTGCATACATTTAGGCTTAGCTAAGAAAAAAAAATAATAACTGATTTTAGGAGCAATATTCCTACGATTCATCAATAAAAGTAATCTATAGGCCGACGATTTACAGAAATCGTACACTATGTGTTATACTTAAACTATTTTAATGCATACATTTAGGCTTAGATAAGAAAAAAGAAATAATAACTGAATTTAGGTGCAATATTCTAACGATTCATCAATAAAAGTAGTCTATAGGTCGACGATTTACAGAAATCGTACACTACCTGTTGTACTTCAACTTTTTTATTGCATACATTTAGGCTTAGCTAAGAAAAAAAGAAATAATAACTGAATTTAGGAGCAATATTCCTACGATTCATCAATAAAAGTAGTCAATAGGTCGACGATTTACAGAAATCGTACACTACCTGTTGTATTTCAACTTTTTTTATTGCATACATTTAGGCTTAGCTAAGAAAAAAGAAATAGTAACTGAATTTAGAAGCAATCTTTTTAGGATTTATCAATAAAAGTCGTCAATAGACCGGCTTATAATTATTTCCAGCGGTTTTGTAGACGCTAGAAATTTTTATTAGTTATGAACAGAGGAATTCGTTCTCTTTACGTCTTCAACTAACTTTGCTGTTTGTACCAAAACTCTTCAAAGTAATCTTTACACTAGTCTTCTGTTTATTTTCTATCCAGGTACATTCAATTGTCCTTTATGTATAAACGATTTTGTCCTTTTGATTTCAACTTTTTGGGCAGTTGTTTGTAACATCCTCTAGAGATTTATTAGCGTACGTATTGCCTATTCAAAGTTTTACGTTTTCTATGATTTATCAACTGAAAATGACAGATCCAACGTAAATTAAAGTTTCTCTGTCCTTAGGAAAATTATCGAAAAGTATAAGTGATTGTGTAAAGTATTTTCGTAATCCCACCTAAGCGGCCAGCAAATTTCCTCCCTCTGCAACAAAAGTTTAGATTTCCTTAAACCCATTTGAGAACAGTCAAATATACGCCCCACATGGTTCCATTAACTACTATAAAATTCCTGTCCTCGTAAGCTTGTAACTTTAATAAGACATCTGAATCATGCTTTAAACTATTCAGGTTGGTAACTGAACTTTAGACAGAGCCCAATGAACTCAGTGTACAATTAATCGGATTAGGGATTGCCTTGAGCCTAACATATAAATTCTGTGGCAAAGAGAATAAATTATTAGAATACATTTCCTTTTGAAGCTTTGGAGCATTAATTTATTATAGAAAGAAATATCTACGTGCATAGCCTGAGTAGAAGGCAGGGAATTGTCGGGAAAATAGGTTTCAGGAGACATTACAGAATAGCCTAATGGGAATACAATAGATCGTATGGTTGCTGGACTAAGACGCCTCTTCATGGCAATAATACCAACCGTTAACTCAACAATGCACAGCTTTTCTTATATGTATGTACGTGAGAAAATGCTCCAGAGATAAAGCTTAAGTAGTTGCCATACGCTTAAGCTAGACCTTCCAAATAGGTCAATGTATCCACGACTAATACTTCTGAGTCATGATTTAAATGCGAGTCCCTGCCTGTAATGTATATAACTCTCTTCGTAAGTTTTTTGTTGGAGGACGGACAGTTTTTAATTTTTATTTTTAAAACTGTAGTTGCCGTTGTCTAGTAGGTAATGTGTTGGCCTATAAGACGCCTGGGTTTATGCCCCCCAAGTCGGACATCACCGACTAAGCGAATTCCTCTCAGCAGATTTCTGGCAATAACTCTAAGAGGAATAAATTTCCCATGAAAAGTATCTCATAAATCGGTAGTTCGGAGTCTACTTTTAAACTGTTGGTCACAACACTCAAGTACAGGGTGGCTGATATATAATGCAACAAAGTAAAGCGCTATATTTTTTTAATTTTTTTTTTTTAATTTTATTGTTCAAAAGCAAAAAATGTTGGAAATAACATCAAATTTTAGAATCAGTTTAGATTTGTTCGAATTGGCCACCTTTGGTACGAATTATGGCCTTCAAACGGCCAACAAAGCCATCACAGGCTACATAAAAGTGGCTCTGCGGTATTTTGGCCCATTGCCAGCGAAACGCCGTCTTGAAATGGTATTTTTTATTGAGGACCACCTTTATTCACAAACTGTTCAATCTGGAATGGCTTCTTTCGTGCAAGCGAAGTAACTCCTTGGCTCTTTCCAGTCTAACTTTTTTTGAAACTTAGTCGAAGCTCATTTTTCAATATGTGTTCCAAAAGTTCTCGCGATATGTTCAGCTCATGAACAATTTTTCTACCACTACGGCATGGATTTCGATCAAATCTGGCCTTCACTTTTCGAATCATTTCTGGTGTTGTTACTGTTTTTTTTTCGTTTTTTGGACGCGATGCAACATTGCCAGTATCACGGCAACGAGCAATGTTACCAGATACAATAAATTTTTTCACATTTAAATGCTGGAGGGCTCAAACGATAGCCACCTGTGGTTTCCCAGCCAAATATAAAGCAATCACACTATCACGCTTGAATTCCATTACGAATAACTTTTTATTCTGAATGCAATAGATCAAAATGCTTTTGTAAGCTTGTAAATAATAAAATGAACTGTCACTGGAATAAAACTGTAAGCCGTCAGACGAGCTGTTTAAAAATGATAACAACTTGAATGTGGTTGCAATACATATCTGTCACCCTGTATAATATTAACATAAATGGTGTGAGAAAATAGGTCGTAATCGTCACTGAAGCACCAACAACGCTATGCGACTAATTAAAAAAAGGAAACTATGCCACTAGCTGGGTGTATTTTGACCGTCTCACCTTGTAATATACACTGAGCGTAATAAGTAAGTCAACATCTATTATAATTTTAAATTTTCTCTTATAGAAAATATACTTGTAGCCCGACAGTAATTTGATTTTTCGTTTTAACATTTTATAAGTAATAAAGAAACGTTTTTATTTCTGGAAATATATTCGACTATTCCTCATTTAATTTTTGCGCTATCCAAGGAAAATTAATTATTTCTGTGGTGTTTACTTACTTTATGCGCTCAGTGTATGTATGTATGTGAGCTATTTTTATAAATTATTTTCTTTGTTGAAGGCCTATTTACGTTTAATTTTTGAAATAAAATTTTGAAATTTTTTTTACATAATTTTTGGCCCACTTCGTACCACAGTGCACGGTAATAAATTTAATCAAGTTTATTACTCTAACAACATACACCACCACCCCTGGATGATAAGATTTTATTGCATCGTTAAAATTGAGCTTAATTTTCAAAAACTTTGTTGATTTGAAAACAGAAACTCAAAAAAAAAATAAGCAACAAACAAGAAACATTAAGAGGAAAACGTTTAGTTGTTTCCCATCATAAATTGCGAAAAATTACTTTTTATATGAGAAAATAAAATACAAAAATATGAAGAAGAGCAAAATAAAATGAAAATGAAGCAAAAGCAAAAGCAAAAACAAAAAAAAAACGTACATTTTCTCATTAATTTAATACTAATCAATTTAAAAACTAACCTTACCCGCCAAATGATATATACAAGCCCTCATTCCCTCTGTTCTTACTTAGCAGTTCGTTGTAAAGAAATCCCATGACTATGTTTGTGTTTGAGAAGAAACATAAATTCATTAAGAAAAATCCCATAAAAATCTCACCGAAAAACGACAGGATGGAATAAAACAAAAAACAAAAAAAAATCATTTGAAACCACCAGCCTTATAGGCCACACTACCACCCCATCATGAGCGAACGAACGAACGAACATGGTACGTCATATCACCCTCTGCTGGATAGTAAAGCGACAATTTTCTGCTGGTAAAATCATAAAAAAAAACAACAAAAATTATTTTTATTGATTTTCATGTTCATGTTGTTTATGTTTTTTTTTCTGTTTCTGTTTTTGCAATGTTTCCAATTCATTGGTAGGTCGGGTAGGCTAGGACTGATGTGTAGACCACCCACAACTTTCTTTCCTTATCTGCCAGTGAAGTAAACGTGGCCTGGGGAATAGCATAGAACAAACAAATAAAAACATGAGGACAGACGCGCTATGTATTTAAAGAAATTTGTAATGCAAGACATTTCTTACATATTTTTCAACGTGTTTTATTAGTTACACGTTTAGGACAGGCAAACACGGAAGGCTAAGGCACTTGAGACACCTTTGCATAGCAGATCTTTTCCCCTGTCCATAACGTCTGTAATAAAGTAATCTTGTCTCTAGAAGCCAGCTATAAATGGAATAGTTTATGAACAAGCATTACATGATAGGTTTCACTTAGTGCCACCGATTGTACAACATCGCCTAACCATTGCCTTTGACTCTAGTTACTCCCCGTAACTGTTATTCAGGATAACTTCACGGCAGGGTCATTACATACATAATTGGCCATTACAACCCCTCAGTCAGGATTATAACCTAGCTTCTCACACCACTTATGTTGTGTGCGTTAATTTTATACATGGGTGGCGTGACCTACAGTTTAAAGTCGACTACGAACGACAAATTTTTGAGAAGCTTTTCATGGCAATTTTTACTCTCAGTCTTTGGCAGAAATCCACTGAGAGGAAGTTGCCGAAGAAATATTTTTCATTTTGATGCCTGACCTGGGATTCGAACCCGGGCCTTTCATCTAATAAGCCAACACACTACCAACTAGACCACGGCGACTATCAGGCAGGGTCATTGATTGTACTTTATCATATGAGATGTATTACCATATGACGAGTTTCCTTTGCTTTACGTAAACTTTGTAAACTTCTCTGTACTTTTGCAACCACCATGTCCTCTCAAGGGTTGGACAAAGTTATCATTCAATCTCCGTAGCCATTTTTAAAATGATATTTTTCTTTCTACAGAGAAAAGTTTCTCATTTAGAGTCGACATTGTCCAATAGGTCTTGACACTTATGAATAAAATTAATACACACAACATATTGGGTGGTTGGTATGTATTGCAACCAACTTCAGGTTGTTATTATTTGTAAACAGCTCAACTGACAGCTGACAGATTTATTCCAGTGACAGATGTGTGATTTTAATTGTGTTAGCTATGCTGTTACAGCCATAAACTAAAATAAGGACAACCGCTGAATATCTCCAACAACCGGTTTTCTTAAATAATTTTAGATCAGATAATGCACTCCTGGGGATTTACTGGCCGCTTTACTTTCGATAAATATACATACAGAGTCACTGATATGTATTGCAACCAACTTCAGGTAGTTATCATTTGTAAACCGCTCGTTTGACAGCTGAAAGATTTATTCCAGTGACAGTTCATTTTATTATTTACAAGCTTACAAAAGCATTTTAATCTATGGCATTCAGAAAAAAAAAGTTATTCGTGATGGAATTCAAGCGTGATAGTGTGATTGCTTTATATTTGGCTGGAAAACCACCAGGTGGCTATTGTTAGAGCCCTCCAGCATTTAAATGTGAATAAATCTTTTGTTTCTCGTACCATTGCTCGTTACCGCGATACTGGCAGTGCTCTATCGCGTCAAAAAAGTGGACAAAAAAACGGTAACAACACCAAAAATGATCCGAAAAGTGCAGGCCAGATTTGATCGAAATCCACGCCGCAATGGTAGAAAAATTGCTCGTGAGCTCAACATATCGCGAGAACGAATGCAACACATATTGAAGAGTAAGCTTGGACTAAAGCCATTGAAGTTTCCAAAAGTGCAAGAGCTCACCGATAGACAAAAAAAAGCTAGACTAGAAACAGGCAAGGATTTACTTCGATTGCACGAAGTGGCCGGTTACCAAATTTGTTTTCTCCGATGAGAAGCCATTCCAAATTGAGCAGTTTGTGAACAAACAAAATGATGGGGTTTACTTGTCAAAGAGGTCAGCTGAAAATTTACACCAGCGATTGGCCACCAGAATTCAAGCGCTGTTGAATCTCAATCCGTTGGACTTTTGCGCCTGGGGCATTTTGGAGAGTAAGGTTTTCACTAAAAAATACTATCTCAAGACGCCGCTTTGCCGGGAAATACCGCAGAGCCACTTTTGTGCAGCTTGTGATAGGTTTTTTGGCCGTTTGAAGGCCATAATTCGTACCAAATTCGAACAAATCTAAACTGATTCTAAAATTTTATGTTATTTCCAACATTTTTTTGCTTTGGACAATAAAATTAAAAAAAAAAATTAAAAAAATATAGCGCTTTACTTTGTTGTATTATATATCAGCCACCCTGTATGCACGTTATATAATGCTCAAGTAAATAGTTGCCATACGCTCAAGCTAAACCTTCGAAGAGGTAAATGTATCCACCACTAACACATCTACATCATGATTTAAATGCGTGTCCCTGACTCTGATTATCTGCCTGTAATCTGTGTAACTCTGTTCGAAAGTTTTTATTGAAGGACGGCCAGTTTTTAACATTTATTTTTAAAAGTGTAGTTGCCGTTGTCTAGTAGGTAATGTGTTGGCCTGTAAGACGCCTGGGTTTATAGCCCCCAAGTCGGACATCACCGGCTAAGCGAATTCCTCTCAGCAGATTTCTGGCAATAACTCTGAGAGTAAATAAAATTACCATGAAAAGTATCTCATAAATCGGTAGTTCGGAGTCTACTTTAAACTGTTGGTCACACCACTCATGTGTAATATTAACATAAATGGTGTGAGAAACTAGCTCGTAATCCTGACTCCCGAACAACAATGCTATGCGACTAATTAAAAAAAGGAAACTATGCCACTAGCCGGGTGTATTTTGACTATCGCACCATGTAATATACACTGAGCGAAAAAAGTGATTCAACATCCAAAATCCCCCAGAAAGGATAACATTAGGGAGTGTTTGACTAAATTCACAATTTTGCTCATCATTAGATTTAAAACAAGAAACCTTTGCGGGACGTTGTTTTTTTTCTGGTAAAGAGATATGGTGGCAACTCTGTCATTGTAGAACATATCATGGAAGTCCAATCTTAATATGGGACAGTAAATGAATGTGGTAGGCTAATAACTCTTTTCTCCATTAGTCTAGGAAATGCTTTCCTACGGGATGGAATTATAAAAAAACAATTTCGAGACTGAAGGAATCAATTGCTGATAGTAACACAGGAGCAGACGGTTTGCGCCTATGGTCAAAAAGAGAAGATATTTACAGATATTTTCCAACGCGAACTCGACGAAAGATGAGCACAATGCAATTCAAACAGAAGGTATAGGGACTGAACATAGCAATGCTGGCGGATATTTAACCTGATTCGAGTCCTAAGCTGCTTAATTTTGAATATAAATTCGGATGATGTGTTTTCCTTCCTCCCCTAAGGACAATGTACAATGGGTCAATTTCGACCTCCGAGTACTGTGCTTGTCTTGACCGACAGGTGCACGTCCTCTAAACTAACCTAACCTAACCTAGGATGATGTCACTACGAAGTGTATGAGCATATGTACAGCGGCAATAACAATGACAATTTTAAAGGTAATGACAGGGGCAATATCGGCAATTACAAAAGCAATTATAGTACAGCAAGCTGCACCAGTTTGGAAAGGAAAATATCAGCTTTTGTAGAATTCCTGGTGATTAAGAAAATCAAAGTAGTGTAGAAACAGTTAAACCTGCTATTAGGTGAAGCTTAATGCCCCTAATGGGGACTGTATATTTCCAATACGAGGATATGATAACGCTTAAGAAAGACTTATTATTCTGGGCAGTAATGGTTAGTCCTCTGTAAGACGAGATTACTTATTATGGCGCAGTGGTGTCCAAAGCATTTTTCTATGTAAAGGACATCCCATTTATAGGGTACTACAAAATCCATCATCATCTTTAATTCCCCATCCCCCATTTTCCCTTACCTTTAATATGTTTTCATTTTAAAAATAAAACAAGAAAAAAATGAAATTAAACAACAAATAGACGTCAGCCCTTAACATTTGGGACTTAAAGAGGTTTCTTCTTCTATACTTTCATTTCATTTCTTTATTGTTTTCTTGGGTTTTTTTTTCTATCTTTCTGTCTTTCTTTCTTTTTCTTTTTCTTTTTCTACTTCTTTAACTTTAAGCACGTCTAGATTATTTTTAAAAAATATGCCATGCGAGGCAACATAAGGCCTACCAACCTACCAACTGCTCTAGGGCTTCCCAACAGGGGGCAAGTTGGTTTGGGTATAGGGGGGTAGGGAGAGAATGTTAACGCAAAACAAAACATGTCGAAAGCAAAGTGTTGCTTAAAACATAAACTTTTTGTTTTTGTTTTTTGGTGGTAAAAAGTAGAAGTAAAAGTTGAAAAACAAAAACAAATACAAAGAGAAGTAGAAACAAAACCTTGTAAAAAGGATATGAAACAAATATATTGTATTTTTAACATATTGCCAGGACATGATTTGAAAATTCAAAGAATTTTCTGTTTGAAAGACACATAACCCAACCAACACCAGTACCCCCCCTCCCCAAATAAAAAAAAACAAAAATGAAACGAAAAAATAATTCATTTCGGTTCAACTTTTTTCTTGCCTTTCGATGTTACAAGGAGAGCTACAAATTTTTTCGTTTCGTAAAGGGGAATGGAAAATTGAAATGGAGCAGTAGTTTTAATATGAATAATTTAAATTTAATTTGAAAGAATTAAATCATACGCTTTTCTCTATACCATGACCTTTTTTTGAAATGATTTATGAATGGAAATGAGACGTTAAGAACGTACAGCAGCTCTAATGCTGCTCCAAAATGATAATAGCCTGGAGGGCTTAAGTTAAATTAATTGCAAAATTAAATGAAATCCAAATTTATTTCGTTAAAATGCTTGGACACTACAATTTTAAGGTTAGAGGACGTGCACCAGTCGGTCAAGACAAGCACAGTACCCGGAGATCGAAATTGACCCATTGTACAGTAAAATTTTAAAATGTTATTAAAATTGTGGTGAGGTGCCCTCAATCCTTCAAGCCTATTCTCCTGACAAACTTCAGAATGCTACTCGTATGCAGCAAAAATAATTCTCTGCCTAGCACCTTCTGGTTGGCATACATGCACAATTATTCACTACAACCCTTCAGCCTGGATTACAACCTAGTTTCTCACGTTACTTATGTTGTGTGAGTGTTAATTTTATTCATAAGTAATGGACCCCAAAGTTGAAGGATTTTTAAGAAACTTTACATTGCAATTTTGTATTTACTCTCAGCGGTTTTGCCGAAAGGAAGTTGCCGAAGAAATATTTTTCATATTTGGGGGTTTGAACCATAACCTCACATCTAATAAGTCAACACACTACCTACTACACTTCGATTTAAAAATGCCTCTTAGATTCCAACAATGTTTTCTGATGTTTTATTCTAATTTTCGCAGTTTCCACATTGTTAAACTCAAGACAATTACATTTAAGCCTACAGCACCCTGTGAAAATAACAAAGATATCTGCCCATAGGGATTTGAACCATGGCTTCACATCTAGACTACTACACAATACACCACGTACTAAACTTCAGCGACTTTTAAATGCCACATAGATTCCAACAATGTTGATGTTTCAACAATGTCTGATGTTTCATTCTCATGGCCACAGAATCTACGTTGTTGGACGCGAGACTATCCCCTTCTCAATAAGTACCGTAGAGCCTACATCGCCCTGTGAAAATTGCGTGTACTAATCTCTTCTCTCAAAACAAAACTTTTGATTGTCCCTGTAACTCGTTTTGCGGCCCTTGCGCTTACCAACTTCTTCATTTCCCTGATTTGGCGGCACTTGGTTAGAACAGGGCCTGCGTTTCACCCGTGGCATCACAACGGGCCGCCATGCGTGCTCAAGTGAGCTTTGTAATATCAGAGCTACCACTACGACCTAACCGAACCTAACCCTGTAGCTTGATTTTCTCTATCTAGTTGCTTTAGCTTAACCAGACAGTCCAATACTATCTTCAATTTAATCTCATAAGAGCCGTGAATATCGGATGGCGCTCTCTGAGTAACTGACAGTAATTTTATGATTCGTTGCTTACACCTTCTATCCAAGTAGCTTAAAAGATATCTGCAAGTTTTGCTATGGCTTCGAAATATAACATTCTGAAACCAAAAACTTCTGCTTCAATTCCAAGTGCCGTTCTTAACTCTTCAGTATACCACAAATGGGTCCTTGTTTCCAAGCAGTATGTAGTTCCCTTTTTAAGGAGTTCAGCTAAGAAGACTACCACGCGATTCATTAGTTCCCTTAGAAAATTTGGCCTTGAACTTGTCTCCCATTGTTCTAACAATACTATCCAAAGACCAAAGGACTTGAATTCAAAAGAGCTTCCAACTCTGCTATATAACAGGTTCCTATTACTTCTGCTATTCCTAGCATGCTAGTCTCTACCACCAACTCTATTTGAACTGTTTTCTATTGGATTTTTGCATCTGCCCTGAAAAACTCCCCATCGGTCCATTATTGGTCTGTGTGACTATCATTACATCTCCGGAACTTCCCTGTTTGCTTTCCGCATATTATTATGGCTTTCGTCTGCCTTTATCTAAAATGCTATTTATATGAGACTTCCATGTCCACTTACTGTCCAAGGAATATTCCCAAATATTTTATATTAATTTCTGTACCATTGCCTTGCCCAAGAGTCTCTTTTTAAAATACAATTTCATTTGAATGATGGTTTTCGTTACTCCCTCCCCTTCCCTACATTCCTATATCCTCTATTTCCTTCCTCCCCTAAGGACAACGTACAATGGGTCAATTTCGACCTCCGTACTGTGCTTGTCTTGACCGACAGGTACACGTCCTCTAACCTAACGTAACCTAACCTATGGTTTTCGATTTCGCTACAGCATTCGATAGCATATTGCAGGCTATAACTTAACGAAGAAAAGCCAACCAAATGCTACAATCCTAAGGTATTATTAGGTTAGAAGTGGGGTTTTTACGTTCCGCCAAACCGCGTCAAACAACAAGACATTGCTGGGAATTTGATGTCAACAAAACGACGAAATTCATTTTTTTAGAAACTCATGGTTTTACTACGTGGGTCGTGCCATAGTCTTCCTCCAATTAATTTATTTTTTCTTTCGTCAAGTATGCTAAACGCTCAACTTTTAACGCATAATCTATGTTGCGCGATCTGTACTTCAAAATATTTGATTGTCAATCATGCTATTTATATGAGACTTCCAATTAATTTATTTTTTCTTTCGGATTTATAATTTTTACTCGCTTTGCAACAACGTATTGATATTGCCAAGTATGCTACACGCTCAACATTTTACGGATAATCTGTATTAAGCGATCTGTACTTCAAAAGATTTGATTGTCAATCATGACTTATCAATCCTGCATGCAGTATGTACTTTAATTATGTACGTTAAATCTCTTGATAGCCGTGATAAGATAATTTTTAATATATTTTTATGGTATTGTATGCAATTGCTGGTAAGATTTTCCATATTCAGAAATATTTTCTAAAAATTCCACATCATCTTCCATCATTCATCACATCCTTGTTATCAAGCACTTCCTTTCAAACAATTGCCGCAATTCAAAGAAACCAAAAACTTTATATTTTTTTACAAATTGTCCTCAGAGAATATTTCATCAAACCCTGAACTGAAATCAAAAAAAAAGTTTTTTTGTCTCCCAAGAAAAATCAACAATTTAACGCATTCATCTCACCCATACAACTTTATTCATTTCCATACACTCGAATTAACGCTTAAATCTTTGGGAATTTATACAAAACAAAACCGTTATTTCGACGTCATTAAATTTATGCATAAAATTTACGCTGCAAACTAGAAAAAAAAGACGTTAAAAAACCCAACAACAGCATCAACAACAATCCCTCATACTAATTGCCTGTAAGGTTTTTAAGGACCAAAAAAAAAACCGCCATTATTGTGCTTGAAACGCTAACATTTAAATTTCAGTATTGCCATGCTGTTGCAAAATACTGTTGCACGTGTTGTTTTTCTTCGTAAGGCAACAACAACAATGTTATACACACGTCAACACACTTTCACACGCACATTTACGAAATTCCCTTGAATGAATGAGCAAAGCATGAGAAAACTAAAGGCAAATCGAAAATAGATAGAGAGAGAGTGACAGTGCGAGAGTGGAAAACGCTAAAATTGTTTCAAATTTTTTTTGTGTTAGCTTTTGCGCAGTTAAACCGTAACGATGTTTTTTTCGGTTTACTTTAAACCCTACCAGTGTTGCCGATTTAGATACTAATCTGTGACTCGAATACGTAAAGAAAGGAATTGCCCGCCATGATATGAAGAGAAGCCATTGGTTGTTCAATCTCTAAAGTATCCACTGTTTGATGCGGTTTGTGAGTTCACGGCAACAAGGGATCGTACTTTTTCGGGAGTAGCTAGGCATCGTGCAATTTTTCTAAAATGGCGGAATTGCACTTTATTGGCATATGATTTCAAGAAAACGATGCAAAATGCTATACGATATCCTGAATATATTGAAAGAGCCATTAATCTCTGGTTTTGAAGCAAACCATTGGCTTCCAAAATAACGAGATTTTACGGCACAAGATTATTTTTATGGTTCTGACAGTTCAACTGAAACTATCACCGCAATCACTGTTACTAGATCCACCTATAACCATCACATTTTGAATTCTGCGTAAAGATTCTGCTCGACATCTAGGATATCTTTTATGATACTCGTAAAGGGTGCGTTGCGCAACGACTCCTTAAAAAAAATTCTTTTAATGCTTCCCAAACAACACACCACACTTTACACAATGCGGCTTACTACCGTGCAGTCTGACACATGATTCCTTCTGTCTTCTGCGCTTGTCTTTGCTATCTGCTGATCTCCACGTTTTGATTGAAATTGGCTTGTAATCTATACAGAGAATATCACACTAAGCTATCAAGCATGGAACACTGCTCCTCCACGTAGTGCTCTTATACATTTGAGTATGAAGTAGGTCCTGAAATTTTGTTCCCAGGAGTTTATGTCGGAAATTTTCTCCGCGACCCTAGCTACAGGGCATTACAACAGGAACTTCTGAAGTTTGACGTTTATTAGCGGCCTCCTTGTTGAAACTATATTTGACGTTTGCCATTCATTCAATCCTATTTCGCCCAACTGCCATGGGCGGCCATTAGACAACGACATGCGTTGGTTGAAAGATTCTAAAGCAATTGGCAACCAATCTTAATTTTTATTGCTAAAAATCTTCACTGTTAAGGCCTATTTCTCGATGTAACATTCATCCGTGATCCAAACAAAATTCTAATAAGGAGTGCGCATGAAAAAATCTGGATTTACACTTTTCGTTTTAGAAATAAAATTAAGTGGGGATTTTTTTCATTTTATATTTCAATTAAAATTTGAATTCTTTGGGTATAAAATTTTTTTTCTGACAAAGGTCTCGAAGCATCCGACATTTTGAGCCACTTTTCTTCTAGACATTTTAGGGTATTTTAGAAAAATACGTATTATTTTACCTGCTTTGTTTTGGTCGGCAAATCCTTTTTTTCTTCCACTTCCACGCTTTCTCTCAATACTCAAAGAAACCTTAGAAACTGTTTTTTTGGTTACGATCTGCGAACCTAGCAATCGTTTTTTGTAAGCGGCACGGTTTTTCATTGAACATTTCAATTATTTTTTTACGACATTCTTGTTGGGGATCCCATTTTCAAAAAACTATTTTTGCTATTGCAATGACATTTAGCACGTGGATTTTGAAACGTAGATGACTAACAAAAACAATGTAACGGTATTTAATGTTTTTCAATTATGATAAAAGTTATAAGCTTAAAAGTAGGCCCATTTTTTTTTTTGTGCGCACTCCTTATTTGGGACAATACCCAATACATTCCGAAAAATGTACTGTTTTTGACGAATTTGGGCTTATGGGTCTATACCTCTTTTAGAACAACATTGGATAGGCTATCACTGTCAATGGCAGGGCACTATAGGTCTATGATTACCAATGTATTTTGCTCCGAAATTGAATGACTTGAACAGCAAAGATATGTTATTTGAACAGGATGTAATTTGCCATACAGCCAGTGGTGTTTTATATGTATTCTTATATTGAATCGAACCCGAAGCGGAATAAAAACTGATACGAACCGGCTTGTTTTTCTGAACAGTGAACCGGAGTCCGGAATGCGTTCCGGTAAAAAAAAAATGAGCACAACACCACTACATACAGCTCATGCCATATTGGATACTCTGCATGAGCGATTAGAAGACATAGCCATCTTAATTATTGGTGATATCTGTTGGCCCGCGAGATCGGGCTATTTGACTCCGTTAGACTTTGTTTTGTAGGGTTTACGTACGAAGCTAGGTGCATGCGAATAAGCTACAAACCACAAGGGTTCTCAAAGCCAACATAAACAACGATATCGGATAATTCAGCCTGATTTATGAGCTAGAATCACGGCAAAGAAGACATTTTGAAAACATTGGCAACACTGTTTTATGTACTCTTTTACGCTTATAGGAATTTCTCTCTCTCTCTCTCTCTAGCATTCTCTCTCTTTCCTTATGTCCTGTTCTTCATACAATTTCTTGTATTTTGTTTTTCAATATGACATTGTGGTAGTTAAGCCTTTTTTGAGTTCCTTTTTTCTGGATGGATTTGTTGTTGCTTTTGGTAAAACAAAATTAAAAGAAAGGCTCTCCCGAAACAACAAAAAGACCGGAACACCAAATTGTCTGATAATATTATGTGCTATAGGGAGTCTTTATTTCATTTACTTGTTTACCAAATACTTTGGGTCCTTTTTGGAATGGTGCTGGGAGGTGGGGAGAGAAGGTTTAGATTTATTTTTATCAGACCCCATTAATGACAGTTTAATTTAAATATATAAACTGTCAATTTTCATTTAAAATGAAATGAAAACAAAACCGTTATATTGACAGTTTTAATATTTTTATTACTTTTTGTGACATTTTAAATCTTTAGAGGTTTTTCGTACAATAATGCATACTTAGTTACCTTTTTAATATGATCTAATAAATATGCTAATAATGTTTGTATTTTTGTTTATGTGCTTACAGGTAAAAACCCCTCCAAACATCAAATAGAATCAAAATATAAGAACTAACAGGTGAGTGTAAATATTTCATGTTAGAAAATTAAAAAAAAAAGTAGAGAGAACCTCAAAAAACTGTTCAAATTAATTGATCTGTCAAATGTTTTGATTATTTTCCCTCCACCATATTTGAAAACTAAGAGATAAAGTCTTCCTACAGTTTCTCTGATCGAATGAAAAGTGATGGCATTTGAAGAATTCTTTGAAAAACCAAGATCATTCACACACATTCACTTTACACAATACTAGTCGATATCTACTCTATCGTTTTTTCGCTACTCATAAGTACTTATGAAATTTTGAGTATGATTAAGTCAACAGAATTGAATTTCAACTTCTCTGATTCATTCGTACTCGCTACAACATTGATTTATAAGTATAAGTAGCAATGAGTATGAGTACAACGTTCCCTTCAAACTCACAACATTCGAAATGTGTTTGATTCATACGCATACTCATTCGGATTCAAAAAATTTAGAAAAAAAACTTATAATACTTATAAGTCTTTCGAGTGACTCGAATCATTCATCAAACCCCAGATCAGACATCAAAACGAAAATATGAAAATATTTCTTCAGCGACTTCCTCTAAGCAGGTTTCTGGCAGAAACTCTGAGGATAAATACAATTGCCATGAAGAGCTTCTCAAAAATCTGTTGTTCGGAGTCGTCTTTAAGCTGTTGATCCTGCCATTTACGTATAAAATTAACGCACACAACATAAGTGGTGTGAGAAACTAGGTATTCCTGACTGAAGAGTTGTAACGATCAATGTATGCAGGTTTGTAATAATTTAATTTGAATAATTAATTGAATGAGTGTCTTTACTAGGTTGTTGAATTTGATCTAATAAAAAGATCGCTTATAGTTTTAGAATAACTGTTAAATATATTTACAATGTTAATGGTTTTTGGTTACGCTATTAAAACCAAAGAAGTTTTTTCCAGTATAAATGATCTGGATCATGGTTCATTGTTACCAGTGTAAATAATTGATCTTAATTTGGGTTTAGGAGCAATTGCTAATATGCTTTAGAGTAAGTACAAGGTTTGCGTCTTTAGTAACTGTTCTAGTATAACACTTGAAATCAAGGCAAACAAACAGATTCCCGGTTTCCGGTACATTTGAGAAAAATATCATAAAAAACACAAGTCATGAGGACATTTCCAGAAAGGTCTAATTCAACTGTACCTATGTGGACTAATATACTACACGTAATATAATATAAAACCGAATATAAAACATATTAACATTAAAAAAGAAACGTAAGTTACCACTCACAAAAATGGCGGCTAAACCAGAAATCTTTTTGCCGATGTATTTGAGGTATTTGTATTTAATACGATTTTAATTTGCAATTTTTTTTCTTCAAATTTTCAATATAAAATCCTCCAAACGTTTGAATTTCGATGATAATTTAGATTTTTCAGCGTTTAAACGCTTTTTCTTCACATGGTATTCGCCGTATAACACAACACGAAAACAGTTTAAAATGCTTTGCTTACATATTACACTAAACAACCACTTTAAAGAATACTCCACCGTTATGTACTAACACTATAGCGATCTCTTTCATTCTAATGTTAAACTAAAACCAACTTTACTTTACTCTCAACGAACAACCAATGGTTGCCAGGTTGCAAAAATATTTTGTAATCAACTTTTGGAAAAGAAATCACTAAAGAGGGAAAAATAGTAATTAAATTAATATTTTTTTGTAATTTTTTCCTTTAAAAAGCACAAAAAGTTATAAATTATTGGACAAAGAGATTCCAATTTATAGCTTTTTTGCAAATGTTTAAAGCAAATGCAGATGAGAAATCAGACATACAGTCGGCTTCATATAGAAAGGCCATGAACCTACATTTTTTTGAAGCAATTTTTTTTTTTGTGATTCCAATACATTTAACACAAATGCATATATACAACTCCTCATAAAAATTTAATAAAAAAAAAAATATGGGAGTTAGGGCCTTTCTACATGAAACCAACGATATACTAGTTAATTTACCACTGGTAGTACAGTAGTCTATTGTAATAAAGAACTTTTTCGAATAATGGTACTTTGGTGAATTTATTTTCTTTTTACTACACGGACAAATTCACCCTACTTTGCAATCTCTCACTACCATGGAAACTCACCACACCGAACAAATTCACCACATTTCCCAAAAACTCACCACGTCACAAACATATCACATACGTCAATTCCGACCAAATTCGAACAAAATACAATGCAGCAATTTAATCCACCACACTCGCAACAACCAACCCAGGCCAGACATCAAAAATAAAAAAATATTCAGAAAGTATTTTTTCGGCGATTTCTTTTCTTTCTACTCTTGAAAAGTTTCTCAAAAATCTGTCGTTCGGAGTCGACTTTAAACTGTGTAGGTCCCACCACTTCTGTATAAAATTAACACACACAATATAAGTGGTGTGGGAAACTGCGGGCTTCTTGGGTACGATTGTTGTAGACTGTCTAAAAGTGAAGGTATAGCACTGGCCATTTTATAGTCACCAGCACCAACTCGTGTCCTTGCCATTCGCATCTTCCCTCTTTCCGCCTTTCCTAAACCTACACAATGCACTGTATGAGTAGGGGTCATCCCCTGAGGGCAGGTTTAATAAAAAAAAACTACGATCTCGTTCTCAATCAACGACACAAAACCCAACAACCAGACGCAAAACAGAATTCAGACAATTTTGAACAAACAAACGAAATTTGACAGCTACCACTCGGCAGCTTAAATTAATTCTCCTATCAACACATGTCTCTACACATTGAATGACAAATCGAAATAAACTAAAAACGGCAACTCTGCAAGCAACATAAACAAAACTTCAAAATTAACACAAAAGAGAATGAAAAAAGGAAAGAAGGAAAGAAAGAAAAACGAAACTGTTAAGAAATATAGGAAAACGAAAGAAAACAAACACAAACATTTTAACGCAAAATCAGTTTGACAGTTTTAACGCGGATAGAAAGAACATGAGCTAAAGAGCATACGGTTAAAAGGGAAATTATTTAAAAAAAAAACTAAAGATAGCTTAAGAAAAATAAGAAAATTAGTAAAACGAATAAAAGAAAATGATAATTTAAGTGATGAATTAAGCATAAGAAATTAATTTTAATTTAATGAAATAGTTTAACTGGCTTTAATAGAGGTAATAAAAAGCGGCTGATAAGAAATTTCTTGCTTAAAAGCAAAAAAGAAAAAAATTAAATCTGCTTAAAGAAGAATAAAAGAAAAATGAAACAAGAAGCAGAGAAATAGAGAAAAAGCAAAAGAAAAATCCAATTTAATAAGTCAATCTACTTAATACTCTCTTCCCTTGCACAACTCTGAAAGGGAGTTTTTGCTAAAAGTTTAATAGTTTCCCCATTGTAGTATGAGTGTAAGTGTTTCGTTATTTTGACAGTTCTTTTTCGGTATTAAATTCGTAACTATACAACAACGGTCGTGGTTGTGGTAGTGTTAGTGTTCGTAAGAGCGTGTGTTTTGTAATGTTTTTGTTTTTTATTTTCTTTTTGTTGTTTCTTATGGCTTATGGTTGAAAAAAAAACAAGCAAGTTATGGCTTAAATAACAACAAAAAATCGATTTGTTTACATGTGAATTGTTGTTTTTGTTTTTCCATTTGCTTAAAAAAGCATTGCATAGCATAGGCACTGATAACAAAGAGAGTAATTTTAATACAGCAAGAGAGAGAGAGAGCATAATAAAGTAAAGAAAAATAAGAAAAGAGAGCAAATTTTTTTTTTAATAATAAAAATAAATTTAAGAAGAAAAATCCTTGCTTAATTTATAAAAATTTAAAGAAAAATTAACAGAAAATATAGAATTTTATTTAAAAATAAGAAATAAAACATAAAAAATAAAAAGTTTATTTAATAATAAAATAAAAAAGCAAACAAAAGCCGGCCTTAAAGAAACATACGAAGTAACAAAAAACCTCTTCGTAGACAGACAGTGGGCTGGTGGCGCCTGTCTGCTGTTTAAAAGAACTTAGTTTTACAATAAAAACAAAAAAAAAAATCATCTTTAATGCAAAACTCCCATGAAATTCTTAATAAATTTTAAATAATTTAAATAAATATTAAAACAAAATAATAAAAAAATAAAAACAATTTCTTTCCTATGAGTATTTTAAAACTTATTATTCACTAAACGTGTGGGCGTTATTTCTTCTATTTTTACATTCAACAATAACCACAAATTAATGCCGATTTACAACAACAACGAAATACCAGTTTAACTACTAATAATCTTTATAAATAATAAAAATAAAACAAAAATAAATAAAAAGTTTTAGTTTAAGTGCGAAAAATTCATTCGATTCCATTATTCTAATAAGAAAACATTACAAAAAATACTCTCTTTTAAAAACAAGTGCGTGTCCGTAACCGTAAGTGTTCGCGTGTGTGTGTTTATTTTTTGATTTTCATTCTCTGTTTTGGTTTTTTTTTCTCCGTTACTGTGTTGTTTTCAATACGACACCACAAAAATTCTTAAGAAATTCTTAAGAAAACCAATAACAATAACAACAACAACTAAATCTACGGAAATAGCAATACCAATACAATACCAAACAACAATAATTATAACCATTAAATAAGCAATATTCGTATACAAAGCAACGGTTTAAATACGTAAATTTAAACTCCCACTCTTATTGGATTAATTTACTCATTAACATCTAAAACAACAACAACAACTACAACAACGAACAAATGATCTCTCATATAGGTGTTTAAGTTCCAGCAATAATAATAATAAAAAAAAGGTAAACAAACATCTTTCATCATTTTAATTTACAGTTTAAAAGCAATTGTTTAAATAAATAATAAATAAACTAGTATTTGTAATTGGAGGGAGATGTTGAAATATTATATTTAAAATTGTGTTTTTTTTTTGAGAAATAATTTCCTCAGTACGGATAGGTGTAAAAATTTTACTGGACAGTGCACGACAAAAGTTTACAAACAATTTGTTCTCTTAAATAAACAAAAAAATTTGTTAAATCAGATTTGTGTTAACTATGTACCTATACAGTTAAACCTCGATTAATCGGACACATCTATTAACCGGCATGGAGATTTTTTTGAATTTTTACCTCTATTACCTGTGCAGCATTCATATGCTTTTTTATTTTCTGAATTTTAATCCGGTGGTTCCAGCAGATGTTAACCTTATTTTGCTTTCTTGTATGATTCAGCTTCTCCAGACAGTCCCTTCCTATCTTCCGTGTAACCTCATAAGAGTTTCCCAAATCTGTCCTACGAAATCGATACTAAAATAACTGTAGGTCCGTACGGTCATGCATAAAATTAACGCACCTGATGTGGATGGTATGTGAATCTAGGTTGCATCCTAGTTTGCATGACTAAAGGACTGAAAAGAGTAATTAAGAAAGTAAAAAACACTCTCGAATTGAATAATTTTCAATGTAGTGTACACTTTCTATAGCGATCTGATGGCTGCTTTATTGTTAGTGAATATCTAATCAATCTACTTTGAACTGAATTAGTCTTTCAATTGACTTTATAACCCATCGTTTTGGTCAATTAAAGTTAACACTTAAATGCTGTTCTCTGGACAGTGTCTTAATAGAACTTGCTCCACATATGTATTTGTTATGAAACCGGAACTGTTATAAAATTAAGCTTAAGTTGAGTGCAGTGAATAATGAGATTCCTACCTTATTTTCTTTGGTTTTTTCTTCCTGGATTTTGCCTGTATGACTGCATGGCTTCAAAAGGATTCCAATTATATCCTTGTCTAATGAATTTATGAATAATGATCTCTGGAAAGTGTAGACTATTGGATAAGTAGATTGTTACCAGAGATTTTGTTAGAAAACCGGGATATAAAATAAATTCCTGAGTTTTTGATGCGATTGCACTGGGTAACACAATGGGCCTTGTGGGTTAGATTAGGTTAGGTTGTGATATCAAAGCTCGCTTGAGAACGCATAACAGTCCGCTGTGATGCCACAGGAGAACGCAGCTCCTCCACTGACCAAGTTCCACCAAAATCTGGGAAAAGGAAGTAGCTGAACAGCGCAAATATAGTTCAGAACCCCATGGAAACCAGCGATAAATGAAAATTTCAATCGATGCGTCTTCTCAAAAGATTCCTACACAAAACAGAGACGGACCAACAAAGAAATGGATAACAAGTCTCCTCTCCTCAGCGGATCTGTGATCCACGGCAGAGTCGTTAAATGGTGTCTCATTTCTCCGCGGTCTACCATGACACAAGAACCTGTAGCACAGACACTGAGTCGAGATGCCTAACTAAGAACAAGCAATTGTTTGGTTCGCCTTCTTGCCAGAAATCGGCTGAGAGGATTACACAGAATAACGCAATGGGCCACATGGGTTAGATTAGGTTAGGTTGGAATGGTAGCTTTGATATCACAAAGCTTACTTGAGCACGCATAGCAGCCCGCTGTGATGCCATAAGAGAACGCAGTCCCTGTACTGACCTAGTTCCACCAAAATCAGTGAAAAAGAAGAAGTTTGCCAGCGCAAGTGCTGCACAACAAAAGCACGACTATCCCGCACTGGAAAACCATACAGAAAGTTTGATAAACGAAGCTATATCCTTAATATCAATAGATGATAGCTTCGTTAAACTGACAAGGAATTGGGAGCCAAATAACCTGTATCTACACCTAGCAAGAGACAGGAACTAACAAAGAAAGTGGACAAGTCTCCTCTTGCTCAGGGGATCTGGATCCACGGCAGAAGACGTTAAATGGGAGTCTCATTCTCTCCGCGTGTCTACCCATAACTCAATGACCTATAAGCACGAACACTGTAGTCAAGATGTTGTCACGGCCAAGACCAATCAATTGGCTGATGCGCCTTCTATCCATCAAGGGTCAGGTGAATCTAGCGGTGGAGCAGGACCCCTCATTGATCCAGTATAGATTGGCGACCCGGAGGAATTTCCGTGTAATATCTAACTTGACCGAGGCAAGTGGCATGCCCAATTCAATAAAAGAGGATTCTGGAAGGAGTGCACTAAGTCCGGCGACGAGTTGTCCTACAGTTTCCCGGAATGCCACTGTGCCCGGGTATCTACACCAATGAGACACTGGTGAAGCGCCCAGAAAGAAGGTCAAAGTAGCGGCGACATTCTCTTACGATTCTAGAGTTATTCACGAAACCCAGTAGAGATCTTATCGCCGCCTGACTATCAAAAAAGAGAGATACAGTTGAAAGGAGCACAGTTGACGAGAATCCACTGGGCAGCCTGGTGAATTGCCATCACCTACACCTGAAACACGCTGCAGTAGTCCGGCAGCCGTGAAGAAATGTTCAGGTCCAGTTCCGCAGAATAGACACCGCCTGACTATCAGCAAAGACCGAGACGCAGTTGACGAGAATCCATTCAGCGGCCCTGTAAATTGCCTGAAACACACCGCTTGAAACACACTGCAGTAGTCCGGTAGACGGAGAGAAATGTTCCTGTCCAGTTTCCCAGAATAGACACCGCCATATGGGTTACTAACTGAACTTGCCTGTGAACGGAATGCTAACCGCTTAACCTAAGTGGTGTGAGCAGCTGGGTCGGAATGTTGACTGAAGGGTTGCAATGACTAATTATATATGCATGTGTCTTACAACATATATTTTACTATTATGTGGCGCCATCTAGTATATAATGAGTATACTAATACCCCGGGTTGCGTCGCCTCGTTCTGCGTCCGCTTCGAAGTTGAGTCTTTTTAAAATTTCAGTGATTTCGAAATTGCTTTGTTTTTGTTTCAGTTTGCATTGCATGTTTCGAAGTTGCGTCGTTAGTGCTTCGATTTGCGTCGTTAATACGAAAATGTTTGTACAAAGCTAAAACAGAAAAAGGGGATTTCCCGTTTAAGTCTAATGTAAATACACACATACATACGTATTTATGTTGCCTGATAGTTGCAAGTTGTATGTTGTTAGAAAATGAAATATTTTTTAATGAAAAATCTATTACATACATACATAATTGGCCATTACAACCCTTCAGTCAGGATTACGACCTAGCTTCTCACACCACTTATGTTGTTTGCGTTAATTTTATACATGAGTGGCGGGACCTATAGTTTTAAAGTCGACTCCGAACGACAGATTTTTGAGAAGCTTTTCATGGCAATTTTTACTCTCAGAGCCTTTGCCAGAAATCTGCTGAGAGGAAGTCGCCGAAGAAATATTTTTCGTTTTGATGTCTGACCTGGGATTCGAACCCGGGCCTTTCGTCTAATAAGCCAACACACTACCTAGTAGACCACGGCGACTGAAAAATCTATTTCTTCAGCTAAAATTATGAATCTCGGAACCAATTAAATGAAAATCAATACAAATGTATGAAAAATCTTGCTTCGTTTTGCGTCGTTTCGGTTTGCAAACCGGGGTATTAGTGTACTGAGTTTTTCTGCTGCTATAAAGTAATTTTAGGTGTATTAGCCTAAGAGGAAAATTATCAGTTGCGAACATAATTCTATGTGTTTGGACTCTGCAAGCATACTAATTCAACAGCTAAAGTCTAAGAGTACTTGCATGTTTGCAGACAAAAACCATATGTATGGGGATTATTTCAAGCACCCTTTAGTTGATCTAAAGATAAAGATTTACTAGTTGCTTTACATGAAACCAATTGTAAACAATTAAAACACATGTTCAAATAAAAACTGATAAGACAAACCTGTCATGCCCTGAAAAAAAAAAACGTTTTTTTATTTTCATTTTGAAATTCATGTTAAATCAACCACGACAAATTTTACATTTTAATTAATTTAATTGTAAATTATATAAACGCCATACGAATTCTTGATTTAATGAGACAATCACAACAAATTTAAAAAAAAATCTTCCATAAATTTGTCATGCACAACACGGCAAGTCGTGAGACAACAGCCGGACATCTTACACTGCTGCTAGCAACTGAGACAGGAGAGAGAGCAGAAGAGTTTGTTAAGAAATGAATTGAAATATTCTCGAAGAGATAAATTTATTGAAATTATTTCAAGTATTTGTGATTAGTATTCCTACAAACCTTCCTTAAGAATTATTATTTAAATGGAGAATAAATTTTGAAATATTATTTTAAATAGCCTCAAGGGCTTATCACAATAACGACAATTATCAACAGAACTGAAATATACACACAAAACTATAAATATTTTGCTTGGAAACTTTCAAATCAATGGCATAATATTGCCTAACAAAGTTCGGAATAATTGTACGCCTGCCTGCCTATCTCCTGTGTGCCTAGATTGCTATTACCTTTGCCTGCTTTAGAACAATGAATGGAAAATAATTTTTGCATAAATACCAGCAGCAAAGGACTCAGAAAAAAAATGTTGTTTGAAAAATTCTTGTGCAATTAAATGAAATTAGTATGCCGATATGCAAGCAAGCCTTAGGCATTAACTGAAGTTTCATAAAATTTCTATAAAATTTATCACCCTTACCTCTCTCCCTTCCAATCATATTATTAAACAACAACGTCATCAACAGAATTGCAACCCTACTCCCCTTTACTACTAGTGTTCCTGGAATAATTTTCTTCTCCAAAGTAATGGAAATTTACGTGCCTCTCGTCTATTTTTATATTCCTTTGCCAAAGTAATAACCTCTCATATCCTATGCCAAAAAATTACTACACTTTAAACACTTGAAGCAGAAATAAGAGAAAGAGAACTAAAAAAAACCGTCAAAAGACGACAGACACCAGCAACTTTAATTATATTTTAACTCTATTAAGTATTTGCCACACGCTCAATTAATATAAATTTGTTAAATGCGTGCCACATTTAACATTTTAAAGTTGTCAAAGGCAAAAATACTCTCCCTCAAACTCCTCTCCTTTATTTATCTCCTCTATTTTTATGCTCCTCTTTAACGTCTCCCTGTCTTTGTTTTTTACTGCTTTGTTTGAAGTGTAAAACGTTTAAATAATTTAAAACGTTTCTAATTTATTCTAAAATTATTCACTTTATATTAGCGAAGTGAATTATTTTCCTCTCCTTTCTTTCTTTTTTTTATGAAATATTTCATCTTGTTGGCTGGTTGGTCGGTTTGTTTCATAATTGCTGGACTTTTATGGCAAAAGAGGAAAATAAAAGTTTCTAATGTCACAGTTTATTTCAAAGTGTCACACAGTGTTTCAATGCCTCCTTCTTCTCCTCTCTCCCTCTCTCTCTTGCTCTCCCTATCTCTCTCTAACTATCTCCCTTTCTCTCTCTTTTAGATAATAAAGTCCAGTGAAAAAGGGGAAACCTTATCACTATAAGCCAGACTTTCTTAAACAAAAAAATTTTCATTATAAAGTGATTTGGATCAGATCCACTTTTTACTATTACCCAAGACCCTCCTAGATCGTTAAGGAGACTAGTTTCATTCATATCATTAAGACCCTTGAATAATATATAAGCGACGAAACTAGCTTGTCATTGCTGGAAGTGAAACTCAAGCTTCTATTAACCGCCGCAGAATGCATTTGGATTCAACAGCGGCTTTACGGTGGAGTAAAAGAGAACGCATTCGGCTATACATTCCAGCGAATTGCTTCACATACATACAACCCTTCCGTCAGGACTATTGACCTAGTTTCTCACACCACTTATGTTGTGTGTATTAATTTTATACATAAGTGGCGGGACCTACAGTTTGAAGTCGACTCCGATTTTTGAGAAGCTTTTCATGTCAATTTTTTCTCTCAGAGTTTTTGCCAGAAATCTGCTGAGAGGAAATCGCCGCAAAAATACTTTTTGTATTTTTATTTTGATGTCTGGCCTGGGACTCGAACCCTGGCTTTACGTCTAATAAGCCAACACACTACCTACTAGACCACGGCGACTTCATTGCTTCACGCGACATGCAAAATTAATAGTGAAACTAAAGCTTGCATTAAACGCAGCGGAAAGCGTTCGCCTTCACCAGCGGTTTTATCGTCGGGTAACAGCAAACGAAATGCATTTGATACTACAGACGACCTTACATTTCAGCAAAAGAAAATGCTCGGCTTAGCAAGCCAAATTCTTTCACAATTTTTACTACGAAATGTGTTTGTAATTGTTGAAAGTGGAAGGAATTGAAGCTTCTTCTATTAGTGGCAACAGAAAGCATTCGACTACATCAGCGGCTTTACTGTGAAGTTAAAGAAATTGCATGAAGTCGCCGTGGTCCAGTAGGTAGTGTGTTCGAATCCCAGGACAGACATCTAAACGAAAATATTTCTTCAGCGACTTCCTCTCTCAGTAGAAATCTGGCCAAAACTTTGAGAGTAAAAATTGCCATTAAAAGCCTCTCAAAAAATATGTCCTTCGGAGTCGTCTTTAAACTGTAGCTTCCGTCACTCATGTATAAAAATAACGCACACAATAAGAGAGGTGTGAGATCTAGGACGTTGCACAATAGGTCAATTCGACCTCCAGGTACTGTACTTCTCACAGTTGACCTAGCCTAACCTAAAGAAATTGCATTCAGCTTTACAAATGATTCAAGTAAAGGAACTAGCTTAGCTTGCTACAAAACGCGCTTGTTATTGTTGAAAGTGAATGGTACTAACGCTTCAATTAACCACAGCCGAACGCGCGGCTTGCCAATCGAAATTGTTTCGAAAATTCTCAACCCAAACGTTCCAGTTATTGTTAAAAGAAAAAAAACTGAAGCTTGTATTAAACGCACCAGAAAGCGTTCGACTTCATCAAAGGCTTTACATTCAATTGAAAGAAAAAATGCGGTTCGATAAGGGAAATTATTTTAAAAAATTTTGCTACGAAACAATTGCTACGATTTTTTATTGTTGAAAGTGAAACTAAAGTATTAATCGCAGCAGAATGAACTCGGCTTCACCAAAGGCTTTACCTTGAAAAAAAGAAAATGACGCGTTCAACTTCACAAACGGCTTGACATTCCAGGAAAAGAAAACGCGTGGCTCAACAAGCAAAAATGTTCCAAAAATATTGCTTCGAAATGGTCTTGTTGTTTTTGAAAGTGAAAAGAACTAAACCCGGTAACGCGTTCGGCTTTGCCGAGAATTAAAAGATCTCGTACGGCGTGACAAATGAAATTGCTTCCAAAAAAATGTCAAAGATGCATTAACTGCTGTCGATACAAACTATATAGGGCATTTTTACTTTGGACAAAAACTTCAATTACTCTTGGAAAGTATCAGAAGAAACGGTACTGGAAAGCCAAAACATCGGAGCCTTGAAATATCAGTTCTGAGAACGATTACAAGTTCGCTTCGCCTCACAATCGTGAAACCTCTTCACCTACGTAGTGAGGTGCGGTCGCAGAAGACAATGGTTCAATGCAACGGAATTATTTTTTTCATAAAACTGTCCAGTTGCCTGTTTACGCAGACGAGGAGTATGGCGTTTATAAGGCATTCACGTCGTCTTTAACTGGGAATCAACCAACGAGGCCTGTCAGTAAATGAGACCAAAGTATATCGCTTATTAGGTTCAAAATTTCATTATTTTCGCATTTAATTGATTATTACAACTCTTTAGTCAGGATTACAACCAAGCTTCTTAGACTATCCATATTGTGTGTGTCAATTTTACTCAAGACTGGTGGGTGCTGGAGTTTAACGGAGGAAAGATTTGATAAACTCTTCATATCAATTTTATTTACTCTCGAGAGTAGTTGGCAGTTAACTGCCGAATGGAAGTTGCTGAAAGAAATATTTTTTTATGGACTACCTATCACACTATGGCGACTCCATAGCTCAGTAAATCTGGTCACACTGCTGGATAAATGGCATACGGAAAGTCTTTTGAAACCCGAAAGATGCAGCCATTGCTGGATATTGCATTATTGGTTCTTCTGCAAGACGAATTTACCTTGGACACAAGGTAAATGACTTCTGCAGTAGCATGTAATGACGGGGCAGAGACCAACACAAGTCCAGCACTATGTTGAAAGTTGAAAAATTGCTACTTGATGTCAACATTGTAAGCTGTTTGAAGGACCTGTCAGTAATAGACATTAAAAGTCTAAGTTGGTTCATTAAAAGCCCTATAAATTGACGGATTAGACGCAAACCTGTGAATTATACTGCTTCTCATATTATTTTGAGTAGGACATTAAATTTTTCAAATCCAATATGCGATTTTTGGTCTAAATATTCGAGAGTTATCAGTGGCTTATAAGCCTGGCTCAAGGATGCATAACAGGGTAGACTGTGGGATATCTGTTAGGGTTTCTGATATTAAATTTTCTTATAGACTGCAGTGTTTTCCAAGCAAAAGTCTTGGCTATTTTGAAAGAAACCCAATGCTTGCTGATTGATGAGCCTAGCTCTAAAAATCTTCTGATTTGCTCGGACAACCAGTCGGCTTTTTAGTCCCTAATGAACATAGCAACATCCGTCCTTGTGAATGAATTTCGAGAGTATTTTGGAGGAAATTTTGGAACATTTTAAGCAAATTTTATGTGGGTTCCGAAATATAGATTCATCGCTGGAAATTGCATGCTTATGAGCTGTCCAGACCTGGTACAAAACTTACAATCTCTGGCATGTTACAGGACATAGGTATACCAATTGTCTCACTTAATGTGGGTATTAAGCGCTCGTTTTACAAACAGACTTATACTCAGATTGCTAGACCTTGCGGAAAACTAATGGAGAAGAAGATGACAGACTCATTTCTGTCCTAAAGAGGAGAAAGACATTATTTTTCACCCGGGCCATGTTGTAGGGCATAAGTATGCCGATTGTTAATTTGTTATTCATTTGGATATTAAGTACTCTTTTTAGAGGCAGATTAAATGTCATTGCAATATACTAAGACTCTGCTGGACAATATAAGAATTAGAAGAAGCTACTGAACCTTTGGGATCACAGATATTTTCGACCAAAAATCGATTTTTTAAAATTCAATATCTCGACTCACAAAATTTGGACTACCATGTGCATATAGTCTGTATAGGGTACAGTTTCTTATATGTTCCCAAATGGCCACTGATCTAGAGAATTCTCATGTATTTTCGACCAAAAATCGATTTTTTTAAAATTCAATATCTCGACTCACAAAATTATTTCAGCTATCCCACAACCACGGTTGGAAAGAGGACCCTCTGGACTACCATTTGCATATAGTCTGTATAGGGTACAGTTTCTTATATATTCCCAAATGGCCACTGATCTTCTACAGAATTTTCAATGAAAAAATTTATATTTTCAAAGCCAATTTCTACAATATCATATCACTTCATATAGGACTTTTTTGCTGATTATATTAAGAGGCATTGAAACAATCCCTAGAGTATGATATGATACTCATAGACCTACTCTATGCCCTAAAATTACCTTCTAAATAAGTGACCTTGTTCAAATGGATACAGTTAAACAGTTAACAGTGCTCTGTTAACGGCAAATTTTGCTCTGTTAAGATCAAATTGTGCACTGTTCAAATCAAATTGTCCACTGTTAACGCTAAGTGTGGCGCTGCTAAAATTTATGGGTTGCGTCTTGGATTTTCAAATTCGAATTTATCTTCACACACATCAATTATGTATGTAACCAAGGGACTTGGATTTGGGAATCTCTGCTACAAGAGATTTTAAAATTTTTATTTCATATCAGTTTGCTACTTTTCTTTCCTTTCCTTTACAGTTTTTTTTATTTTTAATTTTATAATTTAAACTTAATTAGTCATTTTATTAGATTTTTTTTTCGCCCTCTTTTATTATGAACTCCAGTCCTGCAATGACGTTGTCTTAAACTTGTACACATTTTTGTTGGCAATTAATTATGTTCGTTGGACGACTTGGCAGTAGTAAAAGGGCTGTCATAGAAGAGGACCAAGCAGGCAAGGCGTTATAAAATAAAATAAAAATTTATCAACATCATTATACTTACGTTTGATAGAGAAAGTTTCCCCAAAATGACAGAAACGTGATTTAGACACACTAATTTTTATTTTAATTATCATTGACGGGGGGGAGGGGGTGGGGGTGGTATGTACAAAATGACACTTTTAAAGTGTGTTAAAGGGAATGATATTTTATAACGATTCCCTATTTGTTTTTTTTATTATTTTTTATTTGTTTTATAGATTATGACCCAAATTTCATTGGTTTTATTTGTTTATTTATTTATTTTTTATTTATTTTTATGCCACACAAACAAAAAAATAAAAGGGACGCCACCATTAAATGAAATATTTTT
Organism: Sarcophaga peregrina; assembly: GCA_014635995.1. Taxonomy (NCBI): domain Eukaryota; kingdom Metazoa; phylum Arthropoda; class Insecta; order Diptera; family Sarcophagidae; genus Sarcophaga; species Sarcophaga peregrina. The sequence continues at coordinate 91,338,908 of CM025791.1, forward strand.
CATGTCATTGTCAGTGTGATTAAAAAAAATACAATTTTTTTCAGAGTAAATGTTAACGAAATGACATGACATCGCTGGCTGTTGTAAATAGTAAATACAGCGTGTAATTGAAATGAAAAGTAAACCTTAAATGACCACATAAAGGCATCCCCTTTACAACATCCCATACCTTTTAAAGGCAACTAAAGAAAACCCCTTTTCAACTCCTCCTTTAAGAAAGCAATTAAAATGATTTGAATTTCTTTCTAAATACCAGCATAACCCCTCTCGCTCGTAAGAATAAGGTCGAGACATGGAAGATGTGGTAAGGCAGTAAGCATTGCGCTACTAACTTATAAACGATTTTAATAGCTACACGTGCCATCTTTTATGGCAACGCAAAACTATTTTATAACTTTGCTTCTCCGAAATGTGTCATACAAATGAAAACAATGTTGCAACAACACGCACTTACTCTGTACCCTCATTCACTCACTCTCGCTCACTCGCTGTTTGTAACAAAAACACATTTGCTCACGTGTAAGCGTGCAAAGCGGAAACGTGTGTATGTTTAAGTAAAAAACGTAACGTCAAGATGCGTTGCGCGCAGTATAAAAATTGAAAGTTTTATATGCAATTGTGTTGTATATCGATGCCTCAATTCTATAACGTTCTAAGTACACTTAGAACATTTTTAATGTTCTTGAAATTCTACGTTTTCTAACTTAAATACTGAAAAAATTTGGTTAAGATGCGCCCATCCGTTCCGAAGTATGGTATGCGCGCAGTATAAAAATTGAAAGTTTTTATATGCAATTGTGTTGTATATCGACGCCTCCATTCTATAACGTTCTAAGTACACTTAGAACATTTTTAATGTTCTTGAAATTCTACGTTTTCTAACTTAAATGACTGTCAAAATTTCGTTAAGATTTGCCCATCCATTCCGAAGTATGACGCATGAAAATTTTGAGAGCTCATAACTCAAAACATACTTTTTTGACTTAGAATGCTATAGAACGGAGGCGTCGATATGTACGCTTAAATGCCGAAAAAGAAAAAAAAACTGTAAAAATTTAAATGCCACTAAAAACTGCACCATCACAGCACCACTGCATATTTATTGTAAATGCAACAATACAATAGAATTGCAACAGCAACAACAACAACAACAACATTGTGTGTGTATATACAAATATTTTAACGACAAGAGTATTAAACTATAAAAAAATTTAAACACTCTGAGATTTTTCCCTGTTTTACTGCAAGGAATTCTGAACTCATTTACAAATATACCAGGCGTATACCAGCAATAGCTGTTCGCATAGATTTACAGGGCAAACAAAAAATCCTCATTTTTTACGTTACATTGTGAAATTGTGAAATTTTCACTAGGGCGCCCATAAAACTGTCTAAAGTTGTGTGCGTAGAAATTTCCATCAATCGCGTTCAGTGCACAAATAAAGGTGTCTTCCATCCACTAAGCCACTAAGCAAATAAACAGAGTGAAAGCAGATATTTCATACACAACTTTGTGACAGTATCTCCGTCTCCCAATAACATTTTTCTATATAAATCCGTCAAAATTGTTTGTGTATGAGTTCCATTGGAACTGCTTGGATTTTTTGGTCGATGACATGCTTTTTTTGATTGATATTTCAATTTTTTTGCTTGATAACCTGCATTTTGTTGAACGATGACTCGCATTCCCTGGTGAATGATTTTAATTTTTTAGTTGATAACTTGAATTTTTTGGTCGATGACTTGCTTTTTTTGATAAATGATTTTAATTTTTTTTGTTGATAAGCTGCATTTTTTGGTCGATAACTTATATTTTTTCGGTCGACGTCTTGCAGTTTTTGTTCGATGACTTGCATTTTTTGATAAATGATTTTAATTTTTTTGGTTGATAACCTGCATTTTTTGGTCGATAACTTGTTTTTTGTCGGTCGATGACTTGGAGTTTTTGTTCGAAGACTTGCATTGTGTTTTGGTTAATGACTTAGATTTTTAGTCGATGACTTGCATTGTGTTTTGGTTAATGACTTCGATTTTTAGTCAATGACTTGCATTATTTTGGACGATGACTTGCATTTTTTGATGGATGATTTTAATTTTTTTGGTTGATAACCTGCATTTTTGGTCGACAACTTGTTTTTTTCGGTCGATAACTTGCAGTTTTTGTTGATAACTTGCATTGTGTTTTGGTTAATGACTTAGATTTTTAGTCGATGAATTGCATTGTTTTGGACGATGACTTGCACTTTTTGATAGATTATTTTAATTTTTTTAGTTGATAAATTGCATTTTTTGGTCGACAATTTGTTTTTTTGCAGTTTTTGTTCGATGACTAGTATTTTGTATTGGTCGATGACTTGTATTTTTTGGTTAATGAATTAAATTTTTTGGTCGACTACTTGCGTTGTTTTGGGCTACGACTTGCATTTTTTGTTTGGTCAATTACTTTTTTTTGTTCGATAAGTTGTATTTTCTGTATGATGGATTGCATTTTTAGATCGATAACTTGCATTTTTTAGATATTTATCGATGAGAAAGATATTCTCTTTGTTCACTTACATTCTTTTGTTCGATGACTTGCATTTGCTTTATGATGACTTGCATTTCTTGGTCGATGACTTTCATTTTTTACACGATGGCCTGCATATTTGTGCACAATGACTTTAATTTTTTGCTCACTTACATTTTTTCTTCGTTAGCTTGCATTTTCTGTATGATGGATTGCATTTTTTGGTCGATAACTTGCATTTTTTAGATTTTTATCGATGAGAAACATATTATCTTTATATTATCACCTGTATTAGTTTCTCTGGTCTTAAGAAATGACCGACCGTAAGTAAACCAGATTTTAAATTCTTGATACCAACGCTTTCCTTAATTGTGGCACAAATCTTTTGTCCCACTATAATTATTTTAAACGCAGGTATCTTGTGGATTTTAATGAATATTGTCACCCGTATTTTAATGCGTCTTTTCCGTTCTCTACGATTCTATTCTATGTACCTGCTATACCCAAATTAGTAACATGCTGAGAAAACAACCCTCGAAACCTGCCAGTGATAACTGAATTTTTGTTTTAAATCATACTCTCTCTCTCTCTCTCCCTCTTTCACTTTTTTATGCAATATTTTGTGTGGCGGCGAACAGTGCTACTGAAAGCGGGTAATAGCAACCCTTAATTTTTCAATTTCCATGTTTTCCCTTCCATTGTTTGTTTCCAAAAACAAAAACAAAACGTTTCCATTATAATCACCTTTTGCTCTCGAGCATAGTGAGCGCGCAAGCATTATACGTCCAATAAATTACGGTGAACACGTCTTTTGATGTTTTTCCTTTTATTGTTGTTATTGTTTTGGATATTGTTGTTGTTGTTGATGTTGCTGATGTTGTTGTTTTATAAATTATGGTGGTTTATGAGTAACAATTAAACCAAAAATATGTCACGTTCACCAAAATTTTGTTTGCTTTGCAGTGTTGCTCATTTTTTGTTTTTTGTTTGGGTAGAATCGAGGTTTCCTTAATTTCATAGCTTTCAGTGGGTGTGCAAATGTGTGTTCGTATATGTATTTTTAAGTAGCCTTTGTGTTATCCTTATAATGGTCAGCTGTTGGCGGTTCCGTTTGGTTAAAGGCCAACCAAATTTCTTTCGCATCTTTTGTGGTAACGTGCCACTGCAAAATACTCTCAGTTAGGGCGACTAACCCCCGTTCAAGTACTTTCGTAGTTAAAAATTTTATTACTCTGGCAACCTGATTCATTTACCTGCTATAATTTAAAGTAGGTAGTGTGTTGTCTTATGAGACGTAAAGCCAGGGTTCAAGTCCCAGGCCAGACATCAAAGCAAAATACAAAAAGCAGTTTTAGGGCAAAAAATCTGAGAATAAAAAAAAACATGCCATGAAAAGTTTCTCAAAAAATCTGTCGTTCGAAGTCGACTTTAAACTGTAGGATCCCGCCACTTATGTATAAAATTAACACACACAACATAAGTGGTGTGAGAAAGCTAGGTTAATAATCCAGACTGAAGGGTTGTAATAGTATTACCTCCTCCTCAAATATAAATCTCTTTGATAAAACAATCGTACCGAACGGATATGTTCTTTAACAAGATCAATCCTGTTTTGACCAATGGTTGCTTCAAACGGATGACATATTTTCAAGATACTTTTATCTTCACTGTCGCGTAGCTTTTGTATACACTTTGGCAAGTAAGTCTACTTGAAGTCGCCGTGGTCTAGTGGGTAGTGTGTTGGCTTATTAGAGAAAAGGCCAGGGTTCGTATCCCAGGTCAGACATCAAAACGAAAAATATTTCTTCGGCGACTTCCTCTCAGCAGATTTCTGGCAAAGACTCTGAGAGAAAAAATTGCCATGAAAAGCTTCTCAAAAATCTGTCGTTCGGAGTCGACTTTAAACTGTAGGTCCCGCCACGCTCATGTATAAAATTAACGCACACAACATAAGTGGTGTTAGAAGCTAGGCCGTAATCCTGACTGAAGGGTTGTAATAGCCAGATATGTATGTATGTAAGTAAGTCTACTATATTCGTCTCAGTCTATGGATGGTAAAGATTCGATTCTCTTAAGGTCACTAGGATCTGTATTCTATGATCCTTATCTCGTCTATACAATGCATTCATAAAGCTGAAAATGTTGAGTTTTAAGCAGCGCAAAATATTCTGTAATTTTCACACAGGATTTAAAGGTCCCCAGATAAGATTTGTTGTAATAAGTGCTGTTGTTGCAAACTTATGTTCTTGCTATTTCCCATTCTAAAATATTACGCGATCTGTTGGGCATCTAGCATTTTAAAGTTGTAAGTGTGCTGTCGGCTTTTAAGCAATGTAACTAAATCTCTACTTACTTATCTTTAAATATTCGCTTCTGGTTCACTTTTCACTGTTTTTCCTTTGTTTCTAGAATGATAGGGTTGCCAACTACCACAATCTACAAACGAAAAAACATAGTCGCATTGTGTAGCATAGTGACATTAGGTCCTCAGTTCAAAACCCCACGTCAGACATCGCCAATAAAACGAAATATGAAAAAATATTTCTTCGTCAACTTTCTCTCAGCAACAGATTTCTGATAAAAACCTGGAAAGTAAATACAATTGCAATGAAAAAGTTTCCCAAGAAATTCGTTTGGAAGTCGCCTTTAAAATCTTCTATGAAATTAACGCACACAATTAATTTCACAAGAAGTCGCCGTGGTCTAGTAGGTGGTGCGTTGGGTTTTTATATGAAAGGACCGAGTTCAAATCCCAGGTCAGACATCAAAACGAAAATATGAGAATACTTTTTCGGCGACTTCCTCTCAGCAGATTTCTGGCAAAAACTCTGAGAGTAAAAATGAACATGAAATGCTTCTCAAAAAATGTGTCGTTCGGAGTAGACTTTAAAGTGTATGTCCCCGCAACTCGTGTATAAAATTAACCACCGGGTACTGTACTTGTCAGAATTGACCTAAACTAACGCACACAAAGAAGTTGAGCAAGGAGCTAGGTTGTAATTTTGACTGAAGGGTATTAACCAATTATCTGTGAAGTCACCGCAGTCTAGTAGGTAGTGTGTTGGTTTATTAATCGTAAGGTCCATGTTCAAATGCCAGGTTAAACAAATAAACGAAAATATGAAAAAATATTTCTTCGGCGACTTCCTCTCAGCAGATTTCTGGCAACAACTCGTAGAGCAAATAAAATTACCATTATCAGGTATGTCCTATGTTTTCTCAAGAAATAATTAAAGTATCCTCCAAAGATTTCATTTGATGATTATCATCACAGGGATATTTAAATGTTTAGTTAAAGTTTATATTCTCCTGTAGTGGTTGCCGTCGTCTAGTGTGTGTAGGTAGTATTAGTAGGTCCTACGATGATCCTTTCTAAGCAGTCTTCTTAAAAAAACTTTGAGAGTAAAGAAATCACATGAAATAGCTCCTGAAATCTGTCATTCGGAGTCATTCACTTATAAAATTAATATGTAAACTGACGAAAGGCTTCTGATAACCAATAATGCATATGAAAACGTTCAAAAATAGCACAATTCCATGTCTTAGTTCAAATTAATTTCTTGTTGTTACACTAATCCGATTCAATCTCAGGTATTGGCGAGATAGGTAGGTACGTAGAGGTCGTTTTTCATGTAACGTTATTCCCATCGGTAGCTCTTAGTGCTACAAATGAAGTAGAGGTTAGCAATGAATCGTTTTTATGCTACTCATAAGCACTTATGCAATTTTGAGTATGAGTGAATCAACAGAATTGAAATTCAACTATCCATAGATGGTTTGTAGTCTATCAATCCGTATTAAGCCTGTGCATCGAATGTTTAACCTGATGGTCACACAAATGACCAGGACAAGACAAATCGTTTAATCAGTTGCACATAGATGAGGTTATAGGAGACGAGGCTATTGTCAGCATGATGTAAACTTCGAGGTATGTACCAGAGATCAGCAATGAATCGTTTTTCTGCTACTCATAAGCCTCATGCAATTTTGAGTATGAATGAATCAACAGAATTGAAATTCAACTACTCTGATTCATTCGTACTCGCTACAACATTGATTTATAAGTATAAGTTGCAATGAGTATGAGTACAATGTTGACATCAAACTCACACCATTCGAAATATGTTTGATTCATAAGCCTACTCATTCTGATTCATAAATTTAGAAAAATACTTATAATACTTATAAGTGATTCGAGTGATTCGAATCATTTATCAAAATTTACAGCCTTTGTTGTTGTTGCATATACAAACAAAGAAGAAAGGAAAGACAAAGACAACAAGCAAAGCATACATACAATCTTCTTGTGAGTATAGTAGTGTTCGTATGCGAATCATACTTATTTTGTGCTTCGTGTAAATGTTAAGTAGAGACGAGTCGAAGTCAATAACATCATGCGTATTGTTAGGTATGAATACGATAAGTACTTCCAACTTTGAGTATGAGTAGTATGAGTATCATATTAAAATAAGTATGAATGCCTATAAGTAGACTCGAATCTACTCATCGTTTTGAATACTCTTTGCTGATCTCAGTAATGAAGCGACTGCCAATTTAAATTCCTAACAGTTCTTCCAGATCAGCCAGGTACTTTGGCAAAGCACTGGGCTTGTACCCAGCAGATGAAGGATAGTCTACTTCTCTTCATTATTCCTGCAGCTTCTGTAGAAATGCGCCTCGCATGTAGTATGAGAGATGTTATGCCCATAAGATTATCGTCATTTTCATTCCAAACTTTGCACACATAAGCTTGATAATTTGTTTCGAAATTACAATTAAATCTCCACGTTTAAACATTCATACAAACATACATGCATACATACATGCGTACTATCCATACAAATGTGGCAAATATTTGCTCTGTCCTATGATCGCCACTTACAATATTTGACTTTTGGCCGTGCTTTGTTTTTAAAACACTGACTGCTGACTGCTGGCTTGGCTGTTGGCCCTTACAAAATGAGCTTCATTATTAAAGCGCGGAATATTATTTCAACACTTTATGGCATTTTTATTTACCACTGATTTTATTTATTTCCATAAATATTGTTTTAACTTTAGGTCATAACGTACATATAATAATAACAACAACACCAACAGCAACAACATGAAATAAAGGACAATAAATAAATTAAAACAACAACAACAACAACAACATAAAAAAAAAACAGAATTAAAATACACATTTAACACGCACCAAAAGTGCAAACTAATGAAGTAGCAACAGACGTACAGACAGACAGCCAAACGGCCAGCAAAATGGATAAACAAACAAATAGACAGACACCGGATAAATTTACAAACAACAGCTACAGATAAACAATACCAATATGATTGTATACGTATGTACATACGTACATACCAATTGTAAGTATATTTGTGTTGGTCACATACGTGTTAATGAAATAAAAACCAACAACAACAACAACAAAAAAAAAATTCATTTTAAAATATTGACTTTAACGGAAAACATACCGTTACAATTTAAAACATACGATATAAACAACCCATACATACATACTCCTTTCATATCCATATTCCACTTGTACACAAACACGACGTACTACGTACTGTACATATACAAAGAAAAATAAATATTTATACGCACACACACACACAGTAAGTGGGGATATACTTGCACACACTTACTCCATTCACTTTTGTACAGACACTTGTGTAATAAAACGAGAGTTCTTTGCTTTTGGGCATTTATTTATAATGAAAATGAGAATGAAACTCAAAATACAATAAAAAAAACAAAAAAAAACAATGCAAAAATGCAAAAAATTAAGGGTACAAAAATATTAAAATGGAATAATAGGGAATAATAAATATTAATAAATAAATACAACAACAACAACAACAAGTCGCCGTAGTCTAGTAGGTAGTGTGTTGGATTATTAGCCGTAAAGCCAGGGTTCGAGCCCCACGCGAGACATCAAAAGAAAATACAAAAAAAAGGCGATTTCCTCTTAGCAGATTTCTGGCAAAAACTCTGAGAGGAAATGAAAAATTGCCATGAATAGTTTCTCAAAAAATCTGTCGTTCGGAGTCAACTTTAAACTATAGGTCCCGCCACTTATGTATAAAAGTAACACACACAACATAAGTAGTTTGAGAAACTAGGTCAATAATCCTGACTGAAAGAGTTGTAATGATCCACTTTTTTTTGGAACTTGAAAACAACACATTGCAATCATTTAATATACAATATACCTTTTTAATATCTTTTCCGTTCTCTAGGTTCACCACGGCTACCGTAGCCATATGAGCCATTCAATCAGTTAAATTTTTGATTACTTTTTTAAATAGTCTCGTCGAATGTCATCATTGGTAGTTTCAATTTAGGCTTTCATTATATCAAACGCTCCAAGTTTGCTGCTACCAATCAATGACTTAACATAGCCAGTGGCGTTGTTGAGCCGGAACGCTCCAGAATGTCGTTCCGGTACTTAATTTTTGAACAGGAACGCGTTCCGGGACTAAAGATGTTTTCTAATAATGAGAATTGGTATATACAAGGCCGATTCTAGCGACGGGCGAAAATTCCTCCCCTCCCAGTATACATACATAATTGGCCATTACAACCCTTCAGTCAGGATTACGACCTAGCTTCTCACACCACTTATGTTTTGTGCGTTAATTGTATACATTAATGGTGGAACCTACAGTTTAAAGTCGACTCCAAACGACAGATTTTTGAGTAGCTTTTCATGGCAATTTTTACTCTCAGAGTGTTTGCCAGAAATCTGCTGAGAGGAAGTCGCTAAAGAAATATTTCTACGTTTCGATGTCTGACCTGTGATTCGAACCCGGGCCTTTTGTCTAATAAGCCAACACACTACCCACCAGACCCCGGCGACTACCAGCTCCCAGTATACGGCCATTTCTAAAAGGACGCATGATGTCAATCTGAGATCTCTAGTTTTATGGCAAGTTGTACCAAACATTCCTACAATCTTCAAATCCAACTGTTTGATTGAAGTTTTCCCAGTTTACTTGTCGATTGTTGACAAATTACGGCAAGTTGTGCTGTCTCTTGTTCGATTGCTGTATGGTAAGTCGTGCTGCTTAATTGAAGCCAAATGTCGTTATAATAATCCTAATAGTCTACAAGACGCTCATCCTACCCGTGCTTCTTAGGCATGAACCCTATTAAGAACTGATGCAGCAGCCTTGAGGGTATTCGAAAGCAAACTCCTACCTAAAATCTTCGGGCCAGTGCGAGTTGGCGATGATTTCCGCATCCGATCCAACAGTGATCTATATGAGCTCCTCGGAAACATAGACATTGTGCAGCGTATTAATATCCAGTGGCTGCGCTGGCTCGGCCATGTCATTTGAATTGAAGACGATGCTCCCGCGAGACGGGTATTTGATGCGGGGATCTGCGGTAGTCGCCGTGGTCTAGTGGGTAGTGTGTTGGCTTATTAGACAAAAGGTCCGGGTTCGAATCCCAGGTCAGACATCAGAACGTAAAAATATTTCTTCGGCGACTTCCTCTCAGCAGATTTCTGGTTAAGACTCTGAGAGTAAAAATTGCCATGAAAAGCTTCTCAAAAATCTGTCGTTCGGAGTAGACTTTAAACTGTAGGTCCCGCCACGCATGTATAAAATTAACGCACACAACATAAGTGGTGTGAGAAGCTAGGTCGTAATCCTGACTGAAGGGTTGTAATGGCCAATTATGTATGTACGTGTATATACGGAAGTCGGCGAAGAGGACGATCTTGTATCTGTTGGAAGGACCAAGTCGAGGAAGCCTTGTCATCGGTTATTGTTATCAACTGACGTAGGCGCGCAAGAAGCAGAAGCGCCTGGAAGAATGTGTTGCCGCAGGCCGAAGTCCGTTAAAAGGATTGTTAATGTCCAATGAAGTAAGTAAGTAAGTAAAATTTCATATACGCTTGCCAATCAGCCTAACAGCTTCGTAATCATTTCGAAAGAAATAAGAAAGGAAAATGCCGGTAAACAACACCAAACGTTAAACGTTTAGATATGTACGTACTCGTACGTACATAATTGCTCATTACAACCATTCTGTCCAGATCAAACTGAGATCAAGTCCAGTAAGGCAAGTTGTTCTGTCGTTTGTTCGATGCCATCTTGTTGGAACCACAGATTGAAGTAAAATCTTGGCAGCAACTAAATTTGTAGGAAAAAAAATTCATTTGCGCTTACTAATCACCCTCACAGATTCGTAATCATTTCGTAAGAAATATGGAATGATAATGTTATCAGCGGGTAGATACATAGATAGATAGGTTTACGACCTAGCTTCTTATATCACTTATGTTGTGTGTCGTAATTTAATACATGAGTGGCGACTCCAAACGACAGATTTACGAGCAACTTTTTCCAGGAAATTTTTATTTACTCGAGAGTTTTTGCCAGAAATTTGGTGAGAGGAAGAGGATTTCATATATCAGAACCTAGACTAATGATGCTGTAATCTTTTGTTGCCTAGTAACAATGACCTCCGAGTATGTGTTGTAGGGGTGCTGAACCTTAGTAACCGTTGATTTCAATTTTTTCCTTGTTAAAAGGCGGAACTGCCAATCCTCTCTGATGTTATACTTTTTCCATCTCCATGGGATGAGGGGACTTCTTAGATGGATTTTATTGCTGTGGGTGAAGCCACTAAAGTCATGACAAACTTTTTTTTTTAACCTTCGACTTGAGTAACACCTCCTCTTTTCTTCATCTGCACTTCCGCCGCGTATAATCTGCTAAACATGGTTTCCCTCTCCACAGAAATATTCTGTAATTGCCTCAAAGATTGATTTCTTTCGATTGAGAAATTGATTGAGTATATGGCCCCTAAATTGCTTCATTTGCTCTTTTTATTTAAACTAATTGCATAGAAGTCGAAGTCGCCGTGGTTTAGTAGGTAGTGTGTTGGCTTATTAGACGAAAGGCGCGGGTTCGAATCCGAGGTCAGACATCAAAACGAAAAATATTTCTTCGGCGTCTTCCTCTCGGCAGATTTCTGGCAAAGACTCTGAGAGTAAAAAATTGCCATGAAAAGTTTCTCAAAAATCTGTCGTTCGGAGTCGACTTTAAACTGTAGGTCCCGCCGCTCATGTATAAAATTAACGCACCCAACATAAATGGTGTGAGAAGCTAGGTCGTAATCCTGACTGAAGGATTGTAACGGCCAATTATGTATGTATGATTGCCTAGAATTTTTCAAAATTATGGAGTCTACTGGTTATGTTCAGGGGACATTAAAGGAGAGGGAGCTGTTAGCCGTATAGGTTTTCAAGTTACAATGCCTTCAGACTTGTCTCCCATTATTCTCACCATCGTCACTACAATTCTAATGGTTGCTAGTAGAAATCAGAGCCTCTAGCATCGCTATAGGAAAGGTTGCCATTTTTTAATATTGTAATTCTTGCGTTAGGATTACGACTAATGTTGTGTGTTTTAATTTTGTACATGTTATGAGTGGAGGCATCTACAGTTTAAAGTAGATTCCGAACAATAGATTATTGAGAAAGAAATCTGTTCAGAGGAAGTGACCGAAGAAATATTTTTTAATATTTTCATTTTGATGTCTGACGTGGGGTTGCCATTGCTTTAGCTACTCCGACTTTGACAGTCTCTCTGTCTTATTAATCTCCATTTAAGCTCGTTTCACACGAGCAATGGCTGGCAATTGTCGTAGGCATTATAGATTAAGCATTGCTAACATTCTGAACATTCTTATTCCGCATTTGAGCCTTCCACGTCCAGCTGAATAAATATTAAAAAGAAGATATTTGGTCTTTCAAATTATATGGCCTGTAATATTTTAATTAATAAAGTTTATGCCGAGCAATCTTTATGTTCTCACATGCATATTATAATGATGGTCCTTCGAACCTGTAACTGTTATATTCCACTTGTTAAAGTCTCTCCACTTGCCGCCGACTGAACATTGTTAGCACATGTAGTACGGGTACGAGTACGAGTATGAGTACGAGTATGTTTAAACACATGCTTCACTAATGATAAATGAATGTGAACATTTTTTCATGTTTCTACCATGTACACTTGGACGTTGGCAAGAATTTATACTTTTTTTTTTCTCTCATATCATACATACACTCACACTCACAAGTGAACATACTTCAAAAAAAAAAAAAAATAAAAAAACATGCAAATGAATGAACAGAAAAAAAAGGAATAAAAAATGGAAAAATATATACAAGAAAATGAAAATAAAATATATTTTCACATGGAAAATGGCAGAGAATAGAAGTGAAAAAAAAAAATTGTGAATTTAACAACAATAACATGAAGTATGTCAACAACATGAAAAAACTTTTGTGCACGAAAAAAAAAAGGATCAGGACAACAAAACACATCAACAAGAAATTAAATGAGGTGACAATTATTATTTAAACATTTAATATAAAATTAAAAACACGATGTAAATGACATTTTGTTGTTAAATTATAACGATTTCAACCAAAAAATAAAAGGAAAACCATCTTCTTACAGTCATCAACATCAGCATCACCATCCCACCATCCAACCATTCCACCATCATTTCAAAGGATATTGAAGCATTAAAATGGCTCAAAGGAAAATAAATTATCTGATGAAATGAACAAGAAACTCAGCGTGTTTTAAAAAAGTATTCCCTTTTTACCTTAATTATTATAATTTATCAAAGATTTCTTCTTTTTGTTTGTGGGTGTATTTTTCTGGAACGCACAGTTTTTTTTTTAAATATGTTTGAACACACAAATAGAAGTTGTATATGTACTGTACAGTGAGCGTCAAAAGAAACTGTACATTAAAATAGTATACATTACCTAATTACCGTTATTTTTATTTAAAAATTGTTCCCTTGTCAGTTTTAAAAATTGAAACAAAAATGAAAAAGTTACAAAAAATTTCAAAATATTGTAAAATTTTTTTCCTGACGCTCATCCTACCCGTGCTTCTTAGGCATGAACCCTATTAAGAACTGATGCAGCAGCCTTGAGGGTATTCGAAAGCAAACTCCTACCTAAAATCTTCGGGCCAGTGCGAGTTGGCGATGATTTCCGCATCCGATCCAACAGTGATCTATATGAGCTCCTCGGAAACATAGACATTGTGCAGCGTATTAATATCCAGTGGCTGCGCTGGCTCGGCCATGTCATTTGAATTGAAGACGATGCTCCCGCGAGACGGGTATTTGATGCGGGGATCTGCGGTAGTCGCCGTGGTCTAGTGGGTAGTGTGTTGGCTTATTAGACAAAAGGTCCGGGTTCGAATCCCAGGTCAGACATCAGAACGTAAAAATATTTCTTCGGCGACTTCCTCTCAGCAGATTTCTGGTTAAAGACTCTGAGAGTAAAAATTGCCATGAAAAGCTTCTCAAAAATCTGTCGTTCGGAGTAGACTTTAAACTGTAGGTCCCGCCACGCATGTATAAAATTAACGCACACAACATAAGTGGTGTGAGAAGCTAGGTCGTAATCCTGACTGAAGGGTTTGTAATGGCCAATTATGTATGTACGTGTACTATACGGAAGTCGGCCGAAGAGGACGATCTTGTATCTGTTGGAAGGACCAAGTCGAGGAAGGCCTTGTCATCGGTTATTGTTATCAACTGACGTAGGCGCGCAAGAAGCAGAAGCGCCTGGAAGAATGTGTTGGCCGCAGGCCGAAGTCCGTTAAAAGGATTGTGAATGTCCAATGAAAGTAAGTAAGTAAGTAAAATTTCATATACGCTTGCCAATCAGCCTAACAGCTTCGTAATCATTTCGAAAGAAATAAGAAAGGAAAATGCCGGTAAACAACACCAAACGTTAAACGTTTAGATATGTACGTACTCGTACGTACATAATTGCTCATTACAACCATTCTGTCCAGATCAAACTGAGATCAAGTCCAGTAAGGCAAGTTGTTCTGTCGTTTGTTCGATGCCATCTTGTTGGAACCACAGATTGAAGTAAAATCTTGGCAGCAACTAAATTTGTAGGAAAAAAATTCATTTGCGCTTACTAATCACCCTCACAGATTCGTAATCATTTCGTAAGAAATATGGAATGATAATGTTATCAGCGGGTAGATACATAGATAGATAGGTTTACGACCTAGCTTCTTATATCACTTATGTTGTGTGTCGTAATTTAATACATGAGTGGCGACTCCAAACGACAGATTTACGAGCAACTTTTTCCAGGAAATTTTTATTTACTCGAGAGTTTTTGCCAGAAATTTGGTGAGAGGAAGAGGATTTCATATATCAGAACCTAGACTAATGATGCTGTAATCTTTTGTTGCCCTAGTAACAATGACCTCCGAGTATGTGTTGTAGGGGTGCTGAACCCTTAGTAACCGTTGATTTCAATTTTTTCCTTGTTAAAAGGCGGAACTGCCAATCCTCTCTTATGTTATACTTTTCCATCTCCATGGGATGAGGGGACTTCTTAGATGGATTTTATTGCTGTGGGTGAAGCCACTAAAGTCATGACAAACTTTTTTTTTTAACCTTCGACTTGAGTAACACCTCCTCTTTTCTTCATCTGCACTTCCGCCGCGTATAATCTGCTAAACATGGTTTCCCTCTCCACAGAATATTCTCTAATTGCCTCAAAGATTGATTCTTTCGATTGAGAAATTGATTGAGTATGTGGCCCCTAAATTGCTTCATTTGCTCTTTTTATTAAACTAATTGCATAGAAGTCGAAGTCGCCGTGGTTTAGTAGGTAGTGTGTTGGCTTATTAGACGAAAGGCGCGGGTTCGAATCCGAGGTCAGACATCAAAACGAAAAATATTTCTTCGGCGTCTTCCTCTCGGCAGATTTCTGGCAAAGACTCTGAGAGTAAAAAATTGCCATGAAAAGTTTCTCAAAAATCTGTCGTTCGGAGTCGACTTTAAACTGTAGGTCCCGCCGCTCATGTATAAAATTAACGCACCCAACATAAATGGTGTGAGAAGCTAGGTCGTAATCCTGACTGAAGGATTGTAACGGCCAATTATGTATGTATGATTGCCTAGAATTTTTCAAAATTATGGAGTCTACTGGTTATGTTCAGGGGACATTAAAGGAGAGGGAGCTGTTAGCCGTATAGGTTTTCAAGTTACAATGCCTTCAGACTTGTCTCCCATTATTCTCACCATCGTCACTACAATTCTAATGGTTGCTAGTAGAAATCAGAGCCTCTAGCATCGCTATAGGAAAGGTTGCCATTTTTTAATATTGTAATTCTTGCGTTAGGATTACGACTAATGTTGTGTGTTTTAATTTTGTACATGTTATGAGTGGAGGCATCTACAGTTTAAAGTAGATTCCGAACAATAGATTATTGAGAAAGAAATCTGTTCAGAGGAAGTGACCGAAGAAATATTTTTTAATATTTTCATTTTGATGTCTGACGTGGGGTTGCCATTGCTTTAGCTACTCCGACTTTTGACAGTCTCTCTGTCTTATTAATCTCCATTTAAGCTCGTTTCACACGAGCAATGGCTGGCAATTGTCGTAGGCATTATAGATTAAGCATTGCTAACATTCTGAACATTCTTATTCCGCATTTGAGCCTTCCACGTCCAGCTGAATAAATATTAAAAAGAAGATATTTGGTCTTCCAAATTATATGGCCTGTAATATTTTAATTAATAAAGTTTATGCCGAACAATCTTTATGTTCTCACATGCATTTTATGATGATGGTCCTTCGAACCTGTAACTGTTATATTCCACTTGTTAAAGTCTCTCCACTTGCCGCCGACTGAACATTGTTAGCACATGTAGTACGGGTACGAGTACGAGTATGAGTACGAGTATGTTTTAAACACATGCTTCACTAATGATAAATGAATGTGAACATTTTTTTCATGTTTCTACCATGTACACTTGGACGTTTGGCAAGAATTTATAATTTTTTTTTCTCTCATATCATACATACACTCACACTCACAAGTGAACATACTTCCAAAAAAAATAAAACATGCAAATGAATAAACAGAAAAAAAAGGAATAAAAAATGGAAAAATATATACAAGAAAATGAAAATAAAATATATTTTCACATGGAAAATGGCAGAGAATAGAAGTGAAAAAAAAAAATTGTGAATTTAACAACAATAACATGAAGTATGTCAACAACATGAAAAAACTTTTGTGCACGAAAAAAAAAAAAGGATCAGGACAACAAAACACATCAACAAGAAATTAAATGAGGTGACAATTATTATTTAAACATTTAATATAAAATTAAAAACACGATGTAAATGACATTTTGTTGTTAAATTATAACGATTTCAACCAAAAAATAAAAGGAAAACCATCTTCTTACAGTCATCAACATCAGCATCACCATCCCACCATCCAACCATTCCACCATCATTTCAAAGGATATTGAAGCATTAAAATGGCTCAAAGGAAAATAAATTATCTGATGAAATGAACAAGAAACTCAGCGTGTTTAAAAAAGTATTCCCTTTTTACCTTAATTATTATAATTTATCAAAGATTTCTTCTTTTTGTTTGTGGGTGTATTTTTCTGGAACGCACAGTTTTTTTTTTAAATATGTTTGAACACACAAATAGAAGTTGTATATGTACTGTACAGTGAGCGTCAAAAGAAACTGTACATTAAAATAGTATACATTACCTAATTACCGTTATTTTTATTTAAAAATTGTTCCTTTGTCAGTTTTAAAAATTGAAACAAAAATGAAAAAGTTACAAAAAATTTCAAAATATTGTCAAATTTTTTTCGTGCACTCTCCTTAAGTGTTAAAATTTTGAGTTTGATAATCACTAGAATTTTATCCATAGTGTACAGTTTCTTTTGATGCTCACTGCAAGTTTAATGAAATTATTATGCTTCTAAGTTTTAGCTTAGCTTTGTAAACATTTTGTCCAATAACATTCTGTTTTTCATTCTTTTGATGTACCCGAATCCAATTTTCATTCAATAGAATAGGCAGCAATTGTCACTTAAAGCACACGTGAATGATTGGTTACCTTTAAAAAGGCCAAAAAATTGGGTTAAAACTTGTCAATGCCATCTTATTTAAGCAACAACAATTTCAACCTCAAAAATAATAAAATGAAGATCTTAATCGATAACAGAGATCAGCAATAAGTATTCAAAACGATGAGTAGGTTTGAGTCATACTTATAATTTCAGCTACTTATACGCATTCATACTTATTTTAATATCATACTCATACTACTCATACTTAAAGTTGGAAGTACTCGTCTTATTCATACTTAATAATACGCCTGATGTTATTGACTTCGACTCGGCTCAACTTAACATTTACACGAATCACAAAATAAGTATGATTCGCATACGAACACTGCAATACTCACAAGAAGATTATATGTATGCTTTGCTTGTCGTCTTTGTATTTCTTGTTGCTTTTGTCTTCCTTTCTTCTTTGGTTGCATATGCAACAACAACAAAGGCTGTAAATTTTGATGAATGATTCAAGCCACTCGAATCACTTATAAGTATTATAAGTATTTTTCTAAATATATGACTATTGCGATGAGGAGAAGTTGGAGAATAACGACCACCTTCTCTGCAACTCTCTAGCCCTTGATAGGTTGAGGTTAAAGACCCTGAGCAGCAGCAGCTTGCACTCTCTATCGAGAACCTTAGATTCCTAAGTAGATTGAAATGATTTTGAAGGGCAACACAAGACAGTTATTTATAGTCACGCTGTCTTGCGTGGTGCATCTTTTTTCTGTATTTCCCATATCCATTCTTTCCTACCTTTGTTCCTTTTCCCATTACTCCTTCACTATTTTCTCTACTTCTCCTATACAGCGTGTTTACAGTGCATCCGTTAGGACATCTGGATATTGTACTTGTCGGAATGGGAACTCCACGTCCTTAAACCTACCTTACCTAACCTAGCTGTAATCCACATTACAGTTATGGCGGTACACCGGCCACGAAATGTTGTGTATTCGCTTACAACAACCTTTGCAACTTGGAAGAAGAAAATTGCACAGAAAATCTTCTCTGCCATTGTTAAACAATTAAAACTTGAGATAAAGGGTTCTTGGCCATTCACAATTTATAGATAGGACGAATTTAGCCCATAACGATTTGGATAGAAATCGTGCGGGACTTACGAAAATATAATCCTACTTGCCCTAGCTAATTGACAGAACTTAAGCACACATTCCTAGCAATTTCCTTACTGCCACGTAGAATTGTTGTATTGTATAGATGTTCGATGCCTTAAGATTCCTGAAGACCTAAAGGCTGCTTGTATCAGTACACAAAAGAAAGCGGCGGCAGGTATTGCAATGCCTATCTGTTGCTTTGTAGACTTATGTACATATATTATCGATCAGAGATCAGCAATGAATTGTTTTTCTGCTACTCATAAGCACTCATGCAATTTTGAGTATGAATGAATCAACAGAATTGAAATTTAACTACTATGATTCATTTGTACTCGCTACAACATTGATTTATAAGTATAAGTAGCAATGAGTATGAGTACAACGTTGACATCAAACTCACAACATTCAAAATATGCTTGATTCATACGCCTACTCATTCTGATTCATAAATTTAGAAAATACTTATAATACTTATAAGTGATTCGAGTGATTCGAATCATTCATCAAAATTTCCAGCCTTTGTTGGTGTTGCATATACAAACAAAGAAGAACGGAAAGACAAAGACAACAAGCAAAGCATACACACAATCTTCTTGTGAGTATAGTAGTGTTCGTATGCGAATCATACTCATATTGTGCTTCGTGGAAATGTTAAGCAGAGACGAGTCGAAGTCAATAACATCATGCGTATTGTTAAGTATGAATATGACGAGTAAGTCGCCGTGGTCTAGTGGGTAGCGTGTTGGCTTATTAGACAAAAAAGGCCCGGGTTCGAATCCCAGGTCAGACATCAAAACGAAAAATATTTCTGCGGTGACTTTCCTCTCAGCAGATTTCTGGCAAAGACTCTGAGAGAAAAAATTGCCATGAAAAGCTTCTCAAAAATCTGTCGTTCGGAGTCGACTTTAAACTGTAGGTGCCGCCACTCATGTATAAAATTAACGCACACAACTTAAGTGGTGTGAGAAGTGGTAGATCGTAATCCTGACTGAAGGCTTGTAATGTCCAATTATATATGTATGTATGACGAGTACTTTCCAACTTTGAGCATGAGTATTATTATGATATTAAAATAAGTATGAATGAGTATAAGTATTTGAAATTATAAGTATGATTCAAATCTACTCATCGCTTTGAATACTTATTGGTGACCACTGGTTCGGACACGATTATCATTTCAAAAAATAAATGGAAATAAATCTTTGCCCATTGATTTATAATAAAACATGAACACTTTCTCTTCTCATTGCATAATTCATCAATTATTCCCAGAAGTGCTATTTTTTATTTAAAGAATTGCTTTCGGTTTGTTTTGATATTTTCGGTTTACGTGATAACGTAAGGTTGTGCTTAGGTTATCATGATTTTGTTAGAAACTTTTAATACAGCCACCCACCAACACATCATTTGTTATACAATATCATGAGCTATGAGCTATTTTTCTTACAAATCTCTTCATCTTCTTCTTCTTCTTCTTGTTTTTTCTCTCTTGATAATTTTATAATTTCGAAAGTTTTATTCAATTTTCAACACTTTTCAACGACTTGCCTTTATTGCTGTGTCAAAACATTTCTTAAGTGTTTGCTTAGCAGCATGTACCGACTTGCTCCATCATCCATTCAAAAGAAGAGAAAGAAAGAAAAATTATCAAGAATAATAGAAAACGAAAATAAAATCACACACACACACACACATACACACAAAATTTGAAACGTAATGAAACGAACACTTTTCTTTTCCTTTTCCTTTCCTTGCAAAAAAACATTAAGGAACGATGAAGAAACACAAAAAAAAAAGCGTAACACTTGAGTGACTGTGATTTATGAATGTCTCAGAGACATCAGCACCTCTATATTAAAAACAGAAGAAGAAGAAAAAAAAAAACGGAAAAACAAGGGGAAAAACAGCAAATATTTCTTTAGTCGAAAATGTATGAAAAAAAACTTGGTTAAATACGTCCTCATATATGGTAAGTGGCTTGAAGCAAGTCTATCATCATATGTGAGGAAAGAATTCCTTTTTTTTTGTTTTTGTTGTTTGTATAACCAATTTATTATGTGACATTTACAGTTCATATTTCTATAGGGTGTGCCAATAATGTATTTTTTTTTGTAAGGACAAATGCCATGCGATTAATAAAATAGTTTTACTGCTTCCAATTATAAACATTGAAACCCTTGGCAATTTTCGCTTGCTAAAGTGAAATTAATAGTGGCACTTAAACCGGTTTTTTGTAGTCGCAAAATCCTAATTCAAATGTCAAGGTTTTGTAAAGGTTGCCATAAGTCTCTATGACAGAATTTGTAGCATACATCACTGGGCATTAGAACTTTTTAATCAGGATTATCCCACACCACCCATGTTGTGTCTTAAAACGTTATGTCTCCAAACGTTAGATTTGACAAACTTTTTAATGACAATTATGGAGTGCGCACAAAAAAATCTGGACTTACAATTTTCGTTATAGAAATAAAACTAAGTGGCGGATTTTTTTCGTTTTATATTTCAATTAAAGTAAATAATATTTGAATTCTTTTGTGTATAAAATTTTTTTCTGACAAAGGTTCTGGGCAACCAACTTTTTGAGCCACTTTTCTTCCAGACATGTTACGGTGTTTTAGAAAAATACGTATTATTTTACTTGCTTTGTTTTGGTCGGCAAATATTTTTTTTCGTGCGCACTCCTTAGTTGCTCTCAGCAATCTGCTGTGGAAAGTATCATAAACTCTGGTCAATATTAGCGTTCCGTAGGTGATGTTAGCATTTCTAGAAAGCAAAAGTGCTGAAATCGATCAAATATGTTTGTGGACAGTTCGTTGTACCACAATTTATGGCATTCAAGTCTCCCAAAGTACCTTCTCCCTTCCTTTCTTAGCACAACAAACACGAGTTATTAGCATAAGTAGACCTACAAACGTTGGATCCTTCGATTTGCAATATGCTGCGCTTCCTGGTAAGGTCCATTAACAATTACATTGACGACAGAAAGCACGCAGTACTAAAGCCTCACCATCCTTAATATCCACATTGAGGTCTAATATCCACATTGAGGTCTAATTGCATTGAGGTCTAATAGGTTTGGCCCTTTAAATGTATTGTATGTAGAATAAACTTTGCGCAAAACTTGACCAGAGCCCATTTTACAAACCTCAAGGCTCTTCACAGATTCATTAGTCAGTTAGGCTGGTTAAGAGGTGCTAGGACCTTTCTGTTGTGTCGGGTCTGTGTGATTCTTCCGTTTCCCACTCCCCCCTTTCTTCTACATACCCTCCTTTTATGCTTTCCCCTATTTGCCTCCTTTAGGACGTTGTACAATGGGTCAGCTCGACCTCCGGGTACTGTACTTGTCAAAAAAGTAGCCCCAAAAACATATTCTAAGAACTAACTTAACGTTGTCGCAAAAGTTGATTTCAATAGAGGCATTTTACTTCTGTAGTTTGAAAACATCGCAACAACTTTTGCAGAATAAAGAGGAGCCATTATAACATTTTCTCGATTATTATAGGCACAGCTGATGTGAACAAAAGAACTGGCCCCGAGGACGGAAAAACCCACAACAACTCATACAGATGCTGTAACGACAAGGAAAATTAGTAGTCCTTGGAACATCGTCTCTGTCTGCAATCTGGCGAATGAGAATCCAGAATTAATTTATCAAAGAATGTGTTAGCGAGACGTGATTTCAATAGACGTCGGAAAACTTCACAACGGCCTTTGAAAAAGCTGGTACATTAAGGACGAAGAGTAGCCTGGTCCATGTTAGTCTAAAAAGAAATTATGGAAAGAACGTGTCTCGCTAAAGGTCATTTAAGTAGAGTCCCCACCCTTATAATACTAACAGGATGGCTGATACGATTTAGGTATTACAACGGTACCGCACTTCATGGCGGTTGGCAGCCGGTTGGCGACTTCCTCCCAGAGGTATTCTTTTAAAAACTTTGAAAGTAAAGTAAAATTGCCATGAAAAGTTTATCAAAAATATGTCGCATTGCGTTTAAACTGTAGGTGTCGCCCCTCATGAATAAAATTCGCACGATAAACACACGATTAGTGATGTAAGAAGCTAGATTGTAATCCTAACTAAAGTGTTGCCATGTCAATTAAATATGTTATGTAAGCGATCTCCCCATAATGTCCAGAAGCTTGTTATACATGGCAATACGTTATGTTATCGCAATGTATAGCTGTTATGTAGCCATGTTAGCCAATTATGCTCACAATTATTTCTCATTTATTACGAGCTAAGGAACTTGCAGATTTCGTGCTCGGTGTAGTGCAAAAGATTAAAGTCTTTGGTGGGAATTAAACCTATGATCCTCTTACTAATAGTCTAGCATTTGATATACATACCCAATGGGTTATTCCATTAACTAGCTTCTCACACCAATTGTGTATGTATGTTATGTGTAGTACTTTTATACATAAGTGGCTGGATCCAAGAATGCTAAATTAAAGATTACGCCATCACGCGCGCAAAATTAAAACCTTCTGCGCATGTTGAATCAATGACGTCACGCAAATTGTGTTCCTATTGGCTAATGATAATGTAAGTTATATTGCAGGGTTGCCATCTACTTTCACGTAGTGCACACATTCTTCAGAAGATATGTTAATTTTCACATATGAAAGAGACTTGGAAACCTTTAAAATAGCCCAACTATGTTATCTAACGGGAAATCATGCGCAAGGCATAATCTTTAGTTTATCATTCTTGGCTGGATCTACAGTTTTAAGTCGACTTAGAATGACAGACTTTTTTGTGAGAAACTTTTCATGACAATTGTTTTAGTTACTCTCAGAATTTTTGAGAGTTTCAGATATCTGGTGAGAGGAAGCCGCCGAGAAAATATTTTTTCATTGGATTTTCATTATGTTTATAAAGTGAAGAGTGTGCTCTCTCCCAGGACCTAAATTGCCTAAAGGTCCTTTCGAAAAAAGTCTCGAATGGGTTTTAGAATTCTTTAAATCTATAAAGCCTTTAGAAATCATAACCAAATTAAACTAGCACTCAGGGGATGACCCCTACTCATGCAGTGTATTGTGCAGGTTTAGGATATGTGGAAAGAGGGAAGATGTGAACGGTAAGGAAACGAGTTGCTGCTGGTGACCATAAAATGGCCAGTGCTATACCTTCACCATTAGACAGTCTACAGTAATCGTCCCCAAGACGCCCGCAGTTTCTCACACCACTTATGTTGTGTGTGATAATTTTATACAGAAGTGGCGGGACCTACAGTTTAAAATCGACTCCGAACGACAGATTATTGAGAAAATTTTTGCAAGAAGAGAAAGAGAAGAAATCGCCAAAGAAATATTTTTTGTATTTTTTTATTTTGATGTCTGACCTGGGACTCGAACCCTGGCTTTACGTCTAATAGGCTAGCACACTACCTACTAGACCACGGCATAAAAGCTTTTTAATTAAATACCTGCTGATCTTTTGTAGAATTGCCTATGAAGACAATGTTCCGATCAATAGTTCTACTTATAATATCTTATCTCACTATACCTAACTATATATCAGCGTTCAATTAATGAGACACCCTTTAAAACCTGCTGCTATCATTCTCATAGAGCAATGGGAGATTTTCTGGAGCAATAGAGAGACCCAAAACAAAGACAAGTGAAAAGTGCAAAATAAACAGATTTCTTGTCAAACAGAAAGAAAGCCTCATAAATATGGTTTTATTTCTTCTTCTTCTTTTTTTTGTTTTATTAATTTAAAAAGTGTTGCAACTAAAATAAAATAGAGAGAGAGATAGACTGACAATATAAACGAAAACATATTCAATTTGGTTTGTCATCCTAATGATTGATGACAGAGAAACTTTGAAAATGAAAGTTTTGTAAAGAAAAAACTGAAAGACACACCAAACTTTAAATAAAAAGACCTAAAAATGTTCAAATTTGCCTTTAGATTTAAATTTCCGTTTCAGAAATATTGTGGAAAACGATAATTGGCCTCATTATTAAAGGAAATCGAAAATCAGTAAATGATGATGGCATCCTATCGCATGGAAAACTATAACAGCCGAATAACTTCCGGTAAAAATATCACGATATTCTAGCCAAAAAAAAAATATTTTTCCTCAACTCATTTATTATTTCTCGTGCTTTCTTTACGTTTAGAGAATGCATTTAACCATCTTCAATCATACCTCCTGTCAATTTTCTTAACGTTTCTTTCTTAAACGTTTTCTCGTGTCTCTCTTTTTTTTGTCTTTCTATTTTTGCTTTCAGTTTTTGGTTTCCAGCGGAAATTAGAAAATAACAACGTAACCAGTAACAAGAAAAAAGGAGGAAAGAAGGAAAATAAAATGGGGAAAAAGCAAGCCTTTTAGAACAGGCAAATAAAAGAATATTAAATGGCATGGATGTGTATGTTTGTGACTCAGTGTAACTCATTACTGGCAAATGATACCAGCAATAATCTGATAAGACATACTGGCAGACAGACATACACACCGTCTAGGAGGCAAGTAGGCCAGCCAGCCAGACAGTTAACGGTTTTTCTACATTATTTCGTTGCCTAATTTAATCACAAGTGTTCTCTGCCTCCACTTTCTGCAATTTAAGCGTAAGACTTCAGAGTGTTTTTGTATTTTTACAAAAGATAAGAGCCCACAGTAATATTGGGTCGGTTATGGAACTTTCTTTGAAGAAAATTTTTTAAGAAACTGCAAGCTTTTCTCTTTAGTTTCGATTGCTAGCATATGGTAGCTAGGCAAACGTAACTAGGTTCTTGCATTGCTCTATCGATTAATCAGTTAACGAACTTAAGTCAAGTTTTTACTTATAAAACAACTTAATTGTCCTTAATTTAATGGACCCACATTCAAAATGCCTCTGATTCGCGTGGATTCATCCGTTGCTTACACAAATCGATGACAAGATTTCCCTACTTTTGGTACACTAAAGGCAGATAAAATAATTCACGCCTATGTCCGTTGATCTCTCCATTAAAAGCCCTGTTTCTTCTCTGTTCGAAACTCTTCTTCTATTCGAATGACAAGGCCTAGCAAACGTATTAGCTGAACAGCCACCCTATCATATATGTAAGTTGTTATTGCTTCGCTTGTGAAAACTAACGCCAGCCTTGAATGTCTTTCGTAGAGCTTTTTTCTTCAACATTGATAAGTTAACTACATTGGTACGTAACTTGTTAATTCACTCAAGCGGTCATTATAGTACTTCAGCCAGGACACACCCCCTCCCCATGTCATGTTAGTTAATTTTATACATGAGAGGCGGGACCTACACTTTAAAGTCGACTCTAAATAACAGAGTTTTTGCTTGAAGACTGCTGAGAGGATGTATTTGCCGAAAAACTATTCTTACAAATTTGTTTTATTCTAGATGTCTGACTTACGGCTTGAACAACGACAGGCTCATGTTGAATACGTCACTACACAACTTATCGGTACATAACCGGAACCGTTATTTCACATCAAAGTGTTATATCGGGCCCTATATTAGAGGATTTCGATCCCTACATATAGAGCGCCCTGGTAGTCTAGTGGGTAGTGTGCTAGACTATTAGCGTGAGGGTCGTGGGTTCCATTCCCACCAGAGGCTCTGGTCTGTGACACTACACCGGGCATGTGGTCGAAGTTACTCAGCTCGTACATGATTATAATATAATTTGTAATTGTATTGTAATTCTTAAATAAATAAAAAAAATAAAAATCTCTACATACATAATTGGTCACAACAACCCTTCAGTCAAGATTACGACCTAGCTTCTCACACCACTTATGTAGTGGGCGTTATTTTTATACATAAGTGGGACCTACAGTTAAAAGTCGATTCCGAACGAGAGATTTTTGAGAAGCTTTTCATGGCAATTTTATTTACTCTCAGAGTTTTTGCCAGAAATCTGATGAGAGGCAGTCGTCGAAGAAATATTTTCATATTTTCGTTTTGATGTATGACCTGGTATTTGATCTCGGGCCTTACGTCTAATAATCCAACACACTACCTACTAGACGGCGATGATTTCTAGTTGAATCTAGAGATGTCAAATTTGTTGTCATTTATTCAGTTATGGCTGGCTTCTCATCGAAACTGGAATTCTAATCGAGCAACGCGCCTCGTGCTTTGCATTTTCAGCGATGATGTCCACTTCTGGAAGAATGGATACGTACACAAATAAAATCGTTTTAATTTGGGGACGATAATTAATCTGTATGATATCCAACAGCGTCAAATGAATTTGGAAAAAGTCGCTGTGACATGTGGTGGCAACACTACGCTGCTACATACTATATAGCTCCTGGCATATTGAATATTCTGCCTAAGAGATTTGAGGGCATGGTCACACTCACACTTTGTTTTATTTAAACTTGAAGGTGGGAGTCCTCAATGAAAGACCCATTACATAGTGTTGGCTGCACGACTTTCTAGTGAAACCAGTTCTATCCTAAAGGCATCACTGGTGGAATGAAATGGAAGGAATCTTTAAGGCCGCTTAAAGCAAATCATGAAGACGGTGGCATTCACAACAAAAGGTGGTCTTGGCACAACACATCCTCTTGGGTATTGCTTACTGTGTTTAACAAAGGGCAGTAGACCATGGAAGTATAGTAGTTGAGGTCATGCAGAAAGAATAGAGAGAGGAGGAAGTCGCCGAAAAAATATTTTTTTTGTAATTTTGCCATTGTGCGGTAGAAATGAAGTGAGGTTGATGCGTGCTGAGTGTGGTGGTGCTGAGTCCTGTTGGAAAGTCCATGATCTGCGGCCGAAATGTTTGTCTGCGCAGGGCTTCAATACTGTCTTTAAAACATTTTCCCGATAATATTCGGCATTTATTTTGACCCCACGATCGATGAATACGACCGGAGAGCGACCTAAGCCGTTGCGGCTGCCCACACCATTACCATCGGCGGCGCTTGAGTTTTGGTGGCCCATCGCTGGTGTAAATTTTCAGCTGACCTCTGTGGCAAATAAACCCGGACATTTTGTTTGTTCACAAACTGCTCAATTTGGAATGGCTTCTCATCGGAGAAAACCAAATTCGGTAGCTGGCTACTTTCGTGCTAGCGAAGTAACTCCTTGGCTCTTTCCAGTCTAACTTTTTTTTGTCAATCGGTGAACTCTTGCACTTTTTGGAACTTCAATAGCTTTAGTCCAAACTAATTTTTTAATACAAGTTGCATCAGTTCTCGCGATATGTTCAGCTCACGCGCAATTTTTCTACCACTGCGGCGTGGATTTCGATCAAATCTGGCCTTCACTTTTCGGATCATTTCTGGTGTTGTTACCGTTTTTTTCGCCCACTTTCTGGACGCGATGTAATACTGCCTGTATCGATAGCCACCTGTGCTTTGCCAGCCAAATATAAAGCAATCACACTATCATACTTGAATTCCATCACGAATAACTTTTTTTTCTGAATGCAATAGATCAAAATGCTTTTGTAAGTTTGTAAATAATAAAATGACCGGTCACTGGAATAAATCTGTCAGCTGTCAGACGAGTGGTTTACAAATGATAACAACCTGAAGTTGGTTGCAATAAATATCAGCCAACCTGTATGTGTATTTATCGAATGTAAAGTGGCCAGTAGATCGCCACAGAGAGCATGCATCAGATCTAAAATTAATTAAAAAAAACGGGTATTGGAGATATTCGGGGGTTATCCTTATCCTAGTTCTTGAGTGTAACAGTATAGCTGCCACAATTAAAATCGCTGGTACAACAGATAGCAGACCCCCCAGTTTGGTTAGTGAAAGATGGGAAATATTCAGGACAACACAAGATATCTGAGAGGCCCGTGAAAAGGGTGCTTATGTCGAAGAGTGCTGTGAGAGAAAAAGAAAAAATACATGGGAAATAGAAATGAGCTCTGTGGTCTTGCTGCATTAAAGTTGAGCTTACCAACGAATGTGGGTTTCCATAGTGTTGGAAAGGGTAAAATATGTAAGATTTTGATAAGATAAGATAAAATTTTCTGAATTTTTTTGAAAATAAAATAAATGTTGGGCTCTTATAGACAATAATTAATGTGACTTAAAATAGGAAACAAAATTTTAACTTTAAAGTCTCCTTTAAATGGTAGTCCTCCACCTCTATCGCTTTTTCTAATCACATAAATATCAATGAACGTTTGCAACGCCTGGTATTTGAAAAGTATAATGAAATGCTTTGGATGCCTGTGGAGTTGTTTTATTTTTTTCATTCTTTCTTTCTTTCTTTCTATTACTTGTCGTTATCAAAAGTATTTTTGCTCAATTCGTTTCATTGCTTTTATAGAGAACAATGCGTGAAAATGACATTCTTTTTTCAGCGATTTTTTGCTGTGCTTCCTGTGCACCCACCAAGTTTCTCCTCAATTGGAATTGTTAATATTGAATTCAGTTGAGTTCAGTTCAATGGCAATAGAATTTCAATTTTAAATAGCGAAAAATGCGAAAAGGCATACAAGAATAGAAAATAAAAAAAAAATTCACTTTCAGCTACCTATTCTATGAAGTAATAAACAGTGATGATGTAGAAGAATTACGAGGAAGAAAACAGAAAAAATAAGCAAAATAAGCAACAACAACGGCAGCAGCAAATTGAGGGTTATAAACGGGGTGGTAACCTCATAAAAGTTTTTGATCATTTACAGGCGCTCACTATGAGCGAGCATAAATGGTTGCTGCAAATAAAATATTGGTTAATATTTGACAATTATTTGCTATGCCCTATCCCCCCCCACCCTTTGTCGTGTAATATTCTTCATTTCATGTTTTCCTTTCTCCATTTTCTTGTCATGGTTTTGGCATTTCCACAAGACGACTTAGCTTAACAGCACACACCGAAACCAACTCTCAGATGCCATTTATATTACTTTTACAAAAATGAGGAAAATTATGGAAACATAAGGAAAAAATATAAGAAAATCATTTCGTTCAGAAAAAAAAGCAGTTTCAGTCAAAGGAAATGTAAGAGAAAAATAAATTTTTTACTTCTTTAAAAATAAGAAGCGGAATAAAAAAAAAACATTTGCCGTTAATGTCATTTCATCAATTACTTGACAACTTTCACAACAGACCTCTTTCAGAAGGGAAAGAGAGCGAGAAAGAAAAGCACCAAGAAATAGGCCAACAAAAATAGAGAGAAAAAAATCAGTCTTTACGCACCAACAATTTATTGTATTTCAATGGTATTGTCAAGGATACAATAAATCCACTACACAAGAAAAGGAGGTAATATGCATGAAAGCAAGGCTTTCTATACACCAAATTACTTTAAAGGTTATTCTTGCCACAGCTAAACTAAAGGGTGATTTCTCAAGAGCTATAGGAAAAATTTTCAAGACCAAAATTCAGAAAAATCCATGAAATCTTTATTTGAATCGATAGTACAGTCCGTATAATTTAATGTTTGACTGGTCCTCAAATGGTCCATCCGCTTAGTTCAATACTCTTCCTTTGGCATACTCTTTCCAACATAACGGTCAGTATCTCACGAATAAATGCTTCAATGTCGTCTTCCCATAGGTCAGTTGAAGCGGGCTTATCTGTATAGGCATGAGTTTTAACATAGCCCCACAAAAAATAGTTTAAAGGCGTTAAATCGCACAATCTAGGAAGTCAATTGACCGGTCTCGAACGTTAAATGAAATGTTCAACGAACTCGCCTCTCAATAAGTCCATTGTTACGCTTGCCGTGTGGCATGTGGCGCCGTCTTGTTGAAATCACATGTCATGCAAGTCAAGCTCTCGCATTTTAGGCAAAGAAAAGTTCGATATCATCTCACGGTAGCGCTTACCATTCACAGTTATGTTACGATTCGCAGCAGCTTTGGAGAAGTACGGTACGATGATGCCATCAGACTGTGACTTTTTCTGGATGCATTGGCAGCTTTTGCAATGCTTCTGGCTGATCTTCACTCCAAAATCGTCAATTCACATTGGAAGACAACATCGAAGAATTTATTCGTAAGATACCGTTCGAAATGTTGGGGTATAAAAGTATGCCAAAATTGGACTAAGCGGATGGACCATTTGAGGCGCCGTCGCGGTCAACATTTGCATGAAATAATCTTCAAACAATAAATTATATGGACCGTACTATCGATTCAAATAAAGATTCCATGCATTTTTCTGAATTTTATGTGTTTTTTTTTTTTGAAAAATTTTCCTATAGCTCTTAAAAAATCACCTGTTAAACCTTATTTTAATTTTAAATAAATCACGTCTAGGTTTACTATTTTTGTCAAAAATCTGCTAAGGTTCCTTACGCCTAGGCTAGAGGAAACATAAATCAGCTATGGTTTGCAATCAAACTGTACTTAGTTGACATTCCCTAGAGATGTAAACCGTTGTAATGGAATTTATATGGTGTTTTTCTTATAAAATTATATTCGAAATGCAGTTTAAGCCTAATGTAGTTAATAGCGAAATCCAGTAAAAATATAGCTAGCATTTTAGCATGGCATAGCTGCCTTCTATTAACATGCGGTATATTTATCCCTCCTCTCAAATGTTTTACTTATGCTTCATACCACAGCGTTCTAAACTAAAAATATCCTCATATCTTACTTACTTAATTGGCCATTACAATCCTTTAGCCAGGATTCCAACCTAGCTTCTCACACCACCTGTCTTGTGAGTGTTTATTTTATCCATGAGTGGCGGGAGCTACAGTCTTGAGAAATGTTAATAAATTTCAACCTTTCTTTGCTATTTACATATACATACATACAGACAGAATTGGTCATTACAGCGCTCTAATTAGGATTACAACCTAGCTTCTTACAGCACTTATATTTGAAACTGGCAGGGTTCTCAATATAAAACCGACTCCGAACTATAGATTTTTGAGAAGCTTTATTTCCAGAAATCCGCAAAGAGGAAGTTGCCGAAAAAAGATTTAAATTTCGTTTTGCTGGAGATGTCTGATCTGGGGTTTGAACCGCGGCCTCACGTCACTACTTACTAGACTACGGCGATCCTGTACTTTGCTACTCAGTGAACCGATATTCGAAGGTCCTCACTGTAAAATTATTCCAAACAATGTTCGGGTACAACTCCTCTTCCTATGCTTGTTATCTGCGTTTAGCCAGTACTTCTGAGGCTATCCGTGATATTCACCTTCGAGCTTCAGAGTTGTACTTTTAAGTCAACTTAATAGACAAACTCCAGGTCAGACATCACCATGAAATTGTGAAAAGATATTTTTTCGTTCGACGAATGCCTCTTTGCAGATTTCTGGGAAGAACTCAGAGATTAAATAAAATTGCCATGAAGAGCTTCTTAAAAATCTGTCGTTCGGAATCGACTTTAAACTGTACTCATGTATAAAATTAATGCACACAATATTAGTAGTGTAAGAAGCTAGGTCGTAATCCTAACTGAAGGGTTGACCAATTATGTATGCATGTAATACACAAACCGAGGTCACGTATGCCGAGTAAATGATATGCCAAGTATTTCAGTCCTCAGAATCGAAGCATTTTCAAGATAGGACATTTGCTAGGGAAACACATACTTCTTTTATATTCATAGTACTCGATGAAAAATTAGTAGCCATTTTTGTGTCATTATGATGAAATAGTTATAGGTCCTAATAGTCATCATTTGGTCTATCCATAGAGCAGTGAGATGCGTTTAAATACTTGATTAGACATTTGAACAATTAAGGCTTCAATCCAAGAGGAGACGAATTGAATTTTTGAATTTTACAAATTATTAGGCTTCACATCAACCACCCCCCCAAATAACTCTTCCAGAAAACTGCCGGGCTTTTGGCCACCTAGAGAGGGAATAACAGCCAGAGAGTATAAGCCTCTCTTAAGGTGTATAATTCATTGAGCTAAGGTACTCGCTACTGTGCCGAAGCCAACAATCAAAATATTTCATTACAGAATGTTTTGTTTCTATGCATTAACATTTGGCAACCCTATTATTATCGAACTTATTGCAACAGACAATTTATCTGCTTAGCTGAAAAATTTTAATTAAAATAGGAGACGAACTTATTTTTGAATTTCAAAGAATTATTAGGCTTCACCTCAACCCCCCCAAATAACTCTTCCAGAAAACTGCCGGGCTTTTGACCACGTAGAGAAAGAATAACAGGCAGAGAGTATAAGCAAAGTCACTCATGATTCATTGAGCAAAAGGTTCTCGCTACTGTGCCGAAGCCAATAATCAAAATATTTCATTACAGAATGTCTTGTTTCTATGCAATAACATATGGCAACCCTATTATTATCGAACTTGTTGCAACAGAGAATTTATGTGCTTAGCTGAAAAATTTTAATTAAAAAATTATAAGAAAAAAAATTAGAAATTTTAAGAAAATGGAGAATATACTGTAAGACATTAAAGGAACGAAAAAAAGTAAAATAAAAACAAAGAAATTGGAATGTCGGTAGCAAAATTAAAAGGAAATAATAATCGTTCGGAAATCAGGGTAAGTAGTGGATTATCTTTGAAACATCATGGCATCGAATGCTTTAAACTCTAATCAGGTTGCCTTGTTTCACACTAAAGATTCCCATAAAGCTGGCTTTAATGGAATTTCGGCGATATTTAGGAAAGTTTGCCACCAACCTTGAACTTTCTGCAACATTCAAAATGATAATACAATGCGAACAAAGCTCTTCCCAAAAAAATTCCTAATTGTAATGGATTTGATAGAATTTCAAATCAATTTTTGTTCTTTGCCCTACAGAATTACTCTTTAAGCCATTTAAAATGTCTGCCTAAGATATTTTGGATTCCTTTTTTTATTTAGTTTTTAATCGGGGGTTATTCAAGTGTCACTTTTATGTACCATAGACAGAAGGATTCATATCCTTACATTATTTGGTTTTCCTTTCCATTTGTCGTCTCCACGAACGAAATCATCATTATTGCCATTGTATTGTCCTTTCATTTGCATATTTTCTCGATAAAAGAGTTTTTTTTCCGTCCCGGGTTCCCAGCAACAAAAAAAAAAACAGAAAAACGAAATTTAATCGAAAAAATTTCATTTTCTTTTTTGGAGAAAATCAAAAAAAAAAAAAACAAAATGGCGAAACAATTTTAATGGATTTGTTTAAATGAAAGAAAAATTGTAAGTGGAAATACGAATTCAATTTACACGCCTAATTTCATGTTAAGGCCAGACTAATAGTCTTCTAATCCTATTTGAGCCTTACATTACAATATTTGGTTAGAGTTGTATGCCCAGAGATGTATGAACGAAAATTATATTTTAAGCCACGAAAAATAAAAAAAAATGCCACAGTTTGCAGAATAACATCCAAAGGAAGTATGGAGATGAAGAGTATTATAAACTAATCAAACAGTGGGAAAGGAGAAAATGTAATTTTGTGGAATCCTAAGAAATAATTTACAAAAGCTACTAAATGGTCGTCGTGGCCTTATAGGTAGTGTTATTAGGCTTATTAGGCTTTAGGCCACGGTTCAAACCGTGATCATACATCTCCAACAATAGGAAATATTGAAAGAAATAAAAGGTCTGCACATGATATTTAATATTGACGCTGAACTTTTTCGTTTGTTTCGACATTAGTCCAGGGTTGAACGTAAGTTCTGCCATAACGGCATACCCCACGGTGCTCAAAGAACGGGGAAATACAATGCGTCTATATGCATAAGCATATCACTGGTTACATCACCATCCGTGAGTACCAATTCGAAGCCTTGCATTTGGGCAAGACTTCCTTCTTGGTTAAGGGTGGAAGACTTCGTCTGTTTCGACAGTGAATTTTTCCATCTCAGACCGTTCCTTTAGGAGATTGGACTTTGGTTTCGATGTCGAAACAGTTTAATTCGAATTTGTTTCTTGCCATGAGCAAATCAGAATCGCTGCTTCTTATCATTGCTTAAGAGTTGGTCTCGTTGATTAAAATTAAGAAGCAAGGCATAGCCAAAATTGCATGCATCTTGCTTAATATATCTTCCTGCAGAAGATTCCGAGTTCTCATCATCTTGTTTTTAGTTTTTGCTTTTGTAAGCTTGTAAATAATAAAATGAATTATCACTGGAATAAATCTGTCAGCTGTCAGACGAGCAGTTTAAAAAT
This sequence comes from Sarcophaga peregrina, assembly GCA_014635995.1. Taxonomy (NCBI): domain Eukaryota; kingdom Metazoa; phylum Arthropoda; class Insecta; order Diptera; family Sarcophagidae; genus Sarcophaga; species Sarcophaga peregrina. The sequence continues at coordinate 91,373,508 of CM025791.1, forward strand.
GATAACAACCTGAAGTTGGCTGCAATACAAATACCCTGTAGTGGCTGCAATACAGCCACCCTGTAGATCGTGAGAGATACGATCTTCTAAGCATTTGTTTACATATTCATTCATTCACGCACTCGGATATTTATCCGTACAAGGAACAACCTGTTGAGATTCCAATAGGCTTGTCAAATTTAAAAAGTTCTTTATACTCTTATAACCTTGTCTTGTACACACAGACTTAGGGACTCTACATAAATTGTCAAGAGGTTTACAAAACTTTAAAAGCGATTAGATATTTTATGAATCAGTTGTCCAGTTAAAATAGGACTGGGGGAATAGGAATCAAATTTTTTTTAAGTCGGTGTTTTTAAAAAGGTAGTGGCTTCCCCAGTGCTTGTAGCCTGTGGTCTTTGCAACTTCAATCACTGTTTATCTATCAATCGAAATAAATCGCTTCCTTAAAGTAGCGAAGACATTGTACATCAGATTCATTATTCAGACCTTAATTACATCTGAAATTCTTCAGCCAATTCTGAGATCCGCTCCCATAGCTCGTTTCTGTAGTCCGTTTGTTTGATAGAACGCCTGTATGAAAATAGCATTTTCAAAGTGTATTCTGTTTTTCGATTTCTTCTGATCTTCTTATGTAATTTGGATCTTTCGGATCATTCGTGAAGACTAATGCACCATCAGTTCCACGTCATGATTTCCAAGATTCAGTTAACTTCAACGAATACGGTATCATGCAGTCGTTAGAAGGGTTAGAGCTTCCGTAATTAATTTTCAAATTAAAAACACTAATAGACGGTTAGTCCTCTACAGGGTGGCTGATATATAATGCAACAAAGTAAAGCCTTATATTTTGTTAATTTTTTTTTTTAATTTTATTGGTCAAAAGCAAAAAATGTTGGAAATAACATTAAATTTTAGAATAAGTTTAGATTTAGTCGAATTGGCCACCTTTGGTACGAATTATGGCCTTCAACGGCCGACAAAGCCATCACAGGCTACACGAAAGTGGCTCTGCGGCATTTTAACCCATTGCCGGCGAAGCGCCGTCTTAAGATGATCGGCACTTTGGTATTTTTTTCGTGAGAACCTTACTCTCCAAAATACCCTAGACGCAAAAGTCCAACGGATTGAGATCCGGAGATTTTGGTGTCCATTGTGCAGTAGAAATGAAGCGAGGAACCTCCTTTTTAAGCCATTTTTGGTTGACGCATGCTGAGTGCGGTGGTGCTGGGTTCTGTTGGAATGTCCATGGTCTGCGGCCGAAATGTTTGTCTGCCCAGGGCTTCAATACTGTCTTTAAGACATTTTTCCGATAATATTCGGCATTTATTTTGACCCCACAGTCGATGAATACGAGCGGAGAGCGACCATCGGCCGTTACGGAGGCCCACACCATTACCATCGGCGGCGCTTGAGTTCTGGTGGCCAATCGCAGGTGCAAATTTTTCAGTTGACCTCTTTGGCAAGTAAACCCGCTCATTTTGTTTGTTCACAAACTGCTCAATTTGGAATGGATTCTCATCGGAGAAAACCAAATTCGGTAACTGGCCACTTTCGTGCAAGCGAAGTAACTCCTTGGCTGTTTCCAGTCTAACTTTTTTGTCCATCGGTGAGCTCTTGTACTTTTTGGCACTTTAATGGCTTTAGTCCAAGCTCCTTTTTCAATATGTAGTTGCATCCATTCTTGCGATATGTTCAGCTCACGAGCAATTTTTCTATCACTGCCAACCATCTACAGTAAACATACTATGCAGCTAGAGAAAGATTAGGACTCTGTTAGGAAAAGTTGTCCTGCAATAGATTGCCTAGTATTACCGCACAACCTTCTACAGTAGATCTATCAGCTTACGTATCTTAATATTTCTGACTGGCAACTTTATCTTTTGCTTTATTAGTATTTGATTTATTTTCCATCTGGCAACTTCTAGAATCGCTTTGTTGCCAATATTTTTGTCATGTTGTTTTGTTGTTGTTATTTTATGTATGCTTAACCCTATTCTCATCGGAAACACTGCTGCTGACTATCAATTGCTCCACTGTATGTTCCCAGCCATTATTTGAATTAAAATTTAAATTCCCCAAAAAATTTTAAATCAAATGCAGTCCAAAAAATTTAAATGACAAGTTGGTTAAGAGGAAATAAAGAAGAAAAACAATGAAAATTATGTGAACCTAAGCAAGAATTCCTATGTGGTGGAAGTCTTTTGCAGAATGAATTTTTTGTGGGTATTTTTTGGTAAAATTAAACGGAAATTCAACGATAAGCCAGAATGGTGTTCAACCATTTCTAGTCTTAATAAGCTTTAATAATAATGAGCCAAAGCTTGCTGATACTAATGACGTTGGCCAATGGGGCAATATGACTCTGTGTGCAGCAGCGGTTAAAATTTTAATGTTTCCAGCGAATAAGAAAAAATAAAACAGAAGCCCTGTAGAAATGGCGAACAAAAATTTATCTCAATTCATTAATCTTAATTTAAAATAAACGCCACAGAAAAAACTAAAAATAAAACAAAAATAAAGAAGGAAAATGGAAAAACTCCGTCCCTGCAATTTATAACGTGTAACCAGAAAAATCCAAAAAAAAGGAAAAACTGAAAGAAAATGAATTGAAATGGAATTTTTGTGGAGATTTTTTTTTCGCTTTTATTTTGTTTTCTGCGTTATGAAAATGCCACCAAATGTTGCTGCTCCTGCTGCTGCTGTTGTTGTTGTCGTTGTTGTTGTTCACAACTTGAGTTTGACTCTCTAACCTCCTTTTTGTGTTGCTTTATAATTCCTACATCCTCTCTCTTGTATTTATGTTCGCTTATTGCTCTTGAGTTTTCGAAGAGTTTCTGTGTTTCTAGAAGGAAAATCTTTATTATCCTTAACATCCACTTGTATGATCTGATCCTTGTCCTTATGTACGTGTGTATGTGTATATGTGTATGTGTACGTGTGTGTATTAGTAAATTTTTATTAATGACATATTTTTTTTCTTTTGCCTCTCCTCGTTTTCCTTATAACTATGGCTCAGTTGCTCCTGAGTTGTCCTTTTTCTTTTCTTTCTCCTTTGTTTTGTTTACTCAGGAATTTTTTTTTTGCTTTTTCCTTCTTTGTTTTTCTGTTGAAAATTTCTTGTTTTTGCTTCTTTTTTTTTTTGCAAATTTAAGAAACAATAGCACACAATATTTTATCCTTTAGTTTATTGCATCCTCTGTGCTATTCTTGCTTGTCTGGCATTTGTAATCCATCTTATGCTGCTTTACTCCTTGCCACAGCAAAATAGTTCAAGTTTTTCTTCACCCATAATATACAGGAGCACTGCAACGCATATGCAATGTAAAGATTTTCAACTCGAAACTTTTAAATGCCTATTTGAATACAGACAAGAACGTTAAATTTAGTTCGAATGCAATTTCGAATGGGAAAAGCTTCTATAATTACACGTTATTTATGAAGTGTAGTGTAAGAAAAAATATACTTCAGTTCAAATAAAAAGGCATCGTTTTGTACGATAAATTACAGCCATTTGGACTAATGGATGGTCCCCCTTCATTGCATTCTTTTAGAAACTATCATCTCTAATGGTTAACTGGGATTATCAATATTCGTAAGAATTTATTACGAAAAATTTTTAAAATAAAATTTATTTGCAATAGAAAGCAACCAGTAACCATTGGTCGTCTCTTCTGTCATACGTCGACAATAAGGGCAAATCGCTTTTTACGTAATATATCGTAAGATATCGCGTATTATTAAGCGCTTCAATATTTAATTTAAAAAAAAACAAAGAGTGAAGAACTATTAGATCTGAAGAACTAACATTCTCACATACAACTTACAATATACGACTTACAACATACAGCTTACAACATACAACTTACAACCAACAACACATAACTTACAACATACAACTTACAATATACAGCATAAAACTTACTACACACAACTTACAACATACAAATTACAACATACAACTTATAGCATACAACTTACAGCACACAACTTACAACATACGGCTTACAACATGCAACTTACAACATACAACTTACAGCATACAACTTACATCATACAACTTACAACATACAACTTACAGCATACAACTTACAACATACAACTTACAACATACAACTTACAGCACACAACTTACAACATACAGCTAACAACATACAACTTACAGCATACAAATTACAACATACAGCTTGCAACATACAATATACTACATACAATTTACAGCATACAACTTACAGCACACAACTTACAGCAATACAACTTACAACATACGAATTACAGCATACAAAATTCCAACATATAACTTACAACATACAACTTACAACATACAAAGTACAACTTACAAAATAAAACTTATAACATATAATTTACAACATACAACGTACAACATACAACTTTCACCATAAAACTTTCACCATAAAACTTACTACACACAACTTACAACATACAAATTACAACATACAACTTATAGCATATAACTTACAACATACACCAAACTTAAGCTTCTGATATGGTTTATAAACAGGATTGGCTGCCTAGTGGGATATCTTTAGTCCTGATGACTAATTGCTGCTTTAGCATTTCTTTCTCTTTATTCATTCAATTTGATTCTCCTTCTTCATCTTCTTCCCCTTATTTTCCTTATTCCTTTTCGTATAGGAAGGATTACAATGGACAATGACAAAGGAACTGTGAATTCATAGAACTGTGAAGTTCCAATCTAAGCCAACCATACATACATACATACATACTTTTATCTTGACACACCTCTACCTTAACTGAGGATCCAAAGGTTCCCAGTGAAATTGTCTATACCTCGGGTGTATCTCTTCATGGTGAGGGATTTCTTAATAGAATATCCAAGAATATCAATCGAATTCCAAGCTTTCTCTGATATGGTATCGCTGGTATTCAAAAATAAATTGTAAAATTGGTCCTGGAATTTCCTCTGAAAGGCTTGAACGTTGGATATCCCTGTGCCACTAAAATAATGTAGTGTGTTTAGAATTGAAGCTTGATCCGCTTTCGCAGCCGTTTTGTCTCAATTTCAAATGTGTTCCTGGTCATATGAACATCCTATGCAATTATGTATGAAGTGGAATATCCAGCACGGACACACTCCTAACGAATAACATTCCAATAAGCAACGCTATTTGTTGTTAGGTGATAACTTCTGGACTGAGAAAGAATCTTGCTTCATAGCCAGACTTCTTCTTAATGAAATATTGCAATCCTTTAGCCAGGATAATCAACTTAGCTGTTCACACTAACCATTTTGTGTATCTTAATTTTATTCATAAATGGATGGATTTGTGAAACTTGTCATGTCTTACACAATACAACCTTTTAGTCAAGCTTACAACCTAGCTTATCACACCACTCCTATCGTGTTTGTTAATTTTATCAAAAAATGGCGGATTTTAAGGAAGTTTTTATGACAATTTCCATTTGATTTGACGGGCTTATCTGTCCTAAAGTAAGTAGGAAGTGTAGCAATCAAATACAATAGATTATAGTAGTCAGTCTCATGGGTCACTGCGTAATCGATAGGAATAAGGAAAAGTTTTGATTACCTGCTGACGATTTCTGCAGAGGTTCAAATTATAGCAAAGCCATTACATATCTGTTTAAGCGAAGGTCTAAAGAACTATAATTTGTGTTAAATCTGCATATTAGACTTCATTTTCAAGCGACAAGTTAACCATAAGACTTTGTCCGAGTGTGGTATCCTGGATTTATTAATTTTTTTTATCGAATCTACCCTTTATCTGGTTTAATTGGGTCAATAAAAATTATAATACGATGAGATCTGTTATGTCATGTTGCATGTTTACCCCACCTATGCTTAACCGATTTACATGTTCAATACTTGCCAGACGACATGTGGCAATTTTGCTTTCTAGTGAGTTTTGCAGCAGTTCCACATTTCTCTATATTTTCATTGAGTTGTCCGCACATTACGTTATTGGTGGTTACCACGGTTTAGTCAGGATTACAACCTATGTTGTGTGTGCACTACTTATGTTGTGTGTGCTAATTTTATACATGAATGGCGGGACCGGCAGCTTAAAGTTAACTCTAATTGACTACAGATTTTAGAGAAACTTTTCATAGCAATTTTATTTACTATCGGGGTCTTTTGCCAGAAATCTGCTTAGAGGAAGTCGCCGAAGTAAAATTTTTTTTCATATTTTCGTGTTAATGTCCGATCTGTGGTTTGAACCGTGGTTTTACGTCTAATAACCCAACACATTCCCTGCTATTACCTAAGGCGAGTTATGATTATTTGGTATTCAAATTTCAGGCTAATTGTCAGCTTTTATTCTGAGGCAGCCAACCTTTTATGCAAAGTCCTGATGATAATTGTTGACAGCGGTTATAAGGGCTTCATGTCTGGTCGCTGTTGTCAGAAAGTTAATGAATATGGTTAGGAGCGTAATTTAGAATTAAAGCTATGGTTTCTTATAAAATCTATTTTCATACCTAATCATCCCTCCAGTTTTAAACTCATTTCCTTAACCTTTTTTCCTATATTTCTACGATACTTTTCAAATTCCATTTTTTTTTTGCCCTCAAGATAGATTTGCTGCTGTTAAAAACTAAATTGATTCGATCTATTAAAGGCAAAACAAAACTTGTTGTTGTTTTTATGGTAAATTATATTCAAACAAAATCATCAAGGATATCCACAATAAAATTACAAAAAAAAAAACAAAAAAAACATAAGGAATGTCTGGTAAAAAGTCTAGAAACCAAGTAAAACCTAAAAAAAAAATCCAATTATTCGTAGAAATTTTTAATTTTTCTTTTTTATTCTTTGGCATATAAAAGTTAACAAAACATTTTCTTTCTTTCTTATCTGGTTTTCTTTCTTTTTCTTGTTTTCTTTCTTTGGTTGTATTTGTTTTTGCATTTTAGATAATGAAATGAAATGTTTTCATAAGAAATTTCAATAAATTTAAAGAAATTCTCAATATCTGTTGCAAATACTGGCATTTCTTATGTAAAGAGGCATACAACAATCCATTTATCTTAACTGGCTTAGTTACAAGTTTTTTTTTTTATTAGAATTTTATTGTTTAAACAATTTGAATTAAACACTTAAAAGTTAAAAGAAAATTCTCCGAAATTTGTTTAAATTTTATTGAATTCCTAACAAGTGATAGTTTAAACACTTTATTTAAGTCTTCTTGCTCAAAATTTAAGACTTTATTGAGCCTATTTAGAACGATAATAATTTTTTTCTTCCTTTTTTTTACGCCGAGGAGGGGTAAATGTACCTAACCGCATCATACAGTTGAAGCCGTCACGTCCCCCCTCGTCCCGTGGACCGTTGTGCCCACTCCGGAATTACGTAGTATTACTTCGGAGTGGAGTCCTTTTGGCCCTTTGGCCACCTTCATGCTCATATCCGCGTCCGGATTGCGTATTGAAGGTTGAGGAGACTTCTAAGTGTCTCTACTATTCCTTTCGTAAAGGTTCGCGACTGGGATTTCGTTTGACACGTGAGCTAGTGTCATCTATGCCGGCGTGCCTACATGTTCTGCAGCCTCCAGATCTCTATTCTTCAGTCTCAGAATGCGCTCCACGTAATTCGCCACTGAGGCCCAATTCTCTCCTACTCGCCATCATAACTCCGACAATGTTAGCGGTCGTGATCGTTCCAATCGTTGACGTCAGTACAGAGCGATAGCTCTGCCAGCATGCACATTCGAACACAGTGTGTTCCTCATCATTAATTACTTCGCCTTCCTCGTAAAGGCAGTAAGGGGAGGCGGTTTTGCCCATTCTGTGCAGATATTTCTAAAATATCCGTGACCCGATAGCATCTGCAGTAACTGTAAAAATTTAACTCTCTAAATTTCCAACCAATCCATGGCTTTATGTCCGGGATATGTCTCGCTGTCCACCTTCCTCTATCTTCATTGTTCCATCGTTGTCGTCTGGATTACGACCTAGTTTCTCATACCTTTCATGTTGTGCATATTAATTATTATTCGTGGGTGAGCAAGTTACAGATTTAAAGTGGACTCTGAACGACAAATTTTGTGATAACTTGCTCATGGCAATCTTATTTACTCTCAGAGCCTTTTGCCTAAAAACTGCTGACACGTCTGAACTGGATTTTGAAATCTGTCCTCGTGTTTTATAAGCCAACACACTGTCTGCTAGACTGCTGGTTTCAGTTGTATGTAATCGACAGCAGCCTGAGACCGATACTGTAGCAGATTAGTCTCCGGTGATTACGAGACACTTGTCCTGATACTCAGGGCTTAATTTTTATTTTCCGAATTATCGAAAAATTAACTGCCGCTTACTGTGAATGCAGACGCTGATATGATTTTGAACATTCGGATGGATTAGGCTCAAATCTCATGAGACCGAGGTTGACAGCCGTTCCAAGTAGAGAAACAGATGCTAACTGGCAGTTAAGGGTAAATTCTACTAGTTGCGATTGAAGTCACTTCTATTAAGCTCGACTCCAAGCGTCTTTGCTTTAATGGATCTCAAAATTTCGTTGAAAATTGCTTTATTGAAACCACTTTTAAAGCCAGCACAACAGCAGAAGTTGCTTAATACCACTGTAGGATGTTATTCCTCGGTGTAAGCGGTCTTTTCTTAAATGTTTCGGTGAATTTGTTTTATTTAGACCATAAAATCAATTCCAATGAATATGTTGCAGTAAGTACTTGGCCGATTGTAAATTTCATTTTCACTAGATATTCGCTAAACCTCCGTAATGTAATCACCACCATGTCCCGTCAAGAACTGGTTTAGTCGACCTCTTTTTATCTTTGATGTATGAAAGTAAAGTTTTTCGTATGTGGGATTCGAAGGACCATTATTAACAATGGTCTACATGCTAAACTGTCCTAGAGATAAAAGTGCAGTGAATGTTGCATCATTCCATCTTCATTCGATTTATTTATTGCATATGTTGCATCACCAAATGACTTGTAAAGTTAAATCGTAATACCAATAATGGTCCTTCGAACCACTTAAGCACTTTCAATTTTAATATTTTTAAACATTAAAAAAAACGTTGCCATTCTCAATTCCTTACCTGTGAATAGCGCTTTCGATTACTAGAAAACCAAGAAACCCATTTAAACTACCTTTTGTGAAAACATGGTTGTGAATTGTATTCATATTAGTCGTAAGGGACAAATTGGAATATTTTTTCGTTTTTTTGTTCTTAAAAAAAAATGAGAAAAAAAACTCTTGTAAACATTTTCAAAAGCCCCAAACAATATGAATTTAAATTGTAGCCGAGTTGCAAAATAACAAAAAAAAAAGAAGCGAAAAAACTAAAAAGAAATAAAAAATGAATTGAAAAACTAGAAAACAAAAGATATTTTTGGCAAATTGTTGCATTCTATTGAAATTGGAAAGCCAAAAAACAAATACGAAAAGAAAACAAAAAATAAATAAAAAAAAGCAGCAACAATTCGTAAAATTCTACTGAAAAAAATAAAAGAAAAAAGAACTTTTTCTATAATATTTTACCATTTTTTTAAGGTATTCTGTTGGTTTTTTCGAATTTTTTCCTTCTTTTTTAATGTTTGAAAAGCCATTTTGTTACAATAGTTTTTACAAGTTGTTCACTTATTGGTTCCGTTTCAGGGGAAAAAATAATACATTTTTTAACAGTTGCTGGTAGCAAAATATGGAATGAATTTGTTTTTAACTTTTAGAGTTTTAAGCATTTTAACTTAAATTAAAAGTTTGCCAAAAACAAAAAAAAAAAAAAAAAAGAATTTAAACTGAATGGCGAAAACGAATTCTAACTGCATCAACCAATATCAAGTGAAGCATTTGCTTTAGAACGCCAATATGAAAGAATTTTTTTTATTAAACTTCTTTACAATATAATAGTGTAACAAGCTAGGTTGTGATCTTGACTAAGGCTTTGTAATGCCCAATTAAATAAGAAAGTCATATGAACTTCTCAAAGTCCTTTGAACATCTGGACGTAATTGTATTTTGTTTGTATATTTTTGTTACATGTCATTTTGTTATGGTGGTTTGTATTGATATAAGCATTACATAATTTTGTAAACAGGTTGTTTACCGCATTTTTTGGTATGTAGCTTTGTTTATATACTAGCAATTGTACCCGGAGTTGCGCGGTTATTAACATAAATAAAATCCGTTTCCGAAACCGGCTTCTTAAAAAATGCAATTTTTCAAATTATTCGGCAACCGGTTTATCAAACAACACAGTTTTTTGAATACTCTAAGTCCTAAATATAAATGCATGCAATTTGCGCGTTTTTCGCCCCTTTTCCCCTTTGTCGACCCTTTTTGGTCCAACTATTTAAACACATCACCTCCATTAGCTATTTGGGAAACTTAACCATACTAAATCGTAAAAAATTATCGTTTAAGACCTTAGTCTGAGATCTTCGTAACCATTAAAGAAAATATCCGTCAGGAATTCGGTACAGTTTGACACTTAAAGTTTCTGCCATAATTCTGCTGTCATGGTTAACAAAACGATTTTTTTAAATATATTTTTAACAAGCCAATGCTAAGGTTCGCCTTGATCAACCCAATGACATACTATGACATGCATAATTCAAATTTGTCCAAAAATCTGATTGAGCTCTCTTCATAGAGATAGCTTTCAGGAGTTAATAGGCTTTGTTCGACTCTCAATATAAAATTGTATGAGAAAATATAAGTTGCCGTAGTCTAGTTGGTATTCTGTTGGTTTATTGCACGTTAGGCTAGGACATCTCGAAGTTAACGAGATATGAAAAAATATTCCTTTGGCGACTTTCTCTGAACATGAAAAGTTTCTCAAAAATCTGTCGTTCGGAGTTGACTTTAAACTTTGAGTTTCGCTACTCATGTTTAAAATTAACACTGACAACATAAGTGGTATTAGAAACAAGGTTGTAATCCTGACTGCAGGTATCTAATAAACAATTATATATGTATGTCTGTATGTAATAAATTTTTTCAATTTAAAGAAATGAATTAAATTTTATTTTAAGACTATAATTCGAATTTCTTTTCTTTACAGGTATGGACAACCTTTGCATTTGGGAGAATTATCTCAATTAAGGCAAGTAAAATAATATAGAAAGTAGAAAATGTGTGTGGGTCAAAGAGTTAAACAAAAAAAGGAATTATTTAGCATGTATATACCTATAAATGTAAATCAATGGCTTTATGATAACCTCACGCTTGAATAATTCCATATGCCGCTGTGATCAAATTCCTAATTCGAATATGTTTTGTCAAACAGTTGGCGGTTGAGGTGACCAGTCTCTTCAGGATAATACCTGGCTGCGCTACCAACCACAGTGGTTTACCTAAAGCTGCAAAAGATTCGATCTTATATAACATGGGAGATAACATTTGGCTGTCCAAAGTTGCTGTTTATATCGTATTTCTATTTTTTTTTGCCATTAGCAGCTAAACACAGCAATCTCTTTAAAAACTAGAATATATGGTCGTATATGCAACTGATTATTTTAAAGGCACCGTGGCAACAATCAAAGATAAGATAAGCAGCCTTGCTTTTGGACTAGTTTCTATTTTTATTTGCAATAGTGCTCATATTGTGATGATTTGTGCTGGCAATGAGTGTGAGCTAAAGGTTTAAAAACCGAGATATATTTGAAACACAATAGACGCAACGCAGCAAATGCAGTAACCTTTCAACGATAGGATACACGGGTCTATGTACATATCGAGGCATCCATTCTATAACGTTCTAAGTGTACTTAGAACGTTTTAAATGTTCTTGCATTTTTGAATTCTATGGACTCTAACCTAAATACTGTAAAAATTTGTTTAAGATGCGCCCATCCGTTCCGAAGTTATAGGGAGAAATCTACTTAGAATACCTATATCGTTGTATGTCGCGTGAAAACTTTGAGGGCTCAAAACTTAAACACACTTTTTCGACTTAGAATGTTACAGAACGGAGGCGTCGATATATGGAAATGATTATTCTAATGGCAGTGCGATGTCCAGCAAATTGTTGTTGCAAAATTGGTATGTTTACTGCGTTGCATTTATTGTGTGTGTAGGATTTTCTTTATGCATTGCTGCTGCTAGCTTTAGTACAATTAATGCGCATGCAGCTTGCCTTAGACTGCAATTGTAAAATTATTAGACTTGCTGCGTTGCGTTGACCGAATTAACAACTCACTGCTATGCTTTGTTATCTCGTTTATATCCTTTGCATAAACAATAAAAATACAAGTGAAAATCTTAAACTACGATAATCTTTCAAATACACCGATTTCACATAAGATAACTCAACAGCGCTGCTTGCTTTCTTTTATATGCGAGAAAAGTCTGATGAATGTTCTTAAAGGCGAATGTTCATGATTTAGTATCTTGAAGATAACAAAATCTGAAAAAATATTCCTTTGGCAACTTCCTCTCATTAGATTTCAGGCAAGTGCTTTGAGAGTAAATAAAAATTGTCATGAAAAGTTTCTCCAAAATCTGTCGTTCAGAGTTGACTTTAAACTTTGGGTTTCGTTACTCATGTATCAAATTAACATCGACATCCTAAGTGGCATGAGAAACAAGGTTGTAATCCTGGCCGAATGGTTGTAAAATACATAATTTAATCAATTCTTTTTAAATTTAAAGAAAATAAATTTAATTTCATTTTAAGACTATAACTCCATTTTCTTTTCTTTACAGGTATGGACAACCTTTGCATTTTGACGAATTATCTCTATTAAGGCAAGTAAAAAATTTTTATAAAAAATGGAATTACATATTTAGCAGGTATACCTATAAATATAAATCAATAGCTTTATAATAACCTCACGCTTGCATAATTCCATATGCCGCTGTGATCAAATTCCTAATACAAATCTGTTTTGTCACACAGTTGGCGGCTGAACTGGCCACAATACCAGCCACAGTAGCTTACTTAAAGCTATAAAAGATTCGATCTTATAGAACATAAGATTCGATCTTATGACATTTAACAGTGCAAAGTTGCCGTTTATATCGTATGCCTGATTATTTTAAAGGCAGCGCGACAACAAGCAAAGATAAGCCAAGCAGTCTTGCTTTTAGGCTAGTTTCCAGTTTTATTTGCAATAGTGCTCATATTGAGACGATTTGTGCTGACAATGAGTGTTAGCTACAAGGCTTTCTGTATAATACCACACCAGAAATAGAGGTTTTAAAACCGAGATGTATGATACGTAACAGACGCAACGCAGCAAATACAGCTTTCTTTCGACAATAGAATACTCGGGTTTGCAGGGTGGCTAATATGTATTGCAACCAACTTCAGGTTGTTATTATTTGTGAAACGCTCGTCTAACAGCTGACAGATTTATTCCAGTGGCAGTTCATTTTATTTATAAGCTTACAAAAACCTTTTGTTCTATTGCATTTAGAAAAAGAAGTTATTCGTGATGGAATTCAAGCGTGATAGTGTGGTTGCTTTATATTTGGCTGGAAAACCAAAGGCGGCTATCGTTAGAGCCCTCCAGCATTTAAATGTGAAAAAATCTGTTCTGTGAATTTCTGTTTTCGTACCATTCCTCGTTACCGTGATACTGAATCTTGTCCAAAAAGTGGACGAAAAAAAACGGTAACAACACCAGAAATGATCCCAAAAGTGAAGGCCAGGTTTGATCGAAATCCACGCCGCAGTGGTAGACAAATTGCACGTGAGCTGAACATATTACGAGAACGGATGCAACACATCTTGGAAAATGAGTTAGGACTAAAGCCATTGAGGTTCCAAAAAACGCAAGAGCTCACCGATGGATAAAAAAAAGTTAGACTGGAAAGAGGCAAGGAGTTACTTCGCTTGCATGAAAGTGGCCATTTACCGAATTTGGTTTTCTCCGATGAGAAGCCATTTCAAATTGAGCAGTTTGTGAACAAACAAAATGATCGGATTTACTTGCCAAAGAGGTCAACTGAAAACTTACACCAGCGATTGGCCACCAGAACTCAAGCGCCGCCGATGGTAATCGTGTGGGCCGCCGTAACGGCCAATGGTAGCTCGCCGCTCGTATTCATCGACCGTAGGATCAAATAAATGGCAAATATTATTGGGAAAATGTCTTAAAGACAGTATTGAAGCTCTGGGCAGACAAACATTTCGGCCGCAGACCATGGACATTCCAACAGGACTCAGCACCACCGCACTCAGAACGCATCAACCAGGAATGGTTTAAAAACGAGGTTCCTCGCTACATTTCTACGGCACAATGGCCAGCAAAATCTCCGGATCTCAAACCGTTGGATTTTTGCGCCTGGAGCATTTTGGAAAGTAAGGTTCTCACTCAAAAATATCAAAGTGTCGATCATCTCAAGACGGCACTTCGCCGGGAATGGACAAAAATAGCGCAGATTCACTTTCGTGCTGCCTGTGATGGCTTTGTCGACCGTTTGAAGGCCATAATTCGTATCAAAGGTGGCCAATTCGAACAAATCTAAACTGATTATAAAATTTGGTGTTATTTCCAACATTTTTTGCTTTTGAACAATAAAATTAAAAAAATAGAGCGCTTTACTCTGTCGCATTATATGGAAATGTATTTCCCTGTATTTATATGGAAATGATTATTTTAAGGGCTGTGCGATGTCCAGCAAATTGTTGTTGCAAAATTGGTATGTTTGCAGTGTTGCATTTATTGTGTGTCTAGGATTTTCTTTATGCTTTGCTGCTGCTAGCTTTATTACAATTATTGCGCATGCAGCTTGCCTTAGACTGCATTTGTAAAATTATTAGACTTGCTGCCTTTCGTTTATTGTGTTCTTAACATAAGAATGGTATACTTAAATCCATTTTAACTGAAAAAACTGTTTTAAATTCTATTACTTCCTTGCAATGTTTAATTAAAAAAAATTTTATATGCCTAGATGCTATCTCTTCTAGAGTTCTCACTGTTTAAAAATATTTTTTAAATAAATACTCCCCGTATTTAAATAAAATAAATTATAATAATAAAAATTTAATTCCATACGTTACAGAATAATAATCATTAAAAAAAATAATATTAATGAGGGATAACAAAATGCAATCGAGAAGGAGAGCAAAAAAAAATTCCTGGAAAAAATAATCAGTGATATGACCGTTAATAACAATATAATTACCGCTAATTATAATAAATAATTATTAAATTTTGTGGTCAAAGTCTAGAAAAAAAGGGGGGAAAAAAAGAAAACCATTAAATTTAATCACATTTAACAATTAAACGTAGCATTTTGGTATTTTAATAAATTTATTTAAAATTAATACAAAAAAATTAAAAAAAAACAACAAGTATAACTAATATAAATCGATTAATATGTAGAGTTTAACAGGAAAAGGGGAAAAAAATGATTATGTATGCAATACAACAATTTTTTATTTAGAATGTTAATGGCCTTTGACCTTATTAGCATTATAAAAAATTATCCTCTGATAAACCCTATCAAGGTCTTTATATTTTAAATACGATGTAATTTTAACAGTTGTTGCACAGGTCTCCGTAGTCTAGTTGTCAGTATGTTGGCTTCTTAGAAATGATAAAATTTTTGATACATACACACATACCAGAGAACAGCAATAAGTATTCAAAATGATGAGAAGATTCGAGTCATACTTACAATTTCCGATACTTATACGCATTCGTACTTATTTTAATAGTGATACTCATACTACTCATACTCAAAGTTGGAAGTACTCATCGTATTCATACTTAACAATACGCATGATGTTATTGACTTCGACTCGTCTCTTCTTAACATTTACACGAAGCACAAAATAAGTATGATTCGCGTACGAACACCACAAGCATATTGTGTGTATGCTTTGCTTGTTATCTCTGTCTTTCCTTTCTTCTTTGTTTGTATATGCAACAACAACAAAGGCTGTAAATTTTGATGAATGATTCGAATCACATGAATTACTTATAAGTATTATAAGTATTTTTCCAAATTTATGAATTAGAATGAGTAGGCATATGAATCGAACACATTTCGATTGTTGTGAGTTTGAAGGGAACGTTGTACTCATACTCATTGCAACCTAAACTTATAAATCAATGTTATAGCGAGTACGAATGAATCAGAGTAATTGAATTTTAATTCTGTTGATTCACTCATACTCAAAATTACATTAGTGCTTATAAGTAGCGGAAAAACGATTCATTGTCGATCTCTGATATATACATAATTGATCGTTAGACCTTTTCGTGGGGATTAAAACCTAACTGATGCATACCACCCATGTGGTGTGTGTTAATTTTACCCATGAGTGTTCGGACCTACAGTTTCAAGTCGATATTGGACTCGTTTAATGCAGAGATCTTTCCTGTCACTTATAATATAAAGAGTTGCAAATCTAGTATTCACAAACACTACTCCCTATTTCCTCCTCTCCATAACATTTTTTCTTAGCTCTAACCCAATGAACTGCATAGGTAGGGGCCATCCCCTAAATGTTAATCGCGCAAAAAGAAAACGCTTTAGCGACTTAACGAAACTTTAAATAGAAATCCGTTTGTAATTTTCAATTTGATCAATTTAATTAAAATTTTTAATTATTTCTTCGGTTATTCAAATTATTGCACTGCGCTGTACTACGGCCTTTTATACAGCGTAGGATATGAATTAGTCTACTTAAGCAATCGTACGTTTATTGTGTCGGTTTTTTTTTTAGTTTTTTTTAGTTTTTTGCTTTCGTACTAAATAGCCTACAGTATTCCCTCGATTTACGTCGTAGAATGTTCCGGAAAAAACGTAAATCGAAACGACGTAAATCGAATTTCAAAGAACTCATACTATCACATGCATTTGTTTATGTACACTTTACAAATTCATTTATTGGATTTCTTTTAAAAGGGAAGTCCCCTGATTTTGTTTATAAACAACGTAAGGCGACGTAAATCGAGGGAATACTGTATTTATTTATTATGCTTTTAACTTTAATTTTTTCATAATTTTTGTTAATTTTTTTTTTGCTTTTTTTTTATTATTTTTCTTCATTTGATCTGATTAGTTTTGAATAATTTATTATTCTTCATCAGTGTATGTATGTGTGTGAGTGTTTGATTGTTTGTGTGTGTGTGTGTGTGTAAGCATGTATGTAAAGGTTATGCAAATATCAAATTAATCTTATTTATAAAACAATTAAATGTAAATGATATATATTTTCTATTTTCTATTTTATTATTTAAATATTGTTTCATAAATTGTACAAAAAAAAAACAACAACAACACAATTCTCTGTCTACGTTTTTCATTAAACAAATGGAAATTTACAATGAAAATTATTTCACATGAAGTATGTGATATTAAAATTTAACAAAAACAAAAGCAACAATTTTATGAAATTATTTTAAGTGTAACTAAATTTAATTTCAATCGATTTTAAATTTGATGTAAATAAAGAACAACAACAAAAAAAATTTTTACAAATTTATGAAAATATTTTTTGAAATACTGATAGAATATCGAAAACCACAAACAAAAAAATCTTTTTATTTTATCCCTTTAAATTGGCAATCAGGCCTTAGTTATTTACATCTTTTTGAGTAGCCTGGGTAGTAGTAGGGAAGGCTGTTACGTATGTCGTGTACGGTAATGAAAATAATAACTGTTCTGGGCGGTCTGTTGCTCTACAATCACTATAGTTGTATCCCAGCTACTCTAATAGAAGTGTCAGAATGTCCTGTTTACACATCTTGAGTCTTATAGACTAAGGACGGGAAGATCTTCTGCATTGCAATCACCACGGTTCGATCTTGTATTTCCTTATTAATCACAGACTTAGGGCCATTACAACTTCTTGTTAAACTTGAGTTCAGTTAAACGTCCCAGTTTAAAGTCGACTTTTTGAGAAACTTTTCATGGCAATTTTATTTACTCTCAGAGTTTTTGCTTTTTGTATTTTCTTTTGATGTCTGACCTGGGACTCAATCCCTGGCTTTACGTCTAATAAGCCAGCAAACTACCTACTAGACCTTGGCGGTTTCAAAGACCGTTACAACTTTTTGTTAAACTTGGGTTCAGTTAAACGTACTTTTAGCTAAAGATAACTGCCAAGTTAATTTTAACTTATTTTCGTTAATACCACTTACAGCTAAAATAAAGTTAACTGTTAAAGCAATGTCGATAACACTGCTCAGTTAGACAAGTTTTTTTTTTAATGCTGTGGCAACGACACATTTCTTTATATTTAAAGTTGCCATATTGAAAATGATATCTAATATGGTAACTTTCAACATAAACTTAACTTTAAAAGTTACCGGTAGAACGATACTCCCTTTAGCTTAACGTTTAATTCTATCATATTGTCCGCTTAAAATAATGAAGAACAATTTATCTGCTCGTTAAAATCCTCCGTTGGTCCTTAAGCAAACCAAACAGATACTTTAATAGGAGTGCCATAAAATCCTGTTCACGCATCTTGTTTGCTACACACTGGGATGACTATGATCATGTGATACATAGACTCCCGATATGCTAATTCTGTAATCTATTTAGGACATATTAAAATCACAGCGAACTTCTTCCATAAAACTGCTATGTAGCCCCTGTCTTCTATACAGTAAAGCTACACAGTACATGATCAAGTCCTTTATAGATTCCTCACTCTTACAGCAGATATGATTACTATTGCTATTGATTGCTTTTTCGGTTTAATTTCAGAGCAAATTTCATCCTACTATCGTGGAACTTTCTGAGCTTCCTTGCTATTAACCATGATCTGTAGGTAGTTCTGTTGAAATCAAAATATTAATAAAACTAGTGAAAGGACCTTCTTTCACCGTACAATTTACACATGCAGCAAAATAACGGTCAAGGAATAGAACTATGCTGGGAGAATTGTGCTCATCTTCTATGACACATTTTTTGAGATAGTTCCCTCTGCACACAAAATAGCTTTGTCTGATATTGGGAGTGAGTGAGTTAGTGATTCTTTGCGAAAATGACAAACAAACAACAGCGATTGTCTTGCTGTGCGTAATACTATGTTCAGACATCCAATTTTATTGCGTGAAAACGCCGTTATTGAGGTCAATATTTTATTAATAATAAATAAAAAAAAAAATAAAACAACCCTGTAGTCAGGATTATTGACCTCACGCCACTTATGTTGTGTATGTTAATTTTATACATAAATGGCGGGACCTATCGTTTAAAGTCGATTCTGAACGACAAATGTTTGAGAAACTTTTCATGGCAATTTTATTTTCTCTCAGGGTTTTTGCCAGAAATCTGTGGAGAGGAAATCGCCATAGAAATACTTTTTGTATTTTATTTTGATGTCTGGCCTGGGGTTCGAACCCCTTGCTTTACATCTAATAAGCTAACACACAACCTACTATACCACGGCGACTCCAACATATCATATAAATTTTCAATTAATTATTGCGCAATAAATAAGCAAATTATTATTTTATTGAGTAAAATTTAAAATGCAGCACTGTCATAAGTATTTACGTTCAGCGAGCATATAAAATTTTCCGAACACTTCCTGATATTGATATTTGACAATTAAAATTTCAACAACTACAAAAAAACAGAGTTGTTAAAACACACACATAATTGGTCATTACAACCCTTCAG
Organism: Sarcophaga peregrina; assembly: GCA_014635995.1. Classification (NCBI taxonomy): domain Eukaryota; kingdom Metazoa; phylum Arthropoda; class Insecta; order Diptera; family Sarcophagidae; genus Sarcophaga; species Sarcophaga peregrina. The sequence goes on from CM025791.1 coordinate 91,393,065, forward strand.
TCAGGATTATTAACCTAGCTTCTCACACATTTTAATTTTATACATAAGTGGCGGGACGTACAGTTTAAAGTCGGCTCCGAACGACAGATTTTTGAGAAACTTTTCATGGCAATTTTATTTTTACTCTCAGAGTTTTTGCCAGAAATTTGCTGAGAAGAAATCGCCGAAAAAATACTTTTTGTATTTTTATTTTGATGTCTGGCCGGGGACTCGAACCCTGGATTTAAGTCTAATAAGCCAGCATACTACCTACTAGACCACGGCGACCTTGTTGTTAAAACAACCAGATGTTTTGTTTACCGGCTGTCAGAACACTTAAAATATTGTGCTTAGTAAACCGAATATTGACTCAATAAAAGTGCATGTCTGAACATAGTATGACTAATTGAATCTATTACCCGTTAGTCAGGTTTACAACCTAGCGTGTCACAGTAGATACATTGTGAGTGTTAATTTTATCCATAAGTGGCAGGATTTACGGTTTAACGAGAGACTTTTTAAGAAACTTTAAATGGCAATTTTGTTTACAATTTTGTTTACTCTCAGAGTTTTTGCCAGAAGACTGCAAAGGGCAAGTCTCCGAGTAGCATAATTTTTTGATTACCCTCAGGCAGAAATAGTGTACTATTGTGCTACCTTTTTCTCTGTTAATTAAATTAAATTATCGTTTATTTTTTTTATCAATAATTTAATTTTTATATTTTTTTCCCTTCCATAAATATTTTTTGTTTAAATATTCTATAATTTCTCCCCCACTCACGTTCATATATTAATGACAGATCATGTTTAATTTGTTTATTTGTTAATTTTATTTAATTTTTTTTGTTTTTGTTTTTATTTTTAATTTATTTGCTACTTGTTTATATTGTATTTGTATTGTTAAAAATGTGTATTTAATTTAATTTTTATTAATTGCAATAATATTTATTCAATTTAATGTCCATTAAATATGTTGCATTGGTTTTTTTTCGCCAGGAATATTCCACATTTTTTTCTCTTTCTTCCTTTCAAATTATAATTTAATTTATCCTGTTTACGGTAATAATACTGTCTGGCAGGGAATAAGCAGTTAGAAGGGAGTATTGTATGCCATGAAGTACTATTTAAAGTACTATTCATTCAAATGAAGTATTTAGTTTATTAATACACAGCACAGTTAGTAAAAATGGATTTTGAAGTACTCGGTTTAGAAAAAAAGGATAATAAATACTTTGGTTTAAAAAGATAATAAAATATTGGGTGAGTAAGATGGTGAAAATGTGGGATTCTCTGCAGAGATATTGAATATGATGCACATTGACTGCCCCGGCAATAATCAGAGAACTGATAAAAATACTAGAATTTCATTTTTTTCATTAGTGAGTACGAGATAACTCGTAGTTTGGCACCCTAGAAGAGAACTCAGTAGTTATATCGTAGTTGGCAGTCAACGGGTCCTAAAGCTGAAGCATCGAAATTTTTGTTGAATACGTATCAGTGATTTCAGCTTGAGAGAGATACTTTGTTTGATTTAGAGGAGATGCTATCAGACGAAGCACAATGCTCATTGAATATTATTATCAGACTTACGGGAAACTTACAAGTATTTAACAAGAGTAACTTAAGCGATAATTTCAAACAGTTTCAATTGGGAAAATTCATCCAAAACCTAGAAAATTATATAAAACATACGAGTTGAAGTCAAATATATTTACTCAGTTTTGCAGTATACGTCCCGCCACTTGTCTATAAACACGTTACACACTACATAAGTGGTGGGAGAATCGCAAGATCGTAATCCAAACCAGAGATTAGCAGTAAGTATTCAAAACGATGAGTAGGTTCGAGTCATACTTATAATTTCAGATACTTATACACATTCATACTTATTTTGATATGATACTCATACTACTCATAATCAAAGTTGGAAGTACTCGTCGTATTCATACTTAACAATATGCATGATGTTATTGACTTCGACTCGTCAACATTTACACGAAGCACAAACTAAGTATGATTCGCATACGAACACTACTATACTCACAAGATTGTGTGTGTGTATGCTTAGCTTGTTGTCGTTGTCTCTCCCTTCTTCTTTGTTTGTATATGCAACAACAACAAAGCCTGTAAATTTTGATAAATGATTCGAATCACATGAATCACTTATAAGTATTATAAGTACTTTTCTAAATTTATGAATCAGAATGAGTAGGCGTATGAATCCAACATATATCGAATGTTGCGAGTTTGATGTCAACAGTGTACTCATACTAATTGCTACTTATACTTATAATTCAATGTGGTAGCGAGTACGAATGAATCAGAGTAGTTAAATTTCAATTCTGTCTCGATTTTGTATTACAGATACGTATAACTTTTTATGGAGATCCTCTTTACTCTCAGGAGTTTTTATCAGAAGAGTGCTGAGAATAAGTCACCAAAAGAATTTATTTATTCGAGATATCTTAGTTACGACCACAATGTATGTAGTTAGGCATCCTTTTTCATTAGCGGTAATTACATCAGAATCAGAGATCAGCAATGAATCGTTTTTCCGCTACTCATAAGCACTCATACAATTTTGAGTATGAATGAATCAACAGAATTGAAATTCAACTACTCTGATTCATTCGTACTCGCTACAACATTGATTTATAAGTATAAGTAGCAATGAGTACGAGTACAACGTTGACGTTAAACTCATAACATTCGAAATATGTTTGATTCATACGCCTACTCATTGTGATTCATAGATTTAGCAAAAAAAAATCTTATAATACTTATAAGTGATTCAAGTGATTCGAATCATTCATCAAAATTTACAGCCTTTGTTGTTGTTGCATATACAAACAAAGATGAAGTGAAAGACAAAGACAACAAGCAAAGCATACACACAATCTTCTTGTGAGTATAGTAGTGTGCGTATGCGAATCATACTTATTTTGTGCTTCGTGTTAATGTTAAGTAGAGACGAGTCGAAGTCAATAACATCATGCGTATTGTTAAGTATGAATACGACGAGTACTTCCAACTTTGAGTGTGAGTAGTATGAGCATCATATTAAAATACGTATGAATGCGTATAAGTATCTGAAATTATAAGTATGACTCGAACATACTCATCCTTTTGAATACTTATTGCTGATCTCTGGTCTGTTCCTGGCTATTATATATAAAATTTAGTAAAGTATCAAAAAAGTACCTTTGTACAAATGAGTACCTTTGTACAAAAGCTATTTACAAAAGTACTTTTTTGATTTATATTACATTGTAATCCTCTAATTTTCTCCTTCCATGGCTTAAAATTCCCTACTGTAAAGCGTTTTTCTCCCTCATTTTACAAACATTTTTCTTTATTTCTGAAGGCTTTAATAGAAAAGTCCTTATAATGAATTTAATCCTTTTTCTCTTTACGTATGTGTATGTGTGTGTATGCGTGTTTGTATGTGTCATTTAGGGGATTTAAATGGCAAAAGAAATTTCGATTTTTGCAAACAAATAAAAGCAGGACACAAGGATTTCTTCTGTATGTGTGTGGTACAATAAACTAAAAAGGGTTATAAAACTCTAGATATTGATATGGAATAAATTTTTCTTTAAACCGATAGAAAAAAGGGTATCAAACCTTCTCCTTTCCCCCCTCTCCCACTTCACACACACTTACTTAAATTTATTTGTCACTAAAAAAAAAATCGTTTTAGAAGTTTTTTTTTTTTGTGTAATTTTCCAAATGGGGTGGCAATTGCATGGGGAATATAAAGACACTAAATTAAGCCGATTATTATGTGAGATACACTCGTTAAAGAAAAAGTTTCTTTCTCCGGTTTTTTTTTATTTGTAAATGAAAGTAAATAGTTGTAAAGAAGTAAAATAAATGTTCTAGAGGGAAAATACCAACTATTTAAGGAGCTCCAAATGAAATCCTTTAATATAGGCAAACATTTCTTTACAACACTAACTGAAAAGCCATAGAAATTTGCTTATTTTCGTAATATGTAGTTGGCCTATAAAAGGGGGTTATAAGGGTTCTCAAAATCTCTATGGCACTGTTTAGTGGAACAATTTTCTCTTTCTCTCTTTTTTTTTAATGCAAAATAAATTAATTTGTTTTAAAAACTAAAAGCTACCCGAATAATATGAGTGACATGTCATACAGTGGTGATCAAAACAAACTGTACACTAAGGATCAAATTCTAACAATCATCAAACTTAACCTTTATCACTTAAGGAGAGTACCAGAAAAAAGTTCTATTTTAAGAACTGGCAATAAAACAATTTGAATTTTAAAAACAATATTTTGACTCTTTCTGTTGACGCTCACTGTATACACAGGCAGCCAAAAATATGCGAGATTGGCTGTTGTAAAATGTGTCTGATCTAATATTTTATATGTTAACTGGTATATGGTACGAAACTGGGTATTTTCTACTATACAATCCACCTTTTATTTGCAACGTTAGCAAGGTCTCCAGTATTTATAGCAACCTGTCAATAATTTCATTTCAAATACATTTTCAATACAAAGATAAATGGCTTTGCCACCGTACTAGATAGTAGATAGTATGCTGATTTATTAGGCGTGAAGCCACGGTTCAAATCCCAGTTCAGACATCTCAAACAAAATATGACAAAATATTTCTGCTCAGCAGATATTTGGCAAAAACTCTTGAGTGTAGATAAAAAAATGCCCATGAAAAGTTTCTAAAAAATCCGTGGTCCGGAATCGACTTTAAACTGCAGGGCCCATCACGTATCTCTAAAATTAATACACTCGACATAAGTGGTTTGACAAGCTATGTTGTGATCCTGTCTGAAAGACTGTACAAACGTAAGTACGTATTGTTACGTTTTTACTTTTTAATTTAACGTTTAAAATACGAGGTCGTAGATTGCAAATAAAATAAGAATTAATTTGTGTTAAGTCTTAATTAAATTCTTTATTGTTCGCACAATTCTGTGTACAACTTGATGTAAACAACAACAATTGCTTTGTTTGTTATTCCTCGTTCCTTTGTTTGTGTTATCACTAAACAATTGTTCGACAGATCTTTGTGGCGGAGATCTTTAAACCAGCGCGTTAGGTTAGATTAGGTTAGAGGACGTGTACTTGTCAACTGTGACAAGTACAGTATCCGGAGGTCGAATTGACCCACTGTACAACGTCCTAGTTTCTCATACCACTCGTGTTGTGTGCGCTAATTTTTATACATGAGTGGCTGGACCTACAGTTTAAAGTCGACTCCGAACGACAGATTTTTGAGAAGCTTTTCATGGCAATTTTTACTCTCAGAGTCTTTGCCAGAAATCTGCTGAGAGGAAGTCCACGAAGAAATATTTTTCGTTTTGATGTCTGACCTGGGATACGAACCCTGGTCTTTCGTCTAATAAGCCAACACACTGCCTACTAGACCACGGCGACTTCTATCATTATTCACTGATAATTATCAACTTCTTTTAGCAAGAGTTGAATGATCTGGATATGATGTTACATAGCAAACAACTCATTCCGCACATATATTTTGTACAAGCAGTTTGACCCGGTGGTTATCATCATCGAATGCTTTGACCTGTAAATATTCCTCAAAGTACGTAGATAGGGATAAGATATCTCTGTGACATCTATTTGTCTCAATTCGTGGAAACTGTTGCTTGTGAGGATAGATTTTTCATATTCTTTTCAACTTTCAAATTATTTTTATGGAATCTCTGGGCAATTCAGGCGGAATATAGGTCATTACTGTGTCTCCAAATCTATTTTAAAATTTCTTGATATCATATCGTAACCTGTGGAGGTGTACATTCATCATCAGCGGTACATCTAGCTAAATATTAAAGAACCCTTGAAAAACTTGTGGTGTTAGAGTAATTAATCGATACAATAAGTAGATCATAATGGACTAAGGTGCTCTGGTAGTCTAATAGGTAGTGGGCTAGACTATTAGCTATAAGGGTTATTGGTTCAATTTCTACCAGAGGTCGATGTCACTCAGTTCGTATGTAATTAACTATTATTTGTAATTAATAAATAAATAAATAAGTAGACCTTTTGGTAACGTTTACACAGCCCTCGTATAATAAAGTATGGATTAAACTAAAATAGTGCGTGTGTGTGTGTGTGTGTGTGTGTGTTTTAAATGTCTAATAAAATTAAATTTGTATCCGTGTGTAATGTCTACTCTTTATAAAACAACAAAGAATGTATAATTATTCCAATACGCACTCATATCACATACATACGTATGTACATGCTCAAATTAATTCTTTTCAATTAAATTTCCATTTTAAATTTAATTATTTCCTGTCTCCCTATTTTTAAAAATTCTCTCTGGTTGGTTGATGGCAGGCTCGGTTTGTTTTCTATTTGCATTGTGACACATGTACAGATAAACAGATAAAACTTACCAATACACTTGTACACACACATATACATACATACACCTATCCACAGACACAATTGCAAGTTGAAGTTTGTACACAAGGGAGAGTGTGATACACATTTAAAGAGCCAAGAGAATTTGTATATCCTTTGTCGTCTCTTCTAAAAATATAATCATGTTTCTAAACAGGTTATGTCCTACAATTGTAAGGTTATGTAATTAGTTTGTGGTGGGGTTTGTAACGTCCTTAAGATATTAAACATGGAGGCATTCAAACCCATTAGATGAAACTTGTCTTGTTTAGTATTTTTCCCAATATTTTGTGGCCTTATATTAGCTATGAAGTGGTCGCAGGCTGGGAGGCAGTGTATTGGCTTTTTAGATGCGAGCGCATGGTTCAAACCCTAGCTAAGATATCTCAAACTGATATTATTTTTCATATTCCTTTCTGAGATTTTACCCCAGCAGTGTTCTCGCAAACACTATGAGTGTAAAAAAAATTGCCATGAAAAGTTATTAAAAAATCTGTCGTTTTAACTGCAGATTCTGTCACTCATGGATAGGATGAACACTCGGACTATGGATAGTGTGATAGGCTAGGTTGTAATCCCGAATAAATGGTTGTAATAACCAAGCAGGTAAATATGGTGTTCTGTTCGTAGTGTAGGACTCAGGGCTGTGTGCCATCCTGGATAGGATAATTGTTTTTATAACGCATTTTATGGTTGCCTATCCCTCATGCATGTATAAGAGTGATATTGAGGTTGTAAACCCGACTAAAGGATTATAATAACCAAGCTGGTAATTATACTATTTCGTTCTTAGTGTAGAACTCAAGTCTATGTGCTATCATGGATAAACAAGATCTATAGTGAGGTTGTAATCCCGACTAAAGGGTTGTAATAACTATGCACGTAAATATATGCACTGTTCCGTTGTGAGTGTAAAACTGTTGTCTATGTGCTATCCTCTCCAGGATATTTGTTTTCGAAACGCATTTCCTGTTGCCCTTCACTCATGGATAAACAAGATTGATAGTGAGGTTGTAATCACGACTACAGAGTAAAATAACCGCTCTAAGCTCTGAAGTCCCTGTGCTGATCTGTTGTGAGTGTAGAACTCAAGTCCTGTGCTCAAGTGCTATCCTGTCTAGGATAACTGTTTTCGAAACGCATTTTTTTCATTTTTTTCATCGATACACAATATTGGTAGTGAGGTTGTTATCCCGACTAAAAGGTAGGTTAACCGTTCTAAGCTCTCAACTCCCTGTGCCATTCTGTCCAACATGCTTGTCTTCAAAACGTGTTGCCGTAGTGTATCCTCTAGTTAATGTAGAATGACTGTGACTTTCTCACTCTCTTTTATTTATCTCTGATTTCCTTTAAATATTAAGCTTTAACCAAAGAAGCTCTTGATAGGGGGGTTGTAAACCCGACTAAAAGGTTGTAATAACTAAGCAGGTAAATATATGTACTGTTCCGTTGTGAGTGTAAAACTATAGTCTATGTGATATCCTATCCAGGATAATTGTTTTCGAAACGCATTTCTTTTCATCGAATTTCTAACATTGAAAGTGAGGTTGTTATCCCGACTAAAGCGTAGAATAACCATTCTAAGTCCTCAAGTCCATGTGCTATCCTGTCCAATATATTTGTCTTCAAAACGTGTTGCCGTAGTGTATCCTCTAGTTAATGTAGAATGACTGTGACTTTCTCAACCTCTCTTATTTATCTCTGATTTATTTTAAACCATGGAAGCTCTTGATAGTGAGGTTGTAAACCTGACTAAAGGGTTGTAATAACTAAGCAGGTATTTACTGATCCGTTGCAAGTGTTAAACTCAAGTCCTATGCTCAAGTGCTATCCTGTCCAGGATAATTGTTTTCGAAACGCATTTCTTTCATCGATTCACAACATTGATAGTGAGGTTGTTATCCCGACTAAAGCGTAGAATAACCGTTTTAAGTCCTCAAGTCCCTGAGCCATCCTGTCCAATATATTTGACTTCAAAACATGTTGGCGTAGTGTATCCTCTAGTTAATGTAGAATGACTGGATCTTTCTCACCCTCTCTTATTTATCTCTGATTTACTTTAAATATTAAGCTTTAACCATAGAAGCTCTCTAAAGCGTGTGCAACAGTATTAGTATATACATGTACATGGATTTTCTATAATCCTAAAAGTATGCAAGTCTCTGTATATCTCTGTTTCGCTTTCATTTCTTTCAAATACACAAAACAACATAAAAGTATGTCACACACATACATACATACACAGTCAGGCGAAAGTACATCCGGAAAGAGATGCTTTAATAGATTATTTAGAGAAAATGTGAATGTATTTGTCTATGTGTGTGTATGGCTGTCTGTCTGTCTGTATTTGTTTAAACAAAAATAAGCGTAAGTTATGTGCGTGTTTTTTAAAATAATTTTTTACCTTGATTATGTGTTTTTTTTTCCTCCACTCTCCTGGTTTTATTTTATTTGGTAGATTATTAAATATGAATGGAATATTATTTATGTGACACAAGGAGACAGTTTAGTAACCTTTTTTCTTCTCTCTTATTTATTTATACACATGCTTACATTTCCTTTTCTAATCTGTCATTTGGCTGTATTTAGAGGGAAGAGATTTATTTTTCTTTTAAAAAAAATTCTTTTTTTTATTATTTTTTTAAAAATGTGTGAGTGGTTTTTATATTTCTTTTTTTAATTTAATATCTCAGAAGTAATGTATATATTTTTTTTTGCAATGAAATAATTACGAACACTAGAGTGTGTGGGGTATTTTCAAAAATACAAAGTGACCTACAAATGGCATGGAGACTGGAAATATTATTTTTTGTAATTTGCTTCAATGCACTCAAGAAATATCGGGTGGGTCACCTATCGGTTTTTTTTTCGCAGCTGGCAATGCTTCTGTTATTCTATTCTGTTACAAAATTCTGTATATTATCTCCATGGAAAGCAAGGCTTGAGCAATGTTGATATTTTTTGGAAATTTATTTCCGAAACAAAGGCAATTGAACGCATATTTCGTAAAAAAATTTTGTACAAAATTTAATCGCAAAGAAGGCCCAACAGCAAGTTTAAGTTTAAGTGCTTAATTTCGTGAAACTGGTGATGCTCCAAGGCGTGAGTGCATTCACCCGAAAATATCGAAGATGTGACTAAGAATGTGCAGGAGAATCAATTGCAACTCGTCTTCGTTCTCAAAAAATTATCATTTAACGCACTAGTTTACTTCAAATTTAAAAAGGTTTTGCTATGTCTTCTTACGAAGTTCAATTGGTTCAAGAGTTGAAGCTGCATGACCTTCCGCTTCGCCAGATGGGCCAACGAAAAACTGCACGATGATGACGATTTTGCCAAAACAAATCATCTTTTCGGATGAAGTTCATTTTCAGCTTGTTAGGTACGTTAATACATACTCTAAGTTGCCGTAGTCTAGTAGGTCAGGTTAGGTTAAAAGACGTGTACCTGTCAAACAAGACAAGTATAGTATCCGAAGATCGAACTGACCCATTATACAACGTCCGTCCTAAAGGAGGGAAGGAGGGGAAAGGATGAAAGGAGGGTATGTAGGAGAAAGGAGGGAGTGGGAAACGAATGAATCATACAGACCAAACACAAGAGAAAGGATGGGAGAGCGTAACGACACCGATTAAGTCCTAGCACCTCTCCACCAGCCTAAGCCACTAATGAATCTGTGGAGAGCCTTGATGTCGCCTCTCGACACTAAATTCATGCTCTCAAAGAAGGTTCGGCTAAGGGCCCTCAATCTCAATCTACCAAAGGCTAGGCAGTTACAGAGGAGGTGTTCGATAGTCTCCAACTCCTCGTCATTGCAACATGCCCTGCAATAGTCCGGCTGGAATCTGTTCCAAAACCTCGTCAGCGTTCTAATCCTGCAGTGCCCCGTGATAAAACCGACAAACAACCTTGAGCTGGCCTTATTCAAGCCCAGCAGCCAACCTGTTCTCCTACTAGTCCACAGCAGGCCATAGTCTAGTAGGTAATGTGTTGGCTTATTAGACGTAAAGCCGGGGTTCGTGGCTCAGGTTAGGCATCAAAACGAAATATGAAAAAAAATATTTCTACGGCGATTTCCTCTTTGCAGATTTCTGGTAAAACTTTTCTGAGAGTAAATAAACCTGCCATGAAAAAGTTTTCTCAAAAATCTGTCGTTCGGAGTCGATGTTAAACTGTAGATCCCACCACTCACGTATAAAATTAACGCAAACACAACGTAAGTGTTGTGAGAAGCTAGGCCGTAATCCTGACTGAAGGGTTGTAAACGCCAATTATGTATGGGTGTACGTTAGTAAAGAAAATTGTCGTATTTGGGACTCAGAAAATCCATACGTTGCCTTACAGCAGCCTATGCATCCATGACGAATAACTGTTTGGTAAGTCTTATAGGGCGTAGACGGCATCGGCCCATATTTCGTTGAAAATGAGCACGGCGCAATCATTACGGTCAATGGAAACAGCTATCACATCATGATAACCAATTTTTTTTATACCCGCTCTTCACTGATATCGATGTAAATGATGTTTGGTTTCGACAGGATTTATTTCGTCAAACGTTTCCTGTCCTGTGCATCAAATGTGATGCGCAACAAGTTCGTTTCATCACATGGATACGGAAAAGGTTAATTAATCCAAAAGGTGATGTCAACTGACCTCCAAGAAACTGTGATTTGTCACGGTAGATCTATTTTCTATGGGGCGCTATAAACGAAAAATCTTATGCCGACAAACCAGAGACAATTTTGCATTTTAAGTCCAACATTCGTAATGCCACTGCCGAGATACGATGCCATACCTTCAAAAACGTGCATAAAAATTGGTCCGATCGAATAAAGCACTGTGAGGCCAGTCGAGGCAGCCATATGAATGAAATATTATTCCATTTCTAAGCGGAATAGTTGTACAGTCAACCCTCCTATAAAGCGGTGCGTGCGTATCGCGTTATATGGAAACCGCGCTATAGGTTAGGCTGTCGCAATTTCAGCCCCGCGTTATATGGAAACCATGTTCTGAGAGTACCGCGTTATAGGAGGGTTGACTGTACTTCATAACAAAAGATTAAATTTGGAAGAATTTCAAACCGTTTTTATTTTATTGTATTTTTTGTAATTTAAACTTTTAAATGGACCACCCGTTTTAACTCCTTATGTTGAAAGTCTTAAACACGTTTTTTAAAACTTCCAAATTAAGTCACTTAAGTTTTGTGTAAAATCTGAAGTTTTTTTTTTTATTAATCAACTTCGGATCTCTATTGTCATTTTTTTTCTTTTAATGTATTATTTAAAGTCATTAGTACTGTAGCTCCTACTGCAACTAAAGATTGATAGCATTTGTTATAGAAAACTTAGCGTATAAACATAAATATCTTAAGGCCCCAAGGGCATTTGTTCATCCCATTTCATTAGTAAATCAAATAAACGAACCAAAAATATTTCGAAGAAATGAAAACAAATTACAACTACACACATAGAGATTAAGTAAATGACCAGCGTAGTAAGTACGTACGTCTGTATATCTCGGATATCGAAAATTATTATTTATTCTGTAAATTTACATTAAATGTTCATAAACATTTACAATCAATACACACTACCAACCTGGCATATAATTATGTATGCCATGGTGTTGGGCTGTTTGTATTGAAATAAATATTTCCCGTATAAATAAATAGCCACTCTAAGAAAGGGAAAATACATTTTCGATTACAATAATTGTCTTGTGCATGTGAGCAGACTGTATACAGGGTGGCTGATATATAATGCAACAAAGTAAAGCGTTAAATTTTTTTAATTTTATTGTTCAAAATCAAAAAATGTTGGAAATAACATAAAATTTTAGAATCAGTTTAGATTTGTTCGAATTAGCCACCTTTGGTACGAATTATACCCTTTAAACGGCCGATAAAGCCATCAGAGGCAGCATGAAAGTGGATCTGCGGTATTTTGCCCCATTCCCGGCGAAGCACCTTCTTGAGATGTTCGGCATTTTGGTATTTTTTAGTAAGAACCTTACTCTTTAAAATGCCCTAGGCGCAAAAGTCAAACGGATTGAGATCCGTAGATTTTGGTGGCCATTGTGCCGATAGAAATGAAGCGAGGAACCTCCTTTTTAAGTCATTCTTGGTTGACGCATGCTTCGTGCGGTGGTGCTGAGTCCTGTTGGAAATGTTTCTCTGCCCAGGTCTTTAATACTGTATTTAAGACATTTTCTCAATAATATTCGGCATTTATTTTGATCTCACGGTCGATAAATACGAGCGGGGAACGATCCATCGGCCGTTATGGCGGCCAACACCATTAACATCGGCGGCGCTTGAGTTCTGGTTGCTAATCGCAGTTGTAAATTTTCAGCTGACCTTTTTGGCAGGTAAACCCGATAATTTTGTTTGTTCACAAACTGCTCAATTTCGAATGGCTTCTCATCGGAGAAAATCAAAGTCAGGTAACTGGCTACGTTCGTGCAAGCGAAGTGTAACTCCTTGGCTCTTTCCAGTCTAACTTTTTTTTGTCCATCGGTGCAGCTCTTGCACTTTTTGGAACTTCAGTGGCTTTAGTCCAAGCTCATTTTTCAATATGTGTTGCATCCGTTCTTGCGATATGTTCAGCTCACGAGCAATTTTTCTACCACTGCCAACCATCTACAGTAAACATAATATGCAGCTGGAGAAAGATTGGGACTCTGTTAGGAAAAGTTGCCCTGCGATAGATTGCCCTAATAGATTACGCACAACCTTCAACAGTAGATCTATCATCTTACGTATCTTACTATTTCTGACTGGCAACGTTACCTTTTGCTCTATTAGTATTTGATTTATTTTCCATCTGGCAACTTCTAGGAATCATCTTTGTTGAATTTGTTATTGTTATTCTTCTTTTCCAATATTTTTGTCAGGTTGTTTTGTTGTTGCATCCGTTCTCGCAATATGTTCAGCTCACGAGCAATTTTACTACTACTGCGGCATGGATTTCGATCAAATCTAGCCTTCACTTTTCGGATCATTTCTGGTGTTGTTATCGTTTTTTTTAGTCCATTTTTTGGATGCAATGCAACACTGCCAGTATCACGGTAACGAGCAATGGTACGAGAAACAAAAGATTTATTCCCATTTAAATGATGGAGGGCTCTAACAATAGCCATCTGTGTTTTCCCGGCCAAATATAAATCAATCACACTATCACGCTTGAATTGCATTACGAATAACTTTTTTTCTGAATGCAATAGATCAAAATGCTTGTAAATAATAAAATGAACTGTCACTGGAATAAATCTGTCAGCTGTCAGACGAGTGATTTACAAATGATAACAACCTGAAGTTGGTTGCAATACATATCAGCCACCCTGTATATCGATAGCTGGCTCGTATAAAAATTGAAAATCAATAACAAAAAATTTCTATTTCATAAACAATTTTGTTTTTACCCTTAAAGCATAATGTACGTAATGAAATGAAATGAACAAATTTCTCCATTTATGGGTCTTGTATGCCTGTCTATTTGTCTGTGTTATTATTTGTAGATTTTCGATTAGTATTCTACTCTGTATATGATATCTCACAGTATCTGTAAATATTCGATAATTTATTTAATAATCAGTTTCGTTTAGTTAACCAATAATATGATCAACACTTACACTCAAATTATTTATTCATTCATACATTCATTCATTCATTCATTTGTTCATTCATTTATTTGCTTCGATTCATTTAACAATAGAATTGAATTGTTAAATGAAATTATTATCAGGTTATGTTATGTTTGTTATGTTTTGCCAATAGGCCTTCAAAATTATACAAGAATTTTTATTATTCCTTAAAAACTAAGACAAGAACTTCAATAGAATTTAAAATATATTCCTTGTGCCACAACTACCTAGAATGCATAAAGAACATGTGAAAACAGTGATAAATCCAGCCTCAAAAATACTTTGAGAGAAGACGAGTTATGCCAAGTAAAATGTTGAACTTTATTTAAATTTATTGAATCTTGAGAGAACCGACAAATGTGATAACAGTTCTTCGCCTTTATATTCCTTCCCCGATTTTATTTTGCAGTCAGCGTTTCCTGCGGTATCTTAATTTAAGGGCTATTCGATCTTAATTTTATTACGAAAATAAAAAAATCTAGACTCTCGTGTTTTGCTTTTACATCGCTTAACATTAAAATTATAAACAAAACCTACAAACACAAAACAATGCAGTAAACAAACCTGTTTACACATTATCGTATTGGTTAATATGACAACAAACACCAACTTAGAAAAGATAGTTAACAAGTAAGCAAAAATCCACAAACAAGAATACAAGAATAAATGTAAACGAAATATACAACCAACATTAATGAATGAAAACATAGCTGTTTAGATTTATAAAGATTTCGAAAAGCCGAAGTCATGAACATTCGCTTTCAAGAACATTCATCAGACTGTTTATTGTGCCATGTTAAAGGCTACGCAAAGAAGGTGAAGTGAGTTAGTAAAGTCAGTCTTGTCTGAAGACGCGAAGATATCCATTACAAACATCGAATAACAAAGAAAAGTAATTGTTGTTGTTTACATCAAGTTGTAAACAGTGGCACATTAGACTGTTTACCCTGCCATATTAAAGGCTAAGCAAAGCAGGCGAGTGAGTTAGTGAAGTTCAGTCAGTATGTATTGTGTGAAGACGTGAAGATTTCCATTACGAAGATTGAATAACAAATAAAAGCAATTGTTGTTGTTTACATCAAGTTGTGAAGAGTGGCACTCAGAATTATGCTAATAATAAAGAATTTTAATAAAAACTAAATACAAATTTATTTTTATTTACTTTGCAATCTAGGAGCTCCTATTTAAAACGTTTTTAAAACTTAACAATATTTACCGGCGCTTTAAAAACGAAGGGGGATACAGAATCGTTTATTTATTCTGATGAAGTTGATCTTTTGGCATACCTCTCTGATATAGGTTTAGTTTTTTCCATGGGTCACGAGGTGTATTCGAGAATTAAATATCAAAACTTTCCGTGTCGATATCTAAGTAAGCAATTAATCCACTGTGTTTAAAGTGAGTGCCTTTCGGGAGATCCACCTCATAGTGCTCAATAAAACCAGCAGCTCCCACACATAAGAAATATCACTTCTAAGTCCAATTCTAAATCAAAAATTAGTTCATGATTTCTAGGTCCAATGGCTCGCGATTATGAGTCTTGCGAGTCTATGTTTTCTCCGCATAAGTAATATCCTAGAAATATCCCCACATAAGAGTATCTCCACTTTTGAGTATCAATTCGAAGCCATGAATTTGATCAAGACCTTAGGGGTCGTGGACTATCTAAACTTCGGATGTTCTATGGAACATTGCACGCGATTAGGTAGGAGTGTAGCAACACAACTAGCTTACGCTTCTGTATTTATTTGGTTTGGAACCACAAGCACCAAGTAGCGCCTCAAGGAGCCTCACCGTAGCTGGACAGAAACCAAATCTCTGCTGCTCTTGGTGTCCGTGATACCAGAAATAAACGTCCTACCACACTATATAGTATAAATACTACTCTCCCAGTGCTTGTGTATAGATTAGAGCCCCAATCTATGCTCTTAATTTCAACGAAGTAAGATTTAAGTGGCTTCCTAGCTGATTTTAGTCATTGATCATCGCAGAGCGATAACTAGCATCGAACCCATGTGTTTGTTAACTCATTTTGGCATTCTAGGAAATTATACTTCTGACGAATGCGCCGCTACAAAGGGGTTATCTCTGGGTGAGGCACTTTTGCAAGGGAACCTAAGTAGGGCCATTAGCGGCTAGGTGAGTGGAGGCTGAGGAAGAAGGATTAGCATTTAGAATCCTCTGGCATTTTCTGTTAGCGAAAATGGCAAAAGGTCTGTTGATCTTTAGGGCACAGCTGATTAGCTTTAATTTTGGGCGTTTTTGAACGTTTGGCCAAACGTTTCTGCAATTGAAGTACATAGTTGTTATGATCTGGAGCAGAGACAACGCTTTCTTTGTAAGTTACTTTCCTACTTGGGCGTTATCGTATTTCGGTATGCTTTTGCGGGAACTGGTCTTTAGAAAAGAGTCGATAAACAAAAGTAAACTAAAACTTACGCCAACCAACCAACCAAATGAAGATTAAAAATTTGCTAAACTTTTCCTTTTAAACTCGGTATAATTTTAACAGAGATAGTGAGAGTGATAGAATATCAGCATAGAATATATCCCAGCTAGCATTCGAAAGTACAATTTTTTTTAAATTGAAAATTTTTCTTTGTTTTTTTTTTGACGAAAAACATTTTTCTTTAAATAAATTTTGATGTCTGATATACATACACCACGATTGTAAACTTAATATTCTTTCTTTTTTTCATATTTAACGTTCATACCAACGTGATTTTTGCAATCGCTGTATCGTAAACGTAGGACTCGGTAAACCTAATAAAAAGTTTT
The DNA here is from genome assembly GCA_014635995.1 of Sarcophaga peregrina. Lineage (NCBI taxonomy): Eukaryota > Metazoa > Arthropoda > Insecta > Diptera > Sarcophagidae > Sarcophaga > Sarcophaga peregrina. The sequence goes on from CM025791.1 coordinate 91,409,871, forward strand.
GAAGAGAATAAAATAGATTTATAAGTACGACTAATAAACGACTTAAATTTTAATCATAAATTATATAAAAACGAGTCCAAATTAATACGAACATGACTCATAAATGACAACAAAAGGACTCATAAAAGACTCGTATAAGATTAAACGATGACTGAAGGTAAGTCGTCCTTCAGTAAGAATCATAAACGAAACTAAATGAGACTAATAAATAATCAGAAAGTGATTCGAAAATGATTATAAAGCTACTAGAAAAAGAGTCGAAAATAACTTTAATATAATATAGAAAAATGACTCATAAGTGACTTTTTAAGAAGAGTCGCTCGTAGTCATTTCTTTTCTCCCGACGGAAAAGTCTTTTATGATCAGCAAATAAGCGAATATTTGAGCTTTTTAATCGCGCAGAAGAATCAAAAAAAATTCGAATTGGATTAAAAATTTTCAAAATTGTTGGCTGGGATACTTTGTATTTTATGCATGTGTTAGTAATATTTAAATATAAAATTTATGTAATTGTATAAGTTTATGCCCGTAGACATATACATGTGCATACAATATTATATTTTTGTTGTTGTTGTTTAAGCACATATTGTTTAACAACTACTAATCATTAGTATGAACACCACGAGTGTATTTGTTAAACAAAAACAAAAGCAAATATCCAAACAATAGAAATGATAGTAGAAGTGGTAGTTGGAGTTGTAGTTGTTGTAAGTGTACTCGCGTATTAGTAATTATACTTTTCCTATGGATGATATACAAAGAAATTTGTTTTATATGATTAAAGCAAGTATTTAACACAGTCTCACATGCATACATACAGCTCTACTACTTCCATTACCGACATAAATTTGGTTTTGTTTTTGGCTAAAGGCCGGAAATAGCAAGTACAGATAAAAACCCACACACAACGAGATAGAGAGCATGCAACATACTTAAACACTCATAATAATACATCGTAGTCGTACACTTACTTAAACATTCTTTTTCTGTAACACTCCAACTCTCTAGCTCGCTCTCTCTTTCTCTCTCTCTCTCTCTATGTTCTGACTCTGTATATCAAATAAAACCCCTATTAAATCTGTTATAGAAGGTGATACTTTATGAGGATAGAATGTAAGTGTGTGTTAGTGTAAATATTTATAGGCCTATAGGTGTGTATGTGTATGTGTATGTGGGTGTTTGTGTTTGCGTTATTTAATGCTGGCCTATAGAATATGCACAAAAGACTCAAGATAAAGACTAAAAGTGAGAGCAAAAACATATCAGTGCGTGAGTGTGACTGAAAGTGAGTGTGTGTGTGGGTGAGTGTGTGGTATTTTGTGTTTGTACTCCTTATTATTGTTTAGGAAATTTTGAATACGAAATTCAATCGTTTGCAACAATGCTTGAGCATGGGTGGGTGTATGGCAGAGTGTTTGTTTGCTTAAATATAATGTATGGTGGACGACAAAAACAAGGACTGTTTGCTTACCAATGAATGATTGTTACAGTTTTTGTATTTATTTACGAGTAAAATACAAGAAATAAAGCAAATATTTCGTATTGGGTCGACATGGTGTATTGGTGTAGGACAAATTGTAGCAGTGGAAATTAAGTGAAAAAAATTGTTGAAAATATTGCAACACCAAAGACAAACTCAGTCAAGGCTAAAGTTTTGAGAACCAAAAAAATAGTTTCAACGAATTAAAAATTCTTTTTCAGTAGTCGTAGTTGGATTTGAAAGCCATAATACAGGTAATCTAGCAGTGATAACCATTAGCCACAAGCTTTTAAACTATTCTAAAGGGTTGGCCACTTAAATCTTTAAATTTCAAAATCCAATAAAGCAAAACCAGTTCATAACTTTAGAAAAATATTTTTGTTTTGTTATTAAGCACAATCTCCCAAGTTAGAAATGAAATACTTTTTAACTCATATGACTGCCGCGGTTTGCCTACACAGTATCTCATTCGATTGGAACAAGTTTTATAAATTTTTTCGCGTTTGTGGGGTCGTATCACACTCAATGAAGTCGCCGTGGTCTAGTAGGTACTGTGCTGGCTTATTAGACGTAAAGCCAGGGTTCGAGTCCCAGGTCAGACATCAAAATAAAATACAAAAAGTATTTTTCCGGCGATTTCTTCTCAGCAGATTTCTGGCAAAAACTCTGAGAGTAAATAAATTGTCCATGAAAAGTTTCTCAAAGAAATCTATCGTTCGGAGTCGACTTTAAAACTGTAGGTCCCGCCATTTATGTCTAAAATTAATGCACACAACATAAGTGGTGTGAGAAACTAAGTCAATAATCCTGACTGAAGGGTTGTAATGACCAATTACATGTGTATAGGCGTATGTTGGCCACTTAAACGTTTAAATTTCAAAATCCAATAAAGCAAAACTGGTTTGAAATTTTGGAAAAATTCTTGTGTTTTATTATTAAGTACAATCGCCGCCACTCCGTACCTCATTCGATCGGAACAGTTTTTGTGTACTTTTTCGAGTTTATGGGGTTCGCATCGCGGCAAACGCATTATGAAGGTAGGCATTCAAACACTCAATTGGCTCTGGTTTGCCTGCATAACATTTTTCTTTAAAGCCATGCCACAGAAAATAGTCCAACAGTGTCGAATAACAGCTTCTTAGCGGCCAATTGACATCAGTATATCGGCTAATTAAATGGGCTATCAAACCTTTTAAGCAAAAAAATCGATTGTGGAATGAGATGTGTGGCAAATTGCGTTATCTTTTTGAAACCAAACATCGTTCACATTAATACTTCGATGAGTGGGTACCAGAGATCAGCAATGAATCGTTTTTCCGCTACTCATAAGCACTCATGTAATTTTGAGTATGAATGAATCAACAAAATTGAAATTCAACTACTCTGATTCATTTGTACTCGCTACAACATTGATTTATAAGTATAAGTAGCAGTGAGTATGAGTACAATGTTGACTTCGAACTCACAACATGCGAAATGTTTGATTCATATACCTACTCATTCAGAATCATAAATTTAGAAAAAGACTTATAATACTTATAAGTCATTCGAGTGCCTGGAATCATTCATCAAAATTTCTAGCCTTTGTTGTTGTTGCATATACAAACAAAGAAGAAAGGAAAGGAAAGCCAAAGACAACAAGCAAAGCATATACACAATCTTCTTGTGAGTATTGTAGTGTTTGTACGCGAATCATAATTATTTTGTGCTTCGTGTAAATGTTAAATAGAGACGTTCGAAGTCAATAACATCAGACGTATTGTTAAGTATAAGTACGACGAATACTTCCAACTTTGAGTATGAGTAGTATGAGTCTGATATCAAAATAAGTATAAATGCATATAAGTATCTGAAATTATAAGTATGACTCGAACCTACTCATCGTTTTGAATACTTATTGCTGATCTTTGGTGGGTACCAAAAAAAAACGGTTATCATGGTTAGATAGGTGTTTCCTTTGACCGTAATGGTTGGGCTATCTTTATTTTCAAGGAAGTATGTGCCATTGATGACCCCGCTCCACAAGCCGCACCATTAATCAGTCGTAATGGTTGCATTGGCTTCTGTTAGACCACGTGTGAGTCCTGTAAAGTCCATGTGCGGCAATTTTGCTTATTAACATACCAACCAAGATGATTTTTTCTTTTTTTTAATAATCTTGACATCATCGTGCAGTTTCGCGTTGCCCCATCTAGCGAAGAGAAAACGAAGCGGAAGCTTTACAATGTAGAAAAGACTTGCAACCTAGCATTTGCCAGCACTTACGTTATGTGTATTGATTCGATACATAAGTGACGGGAGCTACAGTTTTAAGATTTTTTTGAAGATTTTTCAAAGTAATTTTATTAATCTCAGAGATTTTGTTAGAAATCTTTTGTTTTTGTTTAAGCTAAGATTTGAACCGGATTCGCACGTCTAATAAGCCAACACTGAACACTTTTCTAAGTAATCTTTTGGACTGTAAATGTGCTTCGCAATAATGAGAGTGAGTTGTAGAATTTTGAGTCAGAATGCGTGATGCGTAAGGTCAAAAACTTCAAACAAATATTGGTTTTGACCATTTTTCTGCTATGGACTTCCTTATGGACTAGCAAATCAATGCCAGTGCCTGGCAATGATGCATTTTCGCAATATGCTGATTATTGCTTATGTGGAAAACTAAAAAAAAAGCAATTTTCATAATAATTCATAATCAATTTGCCCTTGTAATAATTTGTTCATGTTTTATAATTTCTTATTATTTTTTTTTAATGTCATTACATAATTTTTAATACAATTTAATACACAAAAACAAAAAAAAAATACTGTTTATATGCATAACATTATTATTTATTTTGTATGTTTCCAAGAAAATCTTTGAGCCTTTTTTTTCATAAATCTGCCATATAATCTGGCTTAACAAAATAAATATTTAAAGGTCTTTAGCACAGCATGTTTTATAACACATACAGAGAACCAATAAAATTTGTTAAATACACTCAAAGAAAAATAGATTAATTTGTGTGCGCCATTTTTATATTTTCTCGGTGTAGTTTTCTAAAACACTCTCAGCACTTCTTTCATAAAAAAGTTTCCCTTCTTCCAGAGATCAGCAACGAGTATTGATGAGTAGATTCGAGTCATACTTATAATTTCAGATACTTATACGCATTCATACTTATTTTAATATCATACTCATACTACTCATACTCAAAGTTGGAAGTACTCATCGTACTTATACTTAACAATACGTCTGATGTTTTTGACTTCAACTCGTCTCTACTTAACATTTACACGAAGCACAAAATAAGTATGATTCGCATACGAACACTACTATACTCATAAGAAGATTGAGTGTATGCTTTGCTTGTTGTCTTTGTCTTTCCTTTCTTCTTTGTTTGCATATGCAACAACAACAAAGGCTGTAAATTTTGATGAATGATTCGAGTCACTCGAATGACTTATAAGTATTATAAGTATTTTTCTAAATTTATGAATCTTAAGTCGGAGTTGTAAAAGATTAAGCCACAAACCGTATAGCCCCTTAAAGAAAGCATAACTCATGCCATCGGTCAAATTCAAACTGATTTATAAGCCAGAGTTAAGGAAAATTTAACATTTCGGATGATAAGGGATTCAAATAATACACTTTGGTTGACGCGTGCTGGGAGTGCGGTGGTGCTGAGTTCTGTTGGAATGTCCATGGTCTGCGGCTGAAAAGTTTGTCTGCCCAGGGTTTCAATACTGTCTTTAAGACATTTTCCCGATAATATTCGGCATTTATTTTGAACCTGCGGTCGATGAATACGAGCAGGGAGCGACCATCGGCCATTACCATCGGCGGCTTCTCATCGGAGAAAACCAAATTCGGTAAATGGCCACTTTCGTGCATGCGAATTAACTCCTTGGCTCTTTCCACTCAAACTTTTTTTTGTCCATCGATGAGCTCTTGCACTTTTTGGAGCTTCAATGGCTTTAGTCCAAACTCCTTTTTCAATATATGTGTTGCATCCGTTCTCGCGATATGTTCAGCTCACGAGTAATTTTTCTACCACTGCGATGTGGATTTCGATCAAATCTGGCCTTCACTTTTCGAATCATTTCTGATGTTGTTACCGTTTTTTTTTTTCGTCCACTTTTTGGACGCGATGCAACACTGCCAGTATCACGATAACGAGCAACGGTACGTGAAAGAAAAGATTCACATTCACATTTAAATGCTGGAGGGTTCTAACGATAGCCACCTGTGGTTTTCCAGCCAAATATAAAGCAATCACACTATCACGCTTGAATTCCATTACGAATAACTTTTTTTCTGAATGCAATAGATCAAAATGCTTTTGAAAGCTTGTAAATAATAAAATGAACTGTCACTGGAATAAATCTGTCAGCTGTCAAACGAGCGGTTTACAAATGATAACAACCTGAAGTTGGTTGCAATACATATCAGCCACCCTGTGTGTTGTGTGTGTTAACTTTATTCATAAGTGCCAAGACCTATTGGACAATGTCGACTCTAAATGAGAAACTTTTCATGACAATTTTACTTTCAGAGTTCTTGCCAGAAGACTAGGCTGCTGAGAGGAAATCGCCGAAAGAATTTTTTTTTAATATTTCGTTTCCTTCAAGATATATATCTGAACAAATTTTTTAACCACAAGCTCTCGTGTAATAAGCCAAGACCCAATCTGCTAGACTATGGTTTGACTTATATAGATAGAGAGAATAAATCCCAGGGTTCTGTTAGTAGGAATTCTCCTGAGGTTTCTTATAATTAATGGAGACTGTATGTGGAGTATGTACATGTCTTAGCTAATAGGCTATCGGCATTTAAGAGCTTTTTTTTTTATAAGAAAGAGCAGAATCGCTAATCCACCTTTAGTGAGAAAGATCTGCTCCATAGAAGTTTGACTATAAGATGAGAAGCAACCTGAAGTTGGTTGCAATACATATCAGCCACCCGGTATAAATAATTTGTACAATTTTTTGAACTTGAGCTTGCTTAAAAACTTTTCTCTCAGTGTATGTCTGCATGTCCTTTTGGCAATATTATTCAGTTTTAATTTCATTTTCTCTACATGAATTGTGTTCAAATACATAGAGTGTAAAGGAAAACTGGAAAAGGGAGACAGAGAGGGAGAGAGAGAGAAGAGAGAGGGTAAGAATGGATTTTTGTGTAACAAAACGAACATATATTTTCACTTTCTTATCCCTGCGTGCATCTCTGTGCAAGCAGCTGCAGCTGCTTCATTTTTCATTATCCTTACAAAAATATGAAAAAAAAGAAAAGAAGGAACAAAAGAGAAGAAAAATATATTTTCTTTCTTTTCTTTTTGTTGTTATAATTTTGTCCTTAGCATTTGTATTTGTATGTTTTAATAATGATTTCTTATGTTTTTTTTTTTATTCTGTGTAATGATTGTTGATTTTGGATTTGGATTCGGAATTAAAATGCAAAGAATTTGGTTGGTTTGTTGTCTTGAAATTACGAGCATAAATATTTATTAAATCCCATAAATTTATTTTATTTTCTCTGTCTGTTTAATTGTTTCTTTTTTTTTCTATTCATTCATAGATTTATTTTATTTTCAGTTATCATCTTGTATTTGTTATTTATTTTCTGTTCTTATTGTCGCTTTTCTTCAAACAAAATAATTTTTAAAGAATAATTCCATTGGGGCATATATGGAATTTGTGTTTTTTTCATTAGGACTTTAAGATTGATGAAGAAAAATATGAATTAATTTATATAAACCATATGGTGCAGTTCACATATATATGTATGTAAGGAGTGCGCACGAAAAAAAATGTGCCTACTTTTAAGCTTATAACTTTTATCATAATTGAAAAAACTAAATACTGTTACATTGTTATTGTTAGTCATTTGTTTCACGTGCTAAATTTCATTGCAATAGCAAAAATAGTTTTTTAAAAATGGTCGCCCAACAAGAATTTCCAAAAAAAATTGAAATTTTCAATGAAAAACCGCGCCGCTTACAAAAAACGATTGCTAGGCTCGCAGGTGTTAACCAGAAAACGGTTTCTAAGGTAAGAATAAAACAATATAAGGAGCCTTTGAGTATTGAGAGAAAGCATGGAAGTGGAAGAAAAAAGGATTTGCCGACCAAAACAAAGCAAGTAAAATAATACGTATTTTTCTAAAACATCCTAACATGTGTTGGAGGAAAGAAAAGTGGCTCAAAAACTTGGATGCTCTGAAACCTTTGTCAGAAAAAAATTTTGTACACAAAAGAATTCAAATATTATTTACTTTAATTGAAATATAAAACGATAAAATCCGCCACTTTGGTTTAATTTCTATTTTTTGTGCACACTCCTTATGTAGCTAAGTGGTCATTACAGGCGTTCAAATCAGGTTATAGTGTTGTGTGTTAATTTTACACATGAATGCCGGGACTTACAGTTTCGAACCAACTCCGAACAATAAAATTTTTGAGAAATTTTTCATGGCCATCTTATTTTTATCTAAGAATTTTTTGTCAGAAATCTGCTGGGAGGAAGTTTCATTGACATTCGTTTTGTTGAAGATAACTGACATGAGGTTTGTTCTGCGCTCTCAAGAGTAATAAATCAGACAACGGTGACTGCGGCTGAACTATCTCAACTTCAATTAAATTAAATTAAACGGACTTCTTCCTGTTCTCCAATCCCGAATTAACTTTGGAGTTCAACTGGTAGCAGACTGGTCTGCGAAGCTCGACCGGAGGCTTAATTCTGGTACCACGGATGTCAGGAGCCCTAGGGATTCGTCTCTGCCCAACAAAAGTATTCCAACACAATGTACTGCATGAATAGAGGTCATATCTAGAAAAAAAAGTGAGTATTTGGGTGGATACCAATCAAAATGAGATCCATGAGTGCCGAATACATCCCAAAAAAAGATCAGTGAGGCTCCCTTGTGGGAGCAACGTGGTGGCTGTGGTTTAAACCTAAATCGCGGGCAGAGCGCAAGCTCGGCGTTTAGATAGTCTCCCGACCCTAACTAAGAGGGAAGTCTTGTTCAAATGCAAGGTTTCGAATCGGTACTCACGTATGGTCATGCAATCAATAATATGCTCTTGTATGTGCTCTCTTTGCGTCATTATACATGGGGGCGCTGGTAGTAGCATTGCATTCACCGTGAGCTAAGTCATCGCGGCGATACTCACGTAAAACCCTGGACTAATGTTCCCCCTCCTACTCCCCCTGTAGCTCTTATTTTTTCGTATACCATTTCAATACACACTCCCACTGTTAGTACGCCGTCAGAGTATGTTCATTGTATGCTTTTGTGTGAAACAGTTTAAAACATTGTATACTGTCCAGTTTGCAGCAACAGGAGCTCTTAAGGTTATTGAAAATCACGAGATATGGATTCCTACGCTGATCTGAAAATCTGTTGAAATCATGTCATCAGGAGCCGGAGACTTGTAAGTGTACAAAATTGTTTCCGCTTTTCTAAAATGTGATCTTCTGCGATTGTTGGATTGAATTTTATGTATAATTTACTCGGAGAAAGAGCAGACCTTGCGCTGGCAAACTTCTTCTTCTTCCCTGATTTTGGTGGAACTTGTTCAGTACGTGGCCGCTAAGCGTGCTCAAGGGAGCTTTGTGATATCAGAGCTACCACTCCGACCTAACCTAACCTACTCGGAGAAAAAATAAAGTGTGTTATTGACAGCCAGTGAAGAGCATCTTGAAGAGTATGCCTAGGGTGTCTTTTCTGTTGGTAGAATATCCATTAAATTCATGAGGGCACCTTTTAAAGTTACTTTTTCCCTGCAGAGTTTTGCATTTTGTTTCTACATTCCTTTCAGGATTATTTTCTATTTTCTAATTACATTTTTGAATACATTGTACGAAAATTGATATGAGGCCTATGTAACTCGTTGAAAACCAACTTGCGGTTTTGACTGGAGTAAGCAAGTTTATTTTGTCAATCAAATTCATTAAGTCCTTTCTCTGTGCATTCCTTTAATCATTTTGCATAACTAAATTGACATTTTTATTACAGTACGATGCTTGTTGAAAAATCCAACTGTTATACAAATTATAACAATTATTTTTGTTTATATTAATCTTTATATCTAAAAAACTGTTATAAATTTCATTTACAATAAAATAAACCATAAAAAATCCTTTAAACATCCTTTACTTTATTACCATAAAAAATCCTTTACACATGTTTTAACTTTTATAAAAAAAAACTGTTATACTTCTTATACAAACAACTGTTATACTTCTTATATAAAAAAAACTATCATACATATATTGCAATATGTTTTAATCTTTATACATACTCTGCAAATAAAATTTTATAACACTTTATTTTAACTGTTATAAGGCGAAATAAAGCTTTTCGAAAAGCTTCTTGGACATTTTTGTTTTCATACCTTACCCACAAAGTTTTAAAGTCTAAATTCGCCTTCAGAAAGCTTTCGCTTTCAAAGCTTTTTTCTATGTTTTAGGCATTGTTATCTAGTGTGGTATGCAAGCTTATAGCTTGGAAATAATTATGGTCTTACGGTCAAAGGAAATTTTTACGATATTTTTATTGCTTTCCATACTTTAGGGTATGAAAAATAACGTTATAATATGAACGAGGAATAACGTTTTACGTAAAAGAACGTGCAGGTTAAAAAGCTTTTGTTTCCTTTTGTGAATATCGTATGCATACCAAGGACTTTTTAACCAGTTACGATATAGCAAAGTTTTTAGGGGAATAAATATCTTTTGCAGCTTAAAATGCTACTTAATCATTACGGTAAATATTTTTAAATTCTTTAACAGAATCTTTATTTCCCCTTTTCTAAACGCTTGGAATTCTCCTTTATTTCGTGCTTCAGTCACGTAGGGACATTTGTGTTATTCATGCAGGAGTTAATTTTAATGTAATTCAGACATTTCGCTAGGCAGATAATTGGGTAATATCGACGATTTAGGGGAGGAAAAATATTCAGCAAAATATTAATTCTAACAGAAGGGGAATTAACTTCTAACACTAATGCTTCAAGGTTAAGTTCTTTGGACTGCTTGTAAACTTCTTGTGTTGAATTAGAGGCTCTAAGACCCATTTTGATCAGCTGAAAGTGACACTAACCCAACAACCCTTATGTACTCCAAACAAATTCTTACAAATTCTGCAGTGAAGCATATCTAATGTGGTCTGTTTCTGGGAATTACTACACTCAAACTTCTATGGAGCAGATCATTCTCACAAAAGGTGGATTAGCGATTCTGCTCTTTCTTATCAAAAAAAAAAAACAGCTCTTAAATACAGATAGCCCATTAGCTTAGGCATGCACATACCACACCTACAGCCTTCATTAATTATAAGAAAATTCAGGAGAATTCCTGTTAACAGAACACAGGGATTTATTCTCTCACCAATATAAGTCAAACCATAGTCTAGCAGATTGGGTCTTGGCTTATTAGACGAGAGCTTGTGGTTAAAAACCCTGCTCAGATACATATCTTGAACGAAACGAAATATTAAAAAAATTATTTCTTTTGGCCATTTCCTTTCAGCAGTCTAGTCTTCTGGCAAGAACTCTGAAAGTAAAATTGTCATGAAAAGTTTCTCATTTAGAATCGACATTGTCCAATAGCTCTTGGCACTTCTGAATAAAATTAACACACACAGGGGATATATATTGCAACCAACTTCAGGTTGTTATCACTTGTAAACTACTCGTTTGACAGCTGACAGATTTATTCCAGTGACAGTTCATTTTATTATTTACAAGCTTACAAAAGCATTTTGATCTAGTAGCATTCAGTAAAAAAGTTATTCGTGATGGAATTCAAGGGTGATGGTGTAATTTTTTATATTTGGCTGGAAAACCACAGGTGGCCCTCCAGTATTTAAAAGGGAAAATAATCTTTGGTTTCTCGTACCATTGCTCGTTACCGTGATACTGGCAGTGTTGCATCGCGTCCAAAAAGTGGACAAAAAAAAGCGGGCACAACACCAGAAGTGATTCGAAAAGTATAGGCCAGATTTGATCGAAATCCATGCCGCAGTGGTAGAAAAATTGCTCGGAAGCTGAACGTGTCGCAAGAACGGATGCAACACATTTTGAAAAATGAGCTTGGACTAAAGCCATTGAAGTTCCAAAAAGTGCAAGAGCTCAACGATGGACAAAAAAAGATAGACTGGAAAGGGCCAAGGAGTTACATCGCTTGCACTAAAGAACCCAGTTACCGCTGTTGGTTTTCTTCCATAGGAAGCCATTCCAAATTGAGCAGTTTGTGAACAAACAAAATTATCGGGTTTACTTCCAAAGAGGTCAGCTGAAAATTGACGCCTGCAATTGGCCACCAGAACTCAAGCCCTGCCCATGGTATTGGTGGATCGCTCTCCGCTCATATTCATTCATCGACCGTGGGGTCAAAGTAAATGCCGAATATTATCGGAAAAATGTCTTATAGACAGTATTGAGGCCTCGGGCAGACAAACATTTCGGCCGCAGACCATGGACATTCCAACAGGACTCAGCACCGCCGCACTCAGTACGCGTCAACCAAGAATAGCTTAAAGAGGAGGTTCCTCACTTCATTTCTACCGCACAATTCCCACCAAAATCTTCGGATCTCAATCCGTTGGACTTTTGCGCCTGGAGCATTTTGAAAAGTACTAAAAAATACCAAAGTGTCGATCATCTCAAGAAGGCGCTTCGTCGGGAATGGGCCAAAATAACGCAGAACCACTTTCGTGCAGCCTGTGATGGCTTTGTTGGCCGTTTGAAGGACATAATTCGTACCAAAGGTGGCCAATTCGAACAAATCTAAACTGATTCTAAAATTTCAAGTTATTTGCAACATTTTTTGCTTTTAAACAATAAACAAAAAAAAAAAAAAAATTTGAAAATATTGCGCTTTACTTTGTTGCATTATATATCAGCCACCCTGTATAGGGGAGTTAGAAGCTAGGTTCTGGTCCTGACTAAATTATGTATATAACAGCCGGATACCATTCAAGCATCTAGCTTCTTTCATTCATACATGATTACCTAGTTTCTCACATCACTTATGTTGTGTGTGTTAATTTTATACATGAGTGGTCCCGCTACAGTTTAAAGTCGACTACGAACGACAGATTTTATGAGAAACTTTCCATGGCAATTTTATTTAGTCTCAGAGTTTTAGCCAGAAGTCTGCTGAGAAGAAATCGTCGAAGAAATAATTTGTGTATTTCGTTTTGATGTCTGGGCCTGGGACTCGAACCCTAGCTTTTACGTCTAATAAGCCAACAGACTACCTACTAGACCACGGCGACTTCAAGCAAGTAGCTTTTATCAGATTGTTTATAAATTAGTGTCCGACTGGCTGGGTAAGACGTAACGTTCGTAACGTAGAACAAACCGTTGGGCTTCGAATGGCCTGTGACTGGCACAATGGATTACGCAGAGAATATACCCTTTAGCCGCACTTTTCATGTGTGGAATTTTCTTCATCCAAATGTTTTTCCTAACAAATCCTTGTGATGGTTGAACAAACAAAGGCCGTATTGTGGTCCGTATAATTTTGAAAGATTCTAAAAAGTTTCTTTATATAATTATCAAATGAAAATTCTTTTTTTCAATTTCTTTTTCTTAAGGTACCCTTTCGCATTTCTTTGCAAACTAATTTTCTTTTATTAATTCCCATTTGGAATTCTTCATTTGCGCGATAATTTTACAATTCAACGAACAACATCTTCTTCGAACACCAGCTGCATCGAAAACACTTTTTTTTGGCTTTAATTTGCACACATGATGCAAAAGAAATGCGTATTACAACAAGAATAACAAAAATGTGAAGCAATTTTTCAAAAACAGAAAAACATACCACCAACGACGTATAGAACAATCCATGTGACTTTACTACAGCGTTTGAAGGATTAAGAAACATTTCTCACCTTGTGTCTGAAAACAAAACCAGGCTGATAATATTAATTTTGTTGGTTGGCGGGGGAAAAAAATTTTCTCAATTAAAAACAAAAAGACACTCAAAGAGAAATAAAACAGATCCTGATGTGCATTGCTTCAAATAATTTACATTCGCAAGATTTGTCTCCTCACTTCCTCCCTTTACACTTAACCATGTAAAAGCGTTTTTCTTTTTTTTTTCCGCAGAAATCTATTTGATTTACTGTGCTTCCACGGAAGTGAAGGCGTTGTTGCCAGCAAGTGGGTCTCAGAAGATTTTCATTAGCAGTAGCAAGTAGCGTAGGAGTACACATTTACCACCTTACCTTGGTGTTGTTGAAAATTATTCAAATGCTTGGCAGCTTTTTTTTCCGTACTCCTGCTGTTTGGGGGATAATACTTCTTCTTCTGAATTCTGTTTTTATTTCTGTTTGTAGCTCATTTGTGCCACCTGGTGTCTTATTGTGAGTGCGACTATATTTTTCTACTATCTAGAGGCTGTTATGCACACATTCCAAAGCAAATGCGCTTTTTATGCTGCCACATGTGTCTTGTGTGTTTTGCGCGAGTTGGAATACGCGACGTATACTCGTAATAAAATTCTAACAAAACAAAACTGCTGTAAATCATACGAGTGCCGTATGTGGTGTTATCCACTCCTGTATGCAAATGATATTGTTTCAACTCCCACCAGAGCAACTAATTTCTTCGCATCAGCGATTAAATTTTTTTTTTGCTGTAGCTCAGGCATTCCTTTAAATAAAATTGAAAAGGAAAATTCGCAAAGAAAATTTGAAAAGCGAAATATTTTCCAAATTTCCCATGAAAAGGAGATAAATGGAAGAGAAATAACCGCAGAATGGTCATCAAAATGGTGTCAAGAAGTTCATAAAATTCGTCAGTTGCCTATTGGAACACTTACGAAGACATACGGCGATAAATGTGAATCTCGTAGCGTATTTACTTAATTGAAATGTACTTAATAGTTCCTATATGTGGGTAGCCCCATAGTATTCTCAAGAAAAGTTTCCATAAAATGTTCTCTTACCTGAAGGAAAATTAAAAAAAAAAAATTTTTTTTCGTGAAAATATCGTTTATCTTTCTATACCCCAGCGCTGTGAAACCGATTTTTTTTGTGAAAACATAGTGCTAGTAAGTTGATATCACTGATAGATTCATTATAATACTATTATCGGCCTCATAGAACAACGTGCAGGTTTTGGTGTTTCTCTTTTTGACGCGGGTATAGGAAGGTTAATAAAATCACTTCTAGAAATTCAGTTTGATGTCAAGGTGCTACGTGTTCTGGAAACAAATTCATAGGGACTAACAATATTACTTCCAGAATATCTTAAGAGAATAACTTGGTAGAGAGATTATTAAGCTTCGAATTATTAAGAGAGAATTTGTCAAGCTGCTGTTAATTTTAATATTAATTTTGATATTGTCCGTCAAGTAGCTCGAATTGAAAAGAAATAATAGTTCTATAACCTCGCTTTAATACATTTCGCATAGAAAATGTCAGCATGCGCCAACATACGTCAACATACGTCAGCATGCGTCAACATACGTCAGCATGCGTCAACATACGTCAGCATTCGTCAACTTGCGTTAAATGCTTAGACACCATTACACTTTCATTCACTGCCCCTTTTACACTTTTTAAACTGCCAAATCTGATTAATTTTATCTGTACTATTGGTTGCGCTATAGATTTTCGATTTATTGTTTTCGATAAGACAACATAGGCAAATTGTTCTTCACACATGTAAAATATCCAGTACCTTCTGGCTTATTACTTCACTTAATTGGTCATTGCAATATTTAAGTTAAGATTACAAGCTCATCATAACACTAGTGTTGTGTGTTTTATATGTTAGCCACAATTATATCCAAATTCTAGTGATGGTGCCTACAACCAACACTTTTCTTTGCCAAATGTGTGAAGCAAAAATGCGAAATTATTGCCACATAAACCTATAAAAATTCCATTAAATGTGGAATTGTAAAACGATATGCGAAATGGCAAATAAAATTGCAGTACAGCATTAGAGTTGTAATGTAATAATAAAGAAATTGGCATACGATCACATAAATTTAAACAATCAAAAGAGAAGTAAACATGAAAGAAAGTTATAATGAATCTAAGTCGACTGCAAAGAAGTACCCTATGCTAAGATAAGTATTTTGCTTTATTTTTTTGAAGGACTCTGTAGACTTAAAGAATAATTGTTCTTATTGGAGATCGTTTCGAAACTGGTCGCGGAATCAATTTTCTTCGAATACAAATTATAACGTTACGAAAATCAAGGATCTAGATACTGATGTTTTGTGTTTACATCATTTATAAGTAAACAAACAAGTAAACAAAAATACAACCACAAACACCAGCATAAAAAAATGGTAAACAAGTTAACACAAATACAACAACAAACACTACAAGAATAAATCTAAATAAAATACAGCAACAACAATAATGAAATGAGAAGGCGAAGCCACAAACATTCGCCTTCAAGAATGTGACTGTTTACCCTGCCATATAAAAGGCAAGACAGAATAGGCGAGTTAGTCAGCGAAGTTCAGTTAGTTTTATGTGAAGACGTGTTACGTTTGAAGAGAGTAATTGTGGTTTGGTCGACTTTAAACTGTAGGTCCCTCAATTTATGCATAAAATTAATACACACAACATAAGTAGTGTCAATAATCCTGACTAAAGCGTTGTAGTGACCAATTATGTATGTATGTATGTAATCGTGGCTTACAGATCTCCGTTACAAAGATCTATCGTGTAATTGCTTAGAAATTTTTTTTGTTCATGCAAAGCGTGTAAACAGAGGAAAACCAAAGAAGAGCATTTATTGTTGTCTTCGTCAAGTTGTGAACAGTGGCTCACATGATTGTGCGAATAATAAAGAATTTTAATTGAGACTAGACACAAATTAATTGTTATTTTAATTACAGTCTACAAGCTCATGATTTAAACGTTTTTAGAAGGTAAAAACGTAACAATAAGTTAGTCCTCCTAAAGACATTCTTACTACACCGATTTCGGTGAAAGTCATAGATCTCATAACCTTGTATTATAATTCGTTAATAGCTTTGCTTCCTGATCTAAAAAGAACTGTCGAAAGCTTCAAACAGCTTCTACGCAAAAAATATTATCCTCTCATTCTTGTCAAACTAAATCGTAAAATATTTACGAATCGGTCTAAAAGCCCTCTTCTATTCCATTCTATTCTATTCTATTCTATTCTATTCTATTCTATTCTATTCTATTCTATTCTATTCTATTCTATTCTATTCTATTCTATTCTATTCTATTCTATACCTATTCTATTATGAGCATTACCACGCTTACAAAAAAGTTCTAGAACTTAAGTTGGATGTAGGGTATCAGTACTGAAATTTTTTAATGACAGGATTTATGATTCAGAGAAAGTGAGAAATTGGAATGAAGTGGTGGGTGGGTGGTTGGATGGATGGCTAAGGATGGTAAAAATGAGTGCCACTTTAACTGCGTTGTGGTCGTTAATGCAATATGCTTGACTGTTAAATCTGTGGCTGTATTAGCAACAGTTAAATAAGGATAACATCTTACATTTATCCTGCCACTAAGAACGTTATGCTCTATTATAATAAAAAAAAGAAAATAAGAATGAAACTCTGGCTAAGGCATTGAGTACTTGGGTATGAGTATCTGTATATGTCAGTTAAATCTTAGAAAATAATTTGTTATTGTCGTTGTTGTTGTTGTTGTTTTATGCATAAGATTTTCTATATTTTTTGTATCGTTTATTATACATATGAACAGTGTTGTCGTATGGATTTGTTGCTTTTTTCTTTGTATTTTTCAACATTTTGTCATTCTGATTTCATGACATACAATATTTCCATTTCCTTCTCTCCTCTTCTCTCTCTCTCCCTGTAATTTATATTTTATTTTTCTTCTCTTTTTCTTTTTTTTTTATTATTTTGTTGGCTTCCACCACATCATCATGTGATATCTTTATAACATATCACACGGCAGCAGTAGCAACAGCAGCAATAGCTAACATATTGTTGGGTTGTCGTGTTATCCTGGTTATTTTGGTTATTGGAGTCAGTCTGATACGTGATTTTTTTTTTTTTTTTTGTTTCTCTGTGGAAATTCTGTATTGGTTTGATTTGGTTCGGGGTCGGTTTGATTTGGTTTTATTTCCATTTCTGTTACGTTTCTGTTTTCGGGGGTAATATATTAAATATAATCCTTAACGTTTTAATACCACAGAAATTTATGTGTTTTTTGTCATACAAATTGCAGCTGGAATGTTGCCGTATAAAAATGAAATTTTTCATTGGTTTGCCACTGCTGATGATGAGGATGATGATGATGATTCGGTAAAGCAAACAAATTATTGGTGTGGGTAATGATAATACAATAAACATTACATACACACACATGCACAGAAACCTTTAAACCATAAGGACCTGTCCAAATTGACTTGACGTTTGGTCATCGTTTTAATTTTATGCGGCTTTAAAAAAAACACTTTTTTTTTAGAAAGCAAATAGAAATTTATGGACTGCCTTTTAACATCCTAAATGGGAAGAGGATATTAACCTTTCCATAATAGGTACTTTAGTAGTGATTGCAAGGTTGTATAAAAAAGGAAAGAATGAAATTCCAATAGCCTAAGATAGCAGGATTACTCAAGCAGTAATGGTCTGATTCTAAACATAAGAAACAATAATTCTCCTGGTGGTTTGGGTAAGATATTCAACCCTAAATTTGCCTTAATTCAAGAATAAGTAGTAGGCAGTGTGCTGGCTTATTAAACGTAAAGCCAGGGTTCGAGTCCCAGGCCAGACATAAAAAAAAAAATTAAAAAAATACAAAAAAAAGTATTTTTTCGATGATTTCTTCTCTTTCTCTTCTTGTTTCTCAAAAATCTGTCGTTCAGAGTTGACTTCAAACTGTAGGTCCCGCCACTTCTGCATAAAATTAACACATACAACATAAGCGGAGTGAGAAACTGCGGGCTTCTTGGGCACGATTTCTGTAGACTGTCTAATGGTGAAGGTAGCAACTCATTTCCTTACCATTCGCATCTTCCCTCTTTCCACATTTCCTAAAAAAAACCTGCACTGCATGAGTAGGCGGCATCCCCTGAGTGCTGGTTTTATTAAAAAAACACTGCCCTGCATGTGTTTTTGGCAAATAAGATGGCTCCTCGTGTTTCCGACCGCCATATTGGATCTGCCATTTTGAATTTTTAAAATCTCAATAAAGATCTGTAATCAGCGACCCCAAAAACCCTCTGAGTAACAATTTTCAAGTAAATCTGATCAAGTTTTAAGGACGACCTCCATGGTGTGTTTCTTTTTCTCTTGCAATCATACTTTAAGGGCGCATGCAAACAATTTGGCTTTGGGCTCATTTTAAAGAGCAAAGATCAGTTTGTCAATTTCTGATATTAGCGATGGTTCTTGCTTGTCAGTGTTTAACAATATTTCAAAAATGTCCAAAAATGTTATTTTTAGGGGTTTCTACCCCCATGGTTCTCGAAAACCTGACGTGATGGAAAGTTTTTGAAACCAGATTCGTGTTCAGCGCTCAAAATGTCTTCGATAATACCTGGAACCGTATTATTTACACAAAAAAGTCCAAATTTGCAGGGCTGCGTAATCCATCAATATCCCTGCTTTTTCCATCAGCAATGAATATCATAAAAAAATCAGGCTCTGCCACTTGTTAAGACAGATAGGACTGAGTGCGCAAAGTTCTACACCAGTACACCCAAGACATCAACCCACAAGTTGTTTCTAGGTAGTGATCGTCACCTACTAAGGGCGATATATTTTAACACGATTAAATCGCACTTGAGATATCGGACGCACTCAATTATTTTAGCATAAACTGTGTGCCATATAGCGCCGTTCTGATAAAATCGCATGTCGTTGATGACTAAAATGAGCGATGCATGAGATAAGTTGCTCGAACAGAATAACCATTACATACATACATACATAATTGGTCATTACAACCCTTCAGTCAGGATTATTGACCTAATTTCTCGCACTACTTATGTTGTGTGTTAATTTTGTACATAAGTGGCGGGACCTACAGACAGATTTTTGAGAAACTTTTTCATGGCAATAAAAAAAATCCGCCACTTAGTTTTATTTCTATAACGAAAAGTGTAAGTCCATTTTTTTTTTGTGCGCACTCCTTATCTCATGCCACAAGCGATTTATTGCGTCAATTAATTAGCCATGATTTGACGCCGTTGGATCTTATTCTATGGGACACCGTTAAAGAAAAGAGGTTATGCCAACAGACCAGAAAGAATTGAGTATTGGAAGGAAAACATTCGTGACAGAATTGACGAGATACGACCCCATACACTCGCTAAAATGCACGAAAGTTGGTTCAATCGAATAATGGACTGTAAGGCTAGCAGCGGAAGCTATTTGAATGAAATAATATTCCATTTCTAAATGGAACAATTGTACAATCAACCCTCCTATAACGCGGTGAGTGCATACCGCGTTATATGGAAACCGCGCTATAAGAAACTCGGTTTTCAGGTACAAACCAGAGTGATTCGTAGAGCGTTCTATGGAAATCATGCTATAAGAAACACAGAATGAGTACAAATCACATCATTCGTACCGCGTTATGTAGAGTCAAAGGAATTCAAAAGGCAATATAAATTATAAATTAGTTTTATTGAATTCAAGAGTTCATATAAGAATTGATAAAAAAAAAAAATGAAATAAAAACTAAACTAAACACCGGTTTCCAACAAAATTAAGAAAGACTTCAAAATTACTGTAATTTTTTAATACTTTTCGTCACTTGGTTCAACTTCATTCATTGTTTTCTTTTAAATTGAAAATATAACTTCTATTGTTTTGCACAGTACTGTATCTCGGCTGGACTTTTGCGACGAAAATAAAACTTAGATTAAACCCTCTTACAATATTTAGTTTTTTTTTTATATACCAAGCCTCAGGGGATGACATCTACTCATGCAGTGCATTGTGCTGTTTCTAGGAAAGATGGAAAGAGGAAGATGCGAACGGTAAGGAAACGAGTTGCTGCTGGTGACTATAAAATGGCCAGTGCTATACCTTCACCATTAGACAGTCTACAAGCAATCGTCCCCAAGAAGCCCGCAGTTTCTCGCACCACTTATGTGTGTGTGTAATTTTAACAGAAGTGGCGGACCTACAGTTTCAAGTCGACTCCGAACGAAATTCATTCATAGGCTGTGCGGAAGGAACTTCTGGGGTGAAATTGAACCCAAATCGCGCCATAAGAGTACCGCGTTATAGGAGGCCTATCGCAATTTCAGCCCTGCGTTATATGGAAACCGCGTTCTGAGAGTACAGCGTTATAGAAAGGTTCACTGCATTTCTCAATAGAACAATAAATTTGGCAAAATTTTAAACCGTTTTTATTTTACTTCATTTGTAGATTTAAACTTTTAAATGGGTCACCCTATATTTTTTTTTATTTTTAAAAGGGACTATCTGCTAAGCATTAATCGAACATTAAGACAAATTATATGAACTGTAAACGATGCTAACTTTAATGGATAATAACAAAATTTTATTACAAATTATTTACTCCTACATAAACTTTTCAATGCAGCCACGTATCTTTGGTTTTACTTTATAAATCTTTATTTGTAAATTTATAAAAAAAAGGAAAATTTTTTTTCTTGTTGTTTTTCCTTCTTTCCTTAAAAACTCATTGACATTTACAATGGCATTATGATGAATGAACGAATGTGAAGGAATAAAAATAAGAAACAACAGAAAATGAAGAATGAATGCATTTTAATTTTTTTTTTATAACACAAGCACTCATTGGATGACCCCTACTCATGCAATAAGTGTGCTGGTTTTAGGAAGAAGTGGTAAGAGGAAAATTCAACGGTAAGAAACGAGTTGCTGCTGATGACTATAAAATGGCTAGTGCTATACCTTCCCATTAGACAGTCTACAGCAATCGGTCCCCAAGAAACCCGCAGATTCTCGCACACTTGTGTGTGTTACTTTTATACAGAAAGTGGCGGGACCTACAGTTTCAAGGTCGACTCCGAACGAAATTTCATTCATAGGCTGTGCCGGAAGGAAACTTCTGGGGTGAAATGACCCCAACATCGCGCTATAAGAGTAACCAGCGTTATAGGGAGGCCTATTGCAATTTCAGCCCTGCGTTATATGGAAATCGCATTTTGAGAGTACCGCGTTATAGAAGGGATGACTGCATTTCTCAATAGAACAATAAATTTGGCAAAATTTTAAACCGTTTTTGTTTTACTTCATTTGTAGATTTAAACTTTTAAATGGGTCACCCTATACTTTTTTTTTATTTTTAAAAGGGACTATTTGCTAAGCATTAATCGAACATTAAGACAAAAAACATCAACTGTAAACGATACTAACTTTGATGGATAATAACAAGAATTTATTACAAATTACTCCTACATAAACTTTTCAATGCAGCCACGTATCTTTGGTTTTACTTTATAAATCTTTATTTGTAAATTTATAAAAAAAGGAAAATTTTTTTTCTTGTTGTTTTTCCTTCTTTCCTTAAAAACTCATTGACATTTACAATGGCATTATGATGAATGAACGAATGTGAAGGAATAAAAATAAGAAACAACAGAAAATGAAGAATGAATGCATTTTAACCATTTTATTTTTATCATTTTAATATTTTATTTTTATTTTTATTATTTTATATAAATTTTTATGGTTTATTGGAGAAAGAGTTTCCATTACCACAATGTATACGTTTGTCTGTATGTCTGTATATTCCACCAGAGCATTATTAGCAGAAAAAGGATCATAAAAGGACCCATCATATACACGCCATATATGTATGAACATATAAAGTCTGGTCTGGTCTGTTCTGTTGTTTTAACAAAAATTCTACTGAACCTGTATGTAAGGAGTGCGCACGAAAAAAAATGTGGGTCTACTTTTAAGCTTATAACTTTTATTATAATTGAAAAAAATAAATACCGTTATATTGTTTTTGTTAGTCATCTACGTTTCAAAATCCATGTGCTAAATTCCATTGCAATAGCAAAATTAGTTTTTTGAAAATGGTCACCCCAACAAGAATGTCGTAAAAAAATAATTGCAATTTTCAATGAAAAACCGCAAAACGATTGCTAGGCTCGCAGGTGTTAACCAAAAAACAGTTTCTAAGCCAAGAATAAAACAATATAAAGAGTCTTTGACTATTGAGAGAAAGCGTGGAAGTTGAAGAAAAAATGGATTTGCCGACCAAAATAAAGCAAGTAAAATAATACGTATTTTTCTAAAACACCCTAACATGTGTTGGAAGAAAGAAAAGTGGCTCAAAAAGTTGGATGCTCTGAGACCTTGGTCAGAAAAAATTTTATACACAAAAGAATTCAAATATTATCTACTTTAATTGAAATATAAAACGAAAAAAAACTCCGCCACTTAATTTTATTTCTATAAAGAAAAGTGTAAGTTCCAGTTTTTTTCGTGCGCACTCCTTATGTACCTAAGTGGTCATTACAGGCGTTCAAATCAGGATCCCCATTTCACTTATGATGTTGTGTAGTAATTTTCTACATGAATGACTGTAAGTCCCAGTTTAGAGCCGACTCCGAACGATAGAGTTTTTGAGAAATTTTTTCATGGCCATCTTATTTTTATCTAAGAGTCTTTTGTCAGAAATCTGCTGGGAGGAAATTTCATTCATTCGTTTTGTTGAAGATAACTGACATGAGGTTTGTTCTGCGCTATCAAGACTAATAAGTCAGACAACGGTGACTGCGGCTGGATTATATAGACTTCAATTCAATTAAATTAAACAGACTTCTTCCTGTTCTCCCTCCTTTGTTGTTCAAAGGACCTCCAAACCCGAACCAACTTTGGAGTCCAACTGGTAGTAGACTGGACTGCGAAGCTCGACCGGAGGCTTAGTTCTGCTATCACGGGTGTCAGGAGCCCCAGAGATTCGTCTCTGTCCGACAATGTTATTCCAACACAATGTATTGTATGAATAGAGGTCATCTCTAGAAAAAAAGTGGGTATTTAGGTGGATATAAATCAACATGAGATTCAGGAGTGGCGAATACATCCCAAAAAAAAAAAGATCAATGAGGCTCCCTTGTTTGAGCAACCTAAATCGCGGGGAGAGCGTAAGCGTAACCGTGGAAGTGGAGGAAATAATGGATTTGCCGACCAAAACAAAGCAAGTAAAATAATACGTATTTTTCTAAAACACCCTAAAATGTCTGGAAGAAAAGTGGCTCAAAAAGTTGGATGCTCTGAGACCTTTGTCAGAAAAAAAATTTTATACACAAAAGAATTCAAATATTATTTACTTTAATTGAAATATAAAACGAAAAAAAATTCCAGCCAGATTTTTTCGTGCGCACTCCTTAAGTAAGATATCTCTGTCTGGTCCACCACATGATGTGTGATGTGGTGGCATATTTATATCTTTATGTCTGTATGTGTGTATGAGTACTTGAATTTTCTTTTAAATATTTTTATGATTATAGGACGTTAATAAAGTCATATAAAGAATGAAAACAAAAAACAAAAAACATACAAAATCCTCCAGCAATTTCATATTGTCTGCAATAGCCAACCAACATTATCCAGGCAATGTTAAAAAATATGTTAAGCTTTGGAAACTCATCTCAAATATTTATGAGTGTAAACCAAAGGTTATTGATGGCATAGAAAGCAAAAAAAAAGTAACACAAATCAACTGAAAGAAGAACCATATTGAGTTCTTCTTAGTATTGTTATTGTTATTATTGTTATTGTATTTATTTCAGGATTTTTATTACTTATTTGCATTGAATTTATGCCACATGATAACGACATACACACACACACACACACACTCATACTCATGTTTGTTTAAAAATATTGCAAAGTAAATCAAAAGATTAGCGTTTATGCATGTTTTTATGTATGTGTAGAGCATATAAAATAAAGCACACAGACTAACAATGAGAGAAACTCTCTCTCACTCTCTCTCTCTTTCTCTCTCAGTAAAAGGAGTGAGTATCACATAAGATTTGCGTATGATTGACTACTGTGGGGCCATTAAGTAATAAAAAAATATGTTCTTATAAAACGTATACATATGGATGCGTGGAAGGGGTAAACAAACATTTGGGGCAGGGATGGTGGTACTAATAATCATAATAATAATTTTT
This sequence comes from Sarcophaga peregrina, assembly GCA_014635995.1. Lineage (NCBI taxonomy): Eukaryota > Metazoa > Arthropoda > Insecta > Diptera > Sarcophagidae > Sarcophaga > Sarcophaga peregrina. The sequence goes on from CM025791.1 coordinate 91,434,453, forward strand.
CAAGAGATTTTTGGTTTTACTTAATGGCCTCAAAGTTTTTAGAGAATTTTAGGAAGTCTAAGTGTATGACAGGCAGGAATTATTTTATGAACACATTGAAGTACAAAAGGAAATTGAAATTTGACAACAAAATTTTTGTCGTTTTGAATCTGAACTGTTGTCAATTCGCTCGTATAACAACATCAGATCTTTCAAATTCGTAACGCCTTTTTTTATTTCTTTTGGCAGTCTTTTTTGTTTTTGGCAGATCAATTTCGTTTACAAATACGATAGAATTTAGTTAGTATGGGGACTGCTCTTAGCAATTTTTTTGTTTTTACCTAACCGCACCATAGAGGAAGCGGTAACGTCCTCCGTGTATGGAGCCCTCACCCACTAAATCTCCCTCTCGGTTCGTGGATCGTTGTGCCCACTCCGGTGGTATTACTTTGGAGTAGAGTCCTTCATGCTCATGTCCGCGTCCGGATTGCATATTGAAGTTTGAGGATACTTCTATGTGTCTCCACTATTCCTTTCGTCCAGGTTCCCGACTGGGATTACTTTTGACACGTGCGCTCGTGTCATCTATACCGGCGAGCCTACATGTTCTGCAGCCTCCAGATCTCTTTTCTTCAGTCTCAGGATGCGCTCCACATAATTTGCCACTGAAGCCCAATTTTCCCTACTCGCTATCATAACTCCGACAATGTTAGCGAGCGTGAACGTTCCAATCGTTGACGTCAGTACAGAGCTATAGCTCTGCCAGCGTGCACATTCGAACACCGGGTGTTCCGCATCATCAATTAACTTCCCCTTCCTTGTAAAGACAGTAAGAGGAGTCGGTCTTACACATTCTGTGCAGCTATTTCCTAAAACATCCGCGACCCCATAGCATCTGCATAACGTAGGACCAATCCATGGCTTTATGTCTTGGATAAATTTCGCCGTCCACTTTCCTCTATCTTCATCGTTCTATCGTCGTTGCCATTCTGAAATGGTGTTTTCCCTGAAGTGGACGGTTATGTGATTTCCAGCCGATTTCGCCTAATAAATCTCTATCCGCTCTACTGCCAGCAGATCCACAGGGATTATATCTGCTATTACAAGTACGGCTGGGGCAAACACTGTACGATATGTCGACGCGATACGCAATGCAGCCGTTCTCTGTACCGATAGCAGTGAGTTTGCCTGCTTCTTAAACTCTAGCGTTTCGGCCCAAAGTTCGCTTCCATAGAGTATAGGAGTCATGCTGCTTTCAACTTTTATCAGGAGTCTCCTTCGCGCCGGTAGCGGGCCTCCAATATTCGCTATTAATTTTTCTTTAACTTCGCCCCACAGGAACTAGTCCAACTGTGTTAAAACGCAGCTTCTTGGCTGCCAATTGACTTCACCATTGCGGCTAATTAAACGGCCATTAAACGTTTGACACAATAAACCGAGAAACATGAGATGTGTGGTATACCATCCTGTTGAAACCAAGTATCATTCACATTATTACTATAAAGATAGGATACAAAAGAATCGGTTACCATTGGACGTAGTGGTTGGGACGTCCAAATTTTCAAAGAAGTATAGGTCAATGATGCCTTCGCTTCACAGGCCGCACCAAGCAGTCACTCGCAATGGGTGAATTGATTTCTGTATGATCACATGTGTGCTTTCTGAGCTGCAAAGACTATAATTTTGATTATTAACGTAACCACCGCGATGAAAAGGAGCTTCATCCCAAAAAATATGATTTTTTTTGTGCAGTTTCTCGTTCTCAACGTTGCCCAAGGGTAAATGGATTCTTTACGCTCAGTGGAACTAATTTACTGAATGTTGTGATAGACTACGAAGAGATATTCATAGAAGTCGCCGTGGTCAAGTAGGTAGTTTGCTGGCTTTTTAGACATAAGGCCCGGTTTTGAATCCCAGGTCAGACATGAAAGCGAAAATATGAAAATATTTCTTGGCGACTTCCACTCAGCAGATTTTTGTCAAAAACTCTAATAGTAAAAATTGCCTTGAAAAGCTTCTCAAAAAATCTGTCGTTCGGAGTCGACTTTAAACTGTAGGCTAAGCCACTCATGTATAAAAATTAATACACACAACACAAGTGGTGTGAGAAGCTAGGACGTTATACAATGGGTCAATTTGATCCGGGTACTGTATTTGTCACAGTTCACAAGTACACGTCCTCTAACCTCACCTTACCTAATCTAACAGAGTCTTATGTATGTATTGCCAGATTCAAAATAACCGATAGTACAAATTTAGACCGATAAATGGTCCATCCGATAGATGCTAGGCCGTAGCTTTGACTGAAGGGTTGTAATGACCAATTATGTTTGTATGCTATAATGATAGATCGGCTTTGAAAAACCTTCGTTCGTAGTACTACAGAAGGTGCATATTTACGAATACGCAAATTCCTTGCTGGCGAATATCGTATCCTTCATGAATATAAGTTTTCGTTAAACTCGTTATAGGAGCACCAACCTCAACTGGAGAGAGAGAGAGAAACTCGCATTTATCAATCAGTTTTTGTTTTGCAAGGTCATTGAAACAAAATTTCTCTGCCAATCTTTTTTCTGTAAGCCCTTCGAATATAATGAAATTTTTTGTTTTGAATTATTTTTCCAAATTAAAAAGTTCAATTTATTATCCTTTATACCCTCTACCCTTGTACTGCTTATACAAATTATTTATTTTACTCTCTGTTAACCCTGATGGGGTGGTACCCTTTTTTTTGGTTTTTTTTGTTTTTGTTGTTCACTGCTAAGCCAAAAGAAGAAATATTTAAACCAATAATTTTGAATGTTTATTGCGGCAACATTTGGTGGCTTAAAACACTTTCAAAAATGCTTTTCTGAAGGGGAAAACAAATATTCATGGAACTTATTCGACAAATTCAATAAAAAAAAGGAAGAAAAAAAAACAAAATTTGTTTAAAAGAATTATTTATGATTAAGCACATTTTGCTTCTCTTTCCTCCCCCATTTTTTCTATTGGCGGTGGGTCTATCTTTCTCCCTTTCTCTTTGGGGTAATAATATCATTTCATCTTTATTAAAAAATCATTTTTGTTGCTGCTTGACAGAGACAGAGAAAGAGAGAGAAAAAGAGTGTGTGTGTTTCTGGGACTCAAAGAAAAATCACTGTAAAATCCCCTTTTGAAATCACTAAGTGATTCATTTGAATCTCCCTACTGTATAGTAGAAACAACAAGAAGCTCCTAATAAGTAGCATGAGGGGAACCTTTACAGGGTGGCTGATATATAATCCAACAAAGTAAAGCGCTATATTTTTTTAATTTTATTGTTCAAAAGCAAAAAATGTTGGAAATAATATCAAATTTTAGAATCAGTTTAGATTTGTTCGAATTGGCCACCTTTGGTACGAATTATGGCCTTCTAACGGCTGACAAAGTCCACACAGGCTGCACGAAAATGGCTCTACGATATTTTGGCCCATTCCCGGCGAAGCGGCCATCTTGAGATGATCGACACTTTGATATTTTTTAGTGAGAACTTTAGTCTCCAAAATGCCTCAGGCGCAAAAGTCCAACGGACTGAGATCCGGAGGATTTTGGTGGCCATTGTGCGGTAGAAATGAAGCAAGGAACCTCCTTTTTAAGCCATTCTTGGTTGACGCATGCTGAGTGCGGTGCTGCTGAGTTCTATTGGAATGTCCGTGGTCAGCGGCCGAAATGTTTGTCTGCCCAGGGCTTCAATACTGCCTTTCAGTCAATTTCCCTGATAATATTCGGCATTTATTTTGACCTCACGGTTAATGAATACGAGCGGAGAGCGACCATGGTTATGAGCGGTTTACCCCTTTGACGGACACCAAAATTTTAGAAGGCCTTCTCGTGGGACACTTGCTGTATCTCTGTTATTTGGCAAAATACAATTTATGACGTCTATACACGTCATGCCCCTCTAAAAACCCTTGTTATGACGTCTATAGACGTCAGTGTCCGTCAGATGATAACAACCTGAAGTTGGCTGCAATACATATCAGTCACCCTGTAGTAAGGCAAGGATGCCCTTCGCTTTTGTAGCTCGTTGTGTGTTTCTTTGGGTTGTAATATGAATAAGTATTGGAGTTAAGACTTTATTAATTTCAGTATTTTATAAATTGAATACGATGTGGAAGTGTGTGTGTCTGTACTCTACTCAAAAATATTTACTGGAAAATATTTCTCCCGTTTGCCAATAAGCAACAGCTGTGACCAACAAATTTTCTGTGACAATGCGAAATTTTTTCCATTTTTTTTTATCGTTCAATCGAAGCAAAATTTTTATTTTAAAATCCAAATTTTTCTACACGCTTATCGAGAATGATGAAATTGGAAAATTATCAAGAAGTGTTACCCAATGACTGGGGTTTTTTTTTGCCTTTAAATATTCATTTTAGTTTTCATTGGAAATGATTTGTAATATTTATTTAGAAACACAGAAAAAAGAAGAGATTGTTTCAGTGGCCTTCATTTGGCAACCAAAAGTCTTGGTTATTTTAAAATAATTTTAATAAAAAAAAATTTCTTGGTCTTGCCTAGATTAATAGGCAGATTTATGAGAGTTGAAGACAATATTGTAGAACAAGCGGTTCAGATGTTATATTCTATAGGCCCAAAATTTGGGCCGAAACGCTAGGGATTGGAAAAAGGGGCGAACTTACTTTTATCGGTATCGGCATATCGTACAGTGTCCGCCCCAGCCGTACTTGTGATAGCAGGTACAATCCATGTCGATCTACTGGCATCAGAGCGAATTAAGATTTGTAAGGCGAAATCGCCTGGAAATCACACAACCGGCCATTTCAGGGAAAACACAATTTCAGATGGAACGACGAGGATAAAGGAAGGTGGACGGCGAGACTTATTCCTGAAATAAAGCCATGGATTATTACGTTACACAGATGCTATCGGGCCACGGATATTTTATGAACTATCTGAACAGAATGGGCAAGACCACCTCCCCTTACTGCCTTTACGAGCAAGGGGAGGTAATAGATGATGCAGAACACACTATCTTCGAATGTGCACGCTGGCAGAGCTATCGCTCTGCACTGACGTCGATGATTGGAACGATAACGGCCGCTAACATTGTCGGGGTTATGATTGCGAGCAAAGAGAATTGGGCCTCAGTGGCGAATTACGTGGAGCGTATTCTAAGACTGAAGAAGAGAGATCTGGAGGCTGCGGAGTATGTGGGCACGCCGGCATAGATGACACTAGCTCACGTGTCAAACGAGGTTCGGTACGAGGGGGGATTTAGTGGGTGAGGGCCCCACTCACGGAGAACGTGACGATTTCTTCTATGGTGCGGTTAGGTACATTTGCCCCTCCTCTGCGTAAAAAAAAAAAAAATAGGCCCAATCACTTTAATTGTCATCAAGTTAAGTTTAATGCAGGTATCTCAGCCAAAGTTGAGAAAGCCTTTGAAATACCGATGATATGCAAGAAAGCCAGAGACATTTCTTAGCTTATTTTTTCAAATTTTTGAATAAACTTTGTTATTTGGTTTGCTTTTGACAGATATTGAAGCATAGGTTGGATTAGGTGAGATTAAAGGACGTCTACTTGTCAACTGTGACAAGTACAGTACACGGTGATAAAGATAAAAAAAAATTAAAAAATATAGCGCTTTGTTGCATTACATATCAGTCACCCTGTAGTTTTTAAAGGATTTTTCAACAATTAAGATCCGTAAGCCGGATCTTACGACTACTTAAAATTAACTTTGAGGAGTTACTCAATTGTCATACTATAAACAGGTCCTATCAAGAATCAGCCATGGTTTTGAACCTCTATAATCAACCATATTTTCAGCATCTTCAAGTGTTTTTATGAATCGTAAATAAACTTTAAAAGTGTCACCATGTTACATAAGCTTCGTTTTTTTTCTTGATTATCAAATTTAATTTTCATTGGAAATGATTTGTAATATTTATTTAGAAACACAGAAAAAAGAAGAGATTGTTTCAGTGGCCTTCATTTGGCAACCAAAAGTCTTGGTTATTTTAAAATAATTTTAATAAAAAAAAATTTCTTGGTCTTGCCTAGATTAATAGGCAGATTTATGAGAGTTGAAGACAATATTGTAGAACAAGCGGTTCAGATGTTATATTCTATAGGCCCAAAATTTGGGCCGAAACGCTAGGGATTGGAAAAAGGGGCGAACTTACTTTTATCGGTATCGGCATATCGTACAGTGTCCGCCCCAGCCGTACTTGTGATAGCAGGTACAATCCATGTCGATCTACTGGCATCAGAGCGAATTAAGATTTGTAAGGCGAAATCGCCTGGAAATCACACAACCGGCCATTTCAGGGAAAACACAATTTCAGATGGAACGACGAGGATAAAGGAAGGTGGACGGCGAGACTTATTCCTGAAATAAAGCCATGGATTATTACGTTACACAGATGCTATCGGGCCACGGATATTTTAGGAAATATCTGAACAGAATGGGCAAGACCACCTTCCCTTACTGCCTTTACGAGCAAGGGGAGGTAATAGATGATGCAGAACACACTATCTTCGAATGTGCACACTTGCAGAGCTATCGCTCTGCACTGACGTCGATGATCGGAACGATAACGGCCGCTAACATTGTCGGGGTTATGATTGCGAGCAGAAAGAATTGGGCCTCAGTGGCGAATTACGTGGATCGCATTATGAGACTGAAGAAGAGAGATCTGGGGCCGCGGAACATGTGGGCACGCCGGCATTGATGACACTAGCTCACGTGTCAAACGAGGTCCGGTACGAGGGGGATTTAGTGGGTGAGAGCCCCACTCACGGAGGACGTGACGACTTCCTCTATGGTGCGGTTAGGTACATTTGCCCCACCTCGGCGTAAAAAAAAAAAAAATGGGCCCAATCACTTCAATTGTCAACAAGTTAAGTTTAATTGGCAGGTATCTCAACTAAAGTTTAGAAAGCCTTTGAAGAGACATTTCTTAGCTTATTTTTTCAAATTTTTGAATAAACTTTATTATTTGGTTTGCTTTTGACAGATATTGAAGCCTAGGTTGGGTTAGGTGATGTTAAGGGACGTCTACTTGTCAACTGTGACAAGTACAGCACACGGTGATAAAGATAAAAAAATTAAAAAATATAGCGCTTTACTTTGTTGCATTACATATCAGCCACCCTGTAGTTTTAAAGGATTTTTCAACAATTAAGATCCGTAAGCCGGATCTTACGACTACTTAAAATTAACTTTGAGGAGTTACTCAATTGTCATACTATAAACAGGTCCTATCAAGAATCAGCCATGGTTTTGAACCTCTATAATCAACCATATTTTCAGCATCTTCAAGTGTTTTTATGAATCGTAAAGAAACTTTAAAAGTGCCACCATGTTGCATAAGTTTCGTGTTTTTTTCCTTGATTATCAAATTTAATTTTCTCAACTATTTCTCATCTTCTAATGCAATAAATTGAGTTTTCCGAAATGAAACCCAAAAGAAAAGCAGGAGAAAAGAAATATTATTTCGTATTAATTTAAAGCAAAAAAGAAATTTTCATAATCAAGTTATCTTTTGTTAGATAAAGAGAAAAAAAAAACGATTTTTTTTAATAAAATGAAGAAATTATAACCCTTTATGGTTCTTCTTTTTTTCTTTCTTTTGTTCTTACAAATTTGGCGAATGCAATAAATATCTAGGATATCCAGTTGAAAATAAAATTATGAAATGAGGGATGATTGGACTCTCAGAATTATTCTTTGAAAACTTGCAGGCAAAAAAGAAGGAATTTCTTTAAAAGGAGTTCTTAGATTTCCAGTTTTAAATACACGGTTATGATGGCGGCATTCATGCGATTTACCTTCCTTAAGTTCATCCAGTTCACTCTTGATTTTCATGATTTCTTTTCATCACAATGGCTCCGGATTATGTTCGCAATTTTCTTTCTTTGTCACCACAAGTAGAGCTCATGGTTCAAACCCCAGCGCAGATTGCAATCCGGGCCACTGTTGTATAAAGGAAAACGAAAAGAGTGGACAAACTGACACGGTCGAGAATCAGAAGTAGCTGGGGAGTAGGAGATAGAGAAGATTAATGGGACCCTTCAAGAATACATTTTTTAAAATTTTTTTTTTTTAAACCAGACTCAGGGGATGACCCCTACTCATGCAGTGCATTGTGCAGGTTTTAGGAAAGGTGGAAGATGCGAACGGTAAGGAAGCGAGTTGCTGCTGGTGACTATAAAATGGCCAGTGCTATACCTTCACCATTAGACAGTCTACCGCAATCGTCCCCAAGAAACCCTTAGTTTCTCACACCACTTATGTTGTGTGTGTTTATTTAATACAGAAGTGGCGGGACCTACAGTTCAAAGTCGACTCCGAACGACAGATATTTGAGAAACTTTTCAAGAAAAAGAGAAGAAATCGCTGAAAAAATACTTTTTTTTAGTATTTTTTTATTTTTGATGTCTGGCCTGGGACTCGAACCCTGGCTTTACGTCTAATAACCCTGCACACTACCTACTAGACCACGGCGACCCTAAATTCCTAATAAATTGGAAATAGGTGATACAACATATGTGGTTGCTGAATTTTATAACTACTGTGTCCAGTAGTGTGGACAGCAACAAAACCAAGGAACTACTTGAGTTGGGCAAGAGAACGATACGCAGTCTAAAACGGAATTCTTACGAGATATCACCAGGATTACTGCAAAATGTGCCATGATGGGGGAAGTCAATGAAGCGTTGTTAAGAGCGTTTATGTGAGTACCCTAGACTTCAGAAGAGACGTCCTGGCTTTATGAGTTATTAAACGGTTGAAGATCTGGGATAGTTGGTGAACATTCCACTAAAGGAACTGGCTGGTTACATCCGAAGCTCGGAGCGGTTCAAACCCACCACTATCGGACCAAGACAAGGTCCGGCTTACATCAGACTGGATAACACAGTGGGGCATCTAGTGAACTTGCCTGTGAATATCAAGTTAGCCGATAACCTAACTCTGTGGTTGATAGAGATTAAAAAACTGTAGCTAAAGTCGCCTAGGTAGTCTAGGGTAGTATGTTGGCATATTAGACCTGAGACCGCAGTTCAAATCCCAAGTTAGAGTCCCCAAATTTTGTATGGACAACTTTGACGTATATAGGAACAAAATGGGCAGATTAGCTATAGTAGGCGCGTCACATCCCATATAAAAATATTAAATTAGTACATCTAAGAATGTATAACAGTTAGACTCCTAAAATTTTGTCAAAGCCACTTTAGTATCAAAATGAATATTTTAGACAAAACTGGGCTGACTAACAATAGGGGGCGTGGCACCTCCCATATGAATATAAAAATATATGTATTTTCTTGAAATTTTAACAGTACCTTCCTGTATGTCTGGAAGAAACTATAGGCTACTTTTTATTTTTAATTTTCAAATAGGCAAGGTGCCACGCCCACATACCCAATAGCTGTCATCTATATATATAAAAATTAATGTTTGTTTGTATGTACCTTATAGAATCGTAAACTATGCATTTGATCATGTTATGATCTTTACCAAAGTTGTTGCGCTTAAGCCGATGAAGATTTTTAAGTTGGTATGACCAATTTCAAAATGAATTAAATCTTTAACTGTGCATTCTTTAACAAAGTTGTTACGTATGAGTCGACGGAGATTGGTGCGATTAATTTCCGATGGATGGCGTCACTGAAAATTATTCAAAATGAATGACAAGCAATTGGTCGACCTATACCCAAAGCATGGAAGAAAAGCGCATTACGAGCCTCAGAATCAGACGAGGACTGTGACTGGAAAATCTTCGAGTATATGCCGCTGAGACTCGTTCGCATGAACCACTTCAACAATGAGAAGTGAGATTAGAAACTGATCGAATGCGTACTACTCAGGCCCGTTCATCTGAATCATCAGGACAACGGGAAACAAAATCAATAAAATGATTAAAAATTAATTGAACATTTGTGTAATGGTTTTCCTTCAAATTTATTTTAGTTGGGGGTACAGCAACACGTTCTGGGTACAGCTAGTCTATAATAAATTTTAATTTGGAGGAGGAGAAGCCCGTTTTTGTTTGTTTCATTTGTTATTTGAAATCAAATTTGATTTCAAATAAATTTCATATTTTTTTAATTTCATATCACTTGCAGTCTATGTTATTTTAGCCATTTTAAAATAAATTCTATTTGAGCCAATATTTTTTTAAGTTAACACATAAAAAAATATTCGTCTTTTTTTATTGTTTTTTTAGAAAAACATGGGTTTTGTTTCTACAATAGGATTAATTTTAATTAAAAAATAAAATTTCTGTGTGTTATAAACCGTCATTTCATAGGTTTTTAATAACATTTCCCATTTTTTTTTTGAAGTTGTTTTTAATTAATTTTTTTCGACTTGTTTTTTTGCAGATAAAAACTTTGTGACCATCAACGTCAGCAGCCCCATATAAAATATAGAAATTGAATTGGGTTTTTGGCTGAACCAAAGGCAAAGGCGAGCAAAACAAAACCAACAAACGTGAGTTATTTTAGCTTAAGGTTTACTTTACTGCAGCTTTGATAAAAAAAAAACAAAAACCAAAAAATAACACTTGTAAGCTGTAAACGTATATCATCATCAGGTAAAACGGTGTGGGCGTGGTTTTGTGTGTGCTTTGGTTTTTATAGCCCGTTTTTATGCCCGCCGAAACGCTTCTGTGTTATTAATATTGCCCATGCAGGCAGGCATTTGTTTTTATTACGAGACCAAAATTTCTACACAATATTTCAAATTTAAAAACAGTTTCCTATTCCCAAAGGACGTGAATAAAGACTTCCTGTTTCATTGTGTGTGTATGCGTGTGAGTGTTATCAATACAACTTATGGGATTATTATGGGTAACGGTAAAAGGGCAATAGTTTTGCTTGTAGTTAAAAAACAGTAATACACTACAAATGCATTTCATTTAAACTGTAACTCCACATCAAGGACGTGGAGATTGAAGGAGGATATTTAAAAAAAATATTTCCCCTCTCCTACATACATTGTAGTGATATGCAGTCCACTTATGGAACACTTATGTAAGCTTATAGAGAACACAGACAGCAAGCGGCTTATGTAGGTTAGGTTAGGTTAGAGGATGCGTACCTGTCAACTGGGACAAGTCCGGTACCCGGAGGTCGAATTGACCCATTGTACAACGTCCTAGCTTCTCACACCACTCATGTTGTGTGCGTTAATTTTATGCATGAGTGACGGGACCTACAGTTAAAAGTCGACTCCGAACGACAGATTTTTTTGAGAAGCTTTTCATGGCAATTTTTACTGTCAGAGGTTTTGCCAGAAATCTGCAGAGGGGAAGTCGCCGAAGAAAAATGTGTATATTTTCGTTTTGATGTCTGACCTGGGATTCGAACTCGATCCTTTCGTCTAATAAGCCAACACACTACACACTAGACCACGGCGACTACTTCATTTGTGCGGCTTATGTAGGACAGTTAAGGAATTGTACATTTTCCTTTTTTTTTGGCGTGTGATGTAGTTTTCGCACTTACAATGGCAGTCGTCAACTGCATCAAGTGGTGCTTCAACAAAAACAATTCATCCCCCTCTTCCGGGTATACTCCCTTCCCGGAACGCCCAGAACGACATCTCGTTAAGGACCGTTGTCTACTCTCCCACGTCTGGGTGCGCCATATTTGAAGACAGCTTCATGCTATTGGCTCGTCTTCTTATGTATCATTTCGTTGTATTGTGTCAAGGTCAACCTTCTTTCATCTTCTTCTTTCCTTATTGGCTACCATCACCTTCATATGATTATTGATCAGATAGGACTGTTAATTTGAAACAAAAGCTCTATAATATAGGCTTCTGCCCTGAACATCTAATCTTACTTCTAGCCTTTAATGTTAGGTTATGTTAGGTTAGGGAGTAGCTTACCGTTCACAGGCAAGTTCACTCGGTGGCTCATATAGCGCTTTGTGCCACCCAGTGTCTGGTAAGCCCCTCTTGTTAAGATCCGTAGTGTTGGCTTTAAAGTACCCCAAGCGCTCCAAATGAATGCGGCCAGTGGCGTACACCACCAAGCCCATATCTTCAAATCTTCTTCACCCAACATTCGGTGAAGCCAGTTCCGAAGTGTATGGCACGCACATAAAAGGGTTGTATTATTCGTTTCTAGATTGTAATGGCACGTCTCAATACATCAGAGATATCAACTATCCGCTTCTGCAAATAATATTAGTCCTTCTTAGGGGTCAAGCTCTATCTAAGCTTATGCTAGAATGATTGCTTAAATTTTTCTTGGAATTAGCGAAATTGCTACCAAGCCTACAACACCCACATACAAATCCAAAGATTATCCAAAATAAAGAGATCACGTCGATCTTTTATATTTGAGTTCCCGAATTGCCAGATGTGGCGTGGTCAAGTAGATAATGTACTAGACTAAAATATCCCAGAAATCCTAGTTTACATAGCGAAAGAGATTATTCCAAGACTAGAATAGTCATTTTAGAATCATTGCATCCGGAAGGAAGTTTTTTGGTTTTTGAGAGAACGGAAATCCGTGCGTGCTCATGTTAAAACGTGTTGGTAGCTTCCAAGTGAAAGTCTTCCTATGTCAACGACAGATGTGCTGAATTCAACATGGAGACGAGGTACAACAAACAGGACATTGCAAAACTATCAGACAGACAGATTGCCATTTCAGCTCTCGGTCCTGAACAATTAGATGAACAAAATAATGTCATTCTCTTCTGGTTTCCAGGAAACATAGAATTCTTGGTAGTGAACAAGCAAACGAACTTCGGAGAATTTTCACGCCATTGTGTGGGGTCAGAACCCTTCTGACGGAGGAGAGGGCGTCAATGAAAGGGACGATAAAGAACCGCAAAGACTCTTCTCAAGCCTAGTGAATTTCAGGAAATCAAAGGTTAAAGGACGTGTACTTGTCGGTTGAGATAAGTACTGTACCCGGAGGTCGAAATTGACCCATTGTACGAGGAAATCAAAACTTTTGTAAGAAAATAAGAACAAAGAATAAGAGAACTAAGTCATGTACCAGACTAGACATTAGTCCAGGGCTTTACTTGAGTATCACCGCTATGCCTTACCCCACGGTGCTCTAAGCACGGGTGGATACAATGCATCTACCAGCGATCCCACGCATATATGACATGCAAGAGCATATCATTGATCACATCACCATACGTGAGTACCAATTCGAAGCCTTGCATTCGGACAAGACTTTCCTCTTGGTTAGGAGTGGGAGACTATCTAAACTCCGCTTTTCACAGTGGTTGACGTGTGACGGTGGTGCAACGCCACACCGAGTTGGCGCTCTCCCCGCGATTTAGGTTTAAACCACAGTTACCAAGTTGCTCCCACAAGGGGGTCTCACTATTGTTGGGCAGAGACGAATCTCTGGGGCTCCCGACACCCGTGCTACCAGAATTAAGTCTCCGGTCGAGCTTCGCAATCCAGTCTGCTACCAGTTGAACTTCAAATAGTTCGGGACTGGTGGCCCTTACCAGACTAGACAGGAATAAGATAAGGTTCGTGACCGGTCTTTTGATAGTACACTTTGGATTCGAAGAATACTTATTCAGCATAGAGGTTGTTTCGAGCCCTATATGTATACAGATTCGATGACAATCAGAATCAATTTTTACAAGAAATGTTAGAACTTCTCTCATTTGAATTTAAATGCGAGTATCCTACAAAAATGTCAGCTCATGGACCGTAGACCCACTTCGAATAAGCCACCACACTACCTAATAGACTACGGCAACTGAGTTCCTTCAAAACCGTAAATGGACTTCGAACAATAGATATTTTTTTAGTGGCAACATTCTCTATTCTCTCATTGTTTAAAAGCACCTCCTAGATTTGGTTCACCATGTGTCATATCCTATCTCCCTCCAATTAATTCAGCATGACATGCAAACAAACGAATCTGTCCTCCTTAATTGTTTCGGGATGAGGCAAACAAATATTTGTGTAAGAGACCTTTTAAAGAAGAATTACTTCCTGATTGAGTATCGTTATCAAGAAACAAAAGAAAAAAATCTTTAAAATTTTTAAAGAAAAATTCTCTTCAAACTAAAGTTTCTTCTTGCAGTTCAAACTCCTTTAAACATATTTCTACTGCACCATTATTATGCAGAACTGCAATAACAATTTAAAGCAGGTACAAACAAATTTGTTGTGGTTTCCCAAACACATTCAAGGAGTTGTGTCCTGATTTTTCTTTAGGCCACAACTGTAGTTTGTTTGTTTGTTTTCTTTTGAGAAACAAAAAAAAGAAGCAAAATTTGTTTATTTTCTTTGTTCTAAAGACATAAACTAACTCCCATCTCTGGTCGTGTGTATCAATGTAGTAATTTTGTGATTGATAGGAGTTGGGGAGGACAATGTAATGTTGTAAGTAATTTGTGCTTAACAATACAACAGGTTTGTTATTCTAACAAGGGACTGGACATGTTGCATGAACGAATACTTACACATGTCATGATTTGTGCTTTAAGGCATAAAAAAACAAGACCAACCACAACAACAATAACAGAAAATGTACATACAGGGTGGCTGATATATAATGCAACAAAGTAAAGCGCTATAGTTTTTTAAGGTTTTTTTTTAATTTTATTGTTCAAAAGCAGAAAAAATGTTGAAAATAACATAAATTTTAGAATGAGTTTAGATTTGTTCGAATTGGCTACCTTTGGTATGAATTATGGACTTCAAATGGTCGTCAAGGCCATCACAGGCTGCATGAAAGTGGATCTGCGGTATTTTTAGCCCATTTCCCGGCGAAGCGCCGTCTTGAGATGATCGACACTTTGGTATTTTTTAAAGAGAACCTTACTCTCCAAAATGCCCCAGGCGCAAAAGTCCAACGGATTGAGATCAGGAGATTTTGATAGTCATTGTGCGGTAGAAATGAAGCGAAGAACCTCCTTTTGAAAAATGTTGAAAATACCATAAAATTTTAGAATCAGTTTAGATTTGTTCGGATTGGCCACCTTTGGTACGAATCATGGCTTTCAAACGGGCGACAAAGCCATCACAGGATGCACGAAAGTGGCTCTGCGGTATTTTGGCTCATTCCCGGCGATGCGCCGTCTTGAGATGATCGACACTATGGTATTTTTTTTAAAGAGAAGCTTACTCTCCAAAAAGCCCCAGACGCAAAAGTCCAACGGATTGAGATCCGGAGATTTTGGTAACCATTGTGCGGTAGAAATGAAGCAAGGAAGCTCCCTTTTAAGCCATTCTTGGTTGACGCGTGCTGAGTGCGGTGGTGCTGAGTCCTGTCTGGAATGTCTATGGTCTGTGGCCGAAATGTTTGTCTGGCCAGGACTTTAATACTGTCTTTAAGACATTTTCCCTATAATATTCGGCATTTATTTTGAGCCCACAGTCGATGAATACGAGCAGCGCTAGAATTCTGGTGGTCAATCGCAGCTGTAAATTTTCAGCTGACCTCTTTGGCAAGTAAATCCGATCATTTTGTTTGTTCACAAACTGCTCAATTTGGAATGGCTTCTCATTGGAGAAAACCAAATTCGATAATTGGCCACTTTCGTGCAAGCGAAGTAACTCCTTGGCTGTTTCCAGTCTAACTTTTTTTGTCCATCGGTAAGCTCTTGCGTTTTTTGGAACTTCAGTGGCTTTAATTCAAACTCATTTTTCAATATGTGTTGCATCCGTTCTCGCGATATGTTCAGCTTACGAGCAATTTTTCTACCACTGCGGCGTGGATTTCGATCAAATCTGGAATTCACTTTTTGGATCATTTCTGGTGTTGTTACCGTTTCTTTTCGTCCGCTTTAAGGACGCGATGCAATACTGGCAGTATCAGAGTAACGATGGTACGAGAAATAAAAGATTTATTCACATTCAAATGCTGGAGGGTTCTAACGATAGCCACTTGTGGTTTTCCAGTCAAATATAAAGCAATCACACTATCACGCTTGACTTCCGTCACGAATTACTTTTTTTTGCAGTAGATCAAAATGCTTTTGTAAGCTTGTAAATTATAAAATTAACTGTCACTGGAATAAATCTGTCAGCTGTCAGACGAGTGGTTTACAAATAATAACAACCTGAAGTTGGTTGCAATACATATCAGCCACCCTGTAAGTTACTGTTCTGGAGCAGTTTTTTTTTACTTCTGTTTTAAGCTAAAATTAATGGTTAGGATTTCTTTTTTAAAAATTTGATGGTAAGAGGCAAAAAAAGTTCGGCCAAATTAAACTGTGGTCAATAATATCTGTTAAGTTTACTTTTGACATTTTTTATTACAAGAATTTTATTGCATTAAATGACATCCTGGCTTTTTACAAAACAAAACATCTGCAATCAACGAATTTTACTTTAAATTCTGTTTCTATTACAGCTTCTGTGACTTTGTATACCCTTTTTGCTACTTTTTGCTTTCATCAGGCCAAAATAAAAGATCAAAAATTAATTTCTTGCATTTCAACTCGAGGTTTTATTTTAATTTTTCAATTACTTGATCATATTTTAACAGGACGTTGTAAAGAGCATTATAAAGTTGAAACTTTTTTTTTACAGTTTTTTACCTTCTTCTTTAGTTTTTAAAATGTTCCCCCATTTTTAATGACTTTGACTAATCACCTTAACGTAAAATTATAAAAAGGGTTGACGATATTGGGGAAAGAAGAGTCAAAAAGCACAACGGACTAAGCAATGCCCTACATTACTAACGAATTTTGATTAAAATAGAGCTGGAAGTATCAGTTTCTGTTCCATGCCAGCCCACGTTCGATTATCAATTGTGCGTATACACTTTACCCTGATGCAGCATACAAAAGCTCTATAGTCTGATATTTCCTTTTGCCCCTACTGACGGCTTCTTATTCTCAGATGTCAACATATTTGATACGGAGATAGATATCTGCGTTCGTCTTAATCTCTTGTTTTGTGTTCCGCGTTCTCAACACATTTCATTATTGTCACAATCGCCATAATCAGATAGGAGTGCTTGCAAAACTATACAGTCGGTCAAAAGACTTGGAATTACCTACACACAGAATTGATCATTACAACATTTTAGTCAGGTGTGCGACCTAGCTTCTCACACCATTTATGTGTGTATGTTAATTTTATACATCTGTGGCGGGACCTATAGTCTAAAGTCGCCTCCGTACGAAAGATTTTTTGAGAAGCTTTTCATGGCAATTTTATTTGCTCTCCGAGTTTGTGCTAGAAATCTGCAGAGAAGAATTTGTCGAAGCAATATTTTCATATTTTCGTTTTGATGTCTGATCTGGGATATGAACTCGGACCTTAAGTCTAATAAGCCACTACCTACTAGGCTTCGGTGACTTCCAAACTTGGTCATGCACCCGCATAAAAATTAACTGAGTTAGCCATGAACTGAAGCACTAGCACAGCTATCGAGCTTGTTAGCTCGAGTAGACTTTGTTAGTCTACTTGACTTTGGAAATCCATCTGGAAATCTCTTTACTTTGACAATACGATCACCGTAAATATGCGGCTTTAGACACGGTCATAGAAAATCTGTCTGAAACTAAATTGCATTGTAAGATTGCAAGCAGCTCGCTTACTATGGTCGTCCGGATCATGACTGAGCATTGCATTATGGGCAAGCATGAGATGCAGAGGTACGTAGGAGAATGAAACTATTCTTTACCTACTGGATTTTAGGCGGTATTAAATCCAAGGAGAAAACTTCAAGGATGATATAGTCGAACTGTCAAGCACTGAAATTGACAGACTGATCCGCTTTATCAGAAGCTTTCAATGGTTTTCATTTTGGTTTCACAATGAACCCTATGTAGCTAAAGTGTGTGCTTTTAACTGCCGATAGCCATCCTCCACCAAGCTACGTGCCTATGAGTTGAAGATAAGTGTCCATAAACAACGATGTGTGGTCGTCTTGTTTTAATAGATGTAATACCGCGGTTAAAAAAATATTTCTTTAGTGACGGCCTCTAGCTCTCATTAGATTTCTGGCAAAAACTCTAAGAGTAAATAAAATTACCATGAAAATTTTTTCAAACAAAATTTGTTGTTTAGAGTCGGCATTTAACTGTAGCCTGCAACACACAACATATGTGGGTCGAGAAGCTAGATCGTAATTTGACTTAAGGGCTCTATTGACTTATTTCGTTCTTCAATTTGAAGGCCCAATTAGCCTTGTTGTAAGCTCCCCGTATAAGGTGTTGTAACATATTGCAGATCGCAGTAGACAATCATGTTGTTCTCCGTAAAGAACTTTTTCGTGTTTTATAAAATGTAAGCACATTCTAGACTAAAATACTGTTGCGAGAACAAAAGTAAAGTAAACGGAAATAAGTAAACAAGACTAGTAGACAACAACAACAAAATACACATATTGTACGGTACACTTAGGTTTAGAAAATTACGAGAAGAGAAGAGAAATGTATTGAAAGCACTTAAAATAATCTGTACTGTGTGTGCAATATTATTGTAAAGTCTTTAATTTATTCCTGCTTTAAAAATCCATTATTTTTCTCATATCCTGTAATGCAGCGCCATTTATAAGCGGGCCTTTGACTAACTTTTTATGCCACTTCTCTGTGCGTAGCTCACTGATGAAAGATAAAAAGCAATCGTTGTTATTATAAAAAAAAAAAATTAAAAATTAACAATAATAAAAACAACAATAATAGTAGTCAAAAGCGGTAAAAATTATACAAACAACAACAACTCGAAATGCTTTTTTTTGCTTAGGACAGCGTAAAATATTTCTCGAACGAAAAGTAGAGAAACATTAAAGGAAAATTGAAAAACGAAAAAATAAATAAACAATCTACGCAAAAAAAAAAAAAACGTAAGCCATAGTATGTACAGTGAGCCTTAAAAGAAAGTGTACACTATGGATAAAATTCCAAGAGTCAACAATCTCAACTTTTACCCTTTAAGGAGAGTGCCTGAAAAATGTTGACAAAATTTCGAAATTTTTTGTAATTTTTTTTGTGGTACTTTTTTAATGTACAGTTTCTTTTGACGCTCACTGTATATAAGCATGTACGGTATATACTGTGTAGCAATTTTAGAGTAAACGCAAGTGAGTGGCATGGCTAAAGGAAAGCGGAGAATAGGAAAAAAAATAGCGTAAAAAACGCGTTTAAAAACGGGGTGCAAAAATAAATTCAATTAACTTGATTCGCCACTTAAGCTTTTAATAATAACAACTTAAGTACTTACGTTGGTAATTTTTTTCCTCTCTCTTTTTTTTTTGCCTCTCTTAAAGGAAAAAGTTATTAGAAAGGGTCCAGTTTTTTTTTTGCTGCTACTAACAGCTCCTGCCAATACAGCTCATAATTCAGCCAGCATAAGGAAAATAAAAAGTAAAAAAGTGTGGAGAATGTAGAGAGTAATGGCTAGAGAAAAAAAGGACATTAACAATATCCTGCTTAAGGAATTCTTAAGTAAACATTTGCCTTCTTAAGCAAAAACCAGCAAAATATCTCCTCCATGTTGTACTGCTCCATCCTTATAGGAAAATATTAAGAAAATCTTAAGAAAATGACTGTAAAAATCAAGTTTCTTCAAATTGTTCTAGGTATTGTTTCCTGTTTTCTTTTATTGTCGCAATCATAATTTTTTTACCCCCCCTTTATAGTTTCCCTTTATCCATTAACTTATCATAAAATGATAAAATTATCATTAAAAGCTACTTTTCTTATACTCTTGTATGCTGCATCAGCTTTGTATTCCTTTTTGGCATGCCGCTAATGCCAGTCAAAAATAAAGGGTGTTGGTATTAGCGCAACGTGCCTGTACACATGAGAACAAAAAACAGAATGAAAAAAAAAACTCAAGAAGACAGCTTAAAACGGTTCCAGCTGTTGATGTGTTAATGATGTTGAACATGCACAAATAAATGAGAGTTTTTTCGTAGTTTTTTTTTCCCTTAGAATTGTGTTGAAAAAAAAAAATAAAAAGGGAAGTCAGTGAGTTTCGCATTTGCCAAGTATCAAGTACTTTGTATAAAAAGGGTTGATTTCTTGCTGGTTTTTTAATTCTCGTTTAATTGTTGACTTTAATTTTTTTGTTGTTTACGATAAACCATCATCACCTGGAAATATACGCTGGTATGTTTGAGTTTTGATAAGACTTAAAGACTCTTTCTTTGATACTCTATCAAAAGTTAATTTGACTCAATTTGACCTTTCTATGAGTTAACAATATCCAAATCAAGCAGCTGCAATTGATAAAATAACAGCAATAACAAGAATAATGATTTTATCTTCCGAGTGAAGTATGCCTATTATCCCCTATCACCTTTAGTTTCCTGAATGCACCACTCTCCACAGTGTGGCTTGATATGTAGTGCAACCAACTTCAGGTTGTTATCATTTGTAAACCGCTCGTCTGACAGCTGACAGAATTATTCGCTGACAGTTCATTTTATTATTTATGAGCTTACAGAAGTATTTTGATCTATTGCCTACAGAAAAAAAGTTATTCGTGATGGAATTCAAGCGTGATAGTGTGAATGCTTTAAACTACAGGCTGGAAAACCTCTAACTGGCTATCGTTAGAGCCTTCCAGCATTTTAATGTGAATAAATCTTTTACTTCTCGTAGCATTGCTCGTTACCGTGATGCTGGCAGCGTTTTTGTAACGCGTCCAAAAAGTGGACGAAAAAGAAAACGGTAACAACATCAGAAATGATTCGAAAAGTGAAGGCCATATTTGATCGAAATCCACGCCGTAGTGGTAGAAAAATTGCTCGTGAGCTGAACATATCGTGAGAACGGATGCAACACATATTGAAAAATGAGCTTGTAGTTAAGCCATTGAAGTACCAAAAAGTGCAAGAGCTTACCGATGGACAAAAAAAAGTTAGACTGGAAAGTGCCAAAGAGTTACTCCGCTTGCACGAAAGTGGCCAGTTACCGAATTTAGTTTCTCCGATGAGAAGGCATTCCAAATTGAGCAGTTTGTGAACAAACAAAATGATCGGGCTTACTTACCAAAGAGGTCAACTGAAAATTTACACCTGCGATTCTCCACCAGAACTCAAGCGCCGCCGATGATACTGGTGTGGGCCGCCACAGCATTAAAATGTGAACAAATCTTTTGTTTCTCGTATCCATTGCTCGTTATCGTGATACTGCCAGTGTTGCATCGCGTCCAAAAAGTTGACAAAAAAGAAAATGGTAACATCACCAGAAATGATTCGAAAAGTGAAGGCCAGATTTTATCGAAATCCACGCCGCAGTGGTAGGAAAATTGCTCGTGAGCTGAATATATCGTGAGAACACACATATTGAAAAATTAGCGATTGGCCACCAGAACTCAAGCGCCGCCGTTGGTAATGGTGTGGGCTGCCGTAACGGCCGATGGTCGCTCCCCGCTCATATTCATCGACCGTGGGGTCAAAGTAAATACCGAATATTATCGGAAAAATGTCTTAAAGCCAGTATTGAAGCCTTGGGTAGACAAACATTTTGGCCGCAGACATTCCAACATGACTCAGCACCACCGCACTCAGCATGCGTCAACCAAGAATGGCTTAAAAGGGAGCTTCCTTGCTTCATTTCTACCGCACAATGCCCACCAAAATCTCCGGATCTTAATCCGTTGGACTTTTGTGCCTGGGACGTTTTGGAGACTATGGTTCACACTAAAAAATATCAAAGTGTCGATCATCTCAAGGCGGTGCTTCGTCGGGAATGGGCCAAAATACCGCAGAGCCACTTTAGTGCAGCTTGTGATGCCTTTGTCGGCCGTTTGAAGGCCTGCGAATCAGTTTTTTTTTTTTTAATTTTTGCTCCGTATCCAACACAATCGAGGACGCCGCAGAGGTCTGTTGTTTGCAGCGTATTTGTAATTTTAGTCTTTTTAGAGAAGAGAATGATGATTTAGTTCTCCTGTTTGGCCAATGTATCAGACATTTATACACAATATGAACAAGTGATTTAAGGATAGATGTGGTCAGTCGTCCTCTTGTCCATACGTGTCCAGCGGAGTCTAGGTATATTGCATTGCCCGCTAAGTAAAACGAGTGGGCAATATTCAAATTAACTGGGACAATCGGAATACCTACATACCGACGCCTTCATTCTATAACGTCCTAAGGGTACTTAAAACATTTTTAATGTTATTCTACATTCTCTAACTTATATACTGCCAAAATTCGGCTAAGGTGAGCCGATCCGTTCCGAAGTTAAAGGGTTAAATCTACCTAGAATACAAATATAGTCTTATGATGTGTGAAAACTGTGTGAGCTCATAACTCAAAACACACTTTTTCGACTTAGAATGTTACAGAATGCAAGCGACGATATATTCTCCGGAGATTGTTTGCATTGTGACCATCCTGCCTTGGTTATCAGCAATACAATTCAATATGTCTATGTCCTGGAACCCATAAAAGAACTGCCGTTAAATGATTCAAAATTCTCGTAAGAAATTCTCGACATTTATGGACAAGACCAGATGTTGAAACTACGTTCATTGGAGACTTAATCACATTTTGGTTGTCCAAGTAATTCAAGAGATTTTTAGTGAGAAATCCCGCCATATAACAAGCATTGCGCCGCTTTTAAAATGATCTTGTGATATCTGTCTGGAAACACTGTAATGGTTTATGAGCCCTTAGGAAAGTTGAATATCAGAATCCTTAACACTTAACCGTTACACCACAGCATCACCCTGTCAGTCATCTTTGGGAACCCTTGGGAACCTCGGATCTTCAGGCTGGAACTCTGTTGTTAAAAGTTTAGAAAGTTTAAAATGTAGGAAATTTTCTTCATCCAGTGGTAAATCCCAGAGAGAGAGCGTTTATGTGAGTACCCTAGACTTCAGAAGAGACGTCCTGGCTTTTTGGGTTGGCGAACATGCCACTAAAGGAACTGGCCGTTACATCCGAAGCTCGGAGAGTTCAAACCCACTACTATCGGACCAAGACAAGATCCGGCTTACATCAGACTGGATAACACAGTGGGGCATCCAGTGAACGTGCCTGTGAATATCAAGTTAGCCGATAATCTAACTTTACCTAACTCTGTGATTGATAGAGATTAAGAAACTGTAGCTAATGTCGCCTAGGTAGACTAGGGTAGTATGTTGGCATTATTAGACCTGAGACCGCAGTTCAAACCCCAAGTTAGACTTTGCCAAAAAAACCTAGGAAATGTCTCATAAACCTCAACAGCTAGATTCCCCAAATTTTGTATGGACGACTTTGACGTATATAGGAACAAAATGGGCAGATTAGCTATAGTGGGCGCGTCACATCCCATATAAAAATATTAAATTAGTACATCTAAGAATGTATAACAGTTAGACTCCTAAAATTTTGTCAAAGCCACTTTAGTATCAAAATGAATATTTTAGACAAAACTGGACTGCCTAACAATAGGGGGCGTGGCACCTCCCATATGAATATAAAAATATATGTATTTTCTTGAAATTTTAACAGTACCTTCCTGTATGTCTGGAAGAAACTATAGGCTACTTTTTATTTTTAATTTTCAAGTAGGCAAGGTGCCACGCCCACATACCCAATAGGTATTTAATGTGTCATCTATATACATATATAAAATTAATGTTTGTTTGTATGTACCTTATAGAATCGTAAACTATGCATTTAATCATGTTATGATCTTTACCAAAGTTGTTGCGCAGAAGTCGATGAAGATTTCTAAGTTGGTATGACCGATTTCCAATAGGTGGTGCTACTGAAAATTACTCAAAATGAATTAAAGCTTTAACTGTGCATTCCTTAACAAAGTTGTTACGTATGAGTCGACGGAGATTGGTGCGATTAATTTCCGATGGATGGCGTCACTGAAAATTATTCAAAATGAATGACAAGCAATTGGTCGACCTATACCCCAAGCACGGAAGAAAAGCGCATTACGAGCCTCAGAATCAGACGAGGACTGTGACTGGAAAATCTTCGAGAACAGATTGCTTTCTCGGATAGCCCTTGCTAATACCTTAACAATGAAATCCCAAACTTTTATAGAAACGATTGATGGGACAGTGGGCCTAGAACAACTTCAACAAATTCTGTAAGCCTGTTAATTGTATTAGGCTTTGTGATATTTAAACTTTCTTGTGAAGTATTTTGGGAATGTCTAAGGCAAGGAAGAATATTATAAAAAGTCTGGGTATTATAGCACCATTGTAGTCGCCGTGGTCTAGTAGGTAGCGTGTTGGCTTATTAGACCAAAGGCCCGGGTTTGAATCCCAGGTCAGACATCAAAACGAAAAATATTTCTTCGACGACTTCCTCTGGCAAAGACTCTGAGAGTAAAAATTGCCATGAAAAGCTTCTCAAAAATCTGTCGTTCGGAGTCGACTTTAAACTGTAGGTCCCGCCACTCATGTATAAAATTAAAGCACACGACATAAGTGGTGTGAGAAGCTAGATCGTAATCCTGACTTTAGGGTTGTAATGGCCAATTATGTATGTATTATAGCACCATCGTACGTTCATACATAACTGGTCATTAAAATTTTTCAGTCAGAATTACTACTAAGCTTGTCACATCACTTAAGTTGTGCGTGTTAATTCTTCCATATTCGTGGCGTGACCTACCGTTTAAAGATCTACTCCGAACGGCAGAGTTTTATGAAATTTCTCATGGCAATTTTTCATTTACTCTCAGAGTTTTTGCAGCAAATCTGATGAGAGGAAGTCGCTTAATTGCAGACGTCTGACCTAAGGTTTGAACCGTGGCCTCACACATAATAAGCTAACACACTACTTTCTAGACTTCGACGGCTTCATGCTGCTGCGTAAATAGGCTGATACTGTATGATCCCCTAAATTGCATTCAAAATGGGTTAGAAGTTGGAAAATCACACTCTCTTTCTATTTTTATAAATTAATTTAATTTAATAAATCCAGTCTCTCAAATATTTTATTTAAAGTCCTTTACTTAAAGTCCTTACATTGATTTTTTAAGAAATTTTTCAACATTTTTAAACATTTTTCGATTTTTAGTTTCCCTTTATCTTTTCCTATACAAATTACTTTCAATTTATCTAGTTATCAGTTGCATCTTTTATTAAAAATTTATTTTTTTCAAGTTTACCTCTACAATTTACTTTTAAATTCCTTTAAAATTTATTCATATTTTATGATGGGGACTTTTCTTTTCTTCTTTGTTTTTGAAATTCATTTTTTCGAAATTCCATTCGATATCCAGTGTGGCCATGGTCCCTTAAGTAAAGGTCAACAGATTTACTTAATCACTTAAAATTCCCATTTTTTTTTTCTTTCCTTCTGTCTTTATTATTCTTGGCAATTCCTATAGTAGTGGCTGGCAAGTAAAACAAATTGATTATATTGGCAAACCATTTGGGGAAAAACTAATATGTTCGTATCATATCTTGCTGTATGCTTTTCTATCGAACGTATGTACAATCATTAGAATTTATGCATAAATTGTATCCTTTTTTGCCTTTCGAAAATCCCTACCACTTGATGAAAGTAATTGTTATCCTTAGATGTTGTTCCACTACTACTACTACTACTACTACTGCATGGCCGGTGTTTTCCTTTATTTTCTCCTTTCTTTCCTTCCCTGAGCATAAAGTTTTTAAGGATACGGGCATACAATTGAAAGTGCTTGCTTTTGGATGCATTGTGTACCCGTAAATGAAAGTTCGATGGCAAATTTTTTTCAATTTGTAAAATTTTTATTTATTTTTCTTAAATAAATTGGCTTCTCTATCGCCATTTCATTCTCTCGGAACCTTTTCCTTTTTGTTTTTTTTTTATTATTTTCCATTTAGTAAAGCCATCTTTCATTGATGATTCCATTATTGGGCTGGCAGTGCTTATGTTAATGTACTGTATCTTATATAATCTCTATCTCCTTAAAGTATGCTACAAAATATAGTACGCCTTATAGTTGTGCTTTGAAAATTAAAATTATCTTTACAATTCAGTGATAATATTGTTTTTTAGATACTTTGCTCGCTACTAGCCTACTAATGGTATTAATAGTCGTCGCAGATAGAGTCTGGGCTTATTGGACTTGAAGCCACAGTTTAAACCCCAGATCAAATATCAAAATGAATTATGAAAAAATATTTTTTCGCAAAAGTTTACCCTGCGATGGGTGCCACAACATGTGAGAATTCCCGGTAATGAGCCAGTAGACAGGCGTACGAGAAGGTGAACATGTACGTCGCTGATGAAACTCGAATCATTTTTTTTTTTTTTGGAAATTTCATTAAGAGGTGATCTAAGTCATCACATACATACATACATAATTGGCCTTTACAACCCGTCAGTCAGGATTACGACCTAGCTTCTCACACCACTTATGTTGTGTGCGTTAATTTTATACATGAGTGGCGGGACCTACAGTTTAAAGTCGACTCCGAACGACAGGTTTTTGAGAAGCTTTTCAAGGCAATTTTTTACTCTCAGAGTCTTTGCCAGAAATCTGCTGAGAGGAAGTCGCCGAAGAAATATTTTTCGTTTTGATGTCTGACCTGGGATTCGAACCCAGGCCTTTCGTCTAATAAGCCAAGTTCGTCTAAGTCATCAGCATCAGAATATACAAGAATAACCTGAGGTTGTGATGAGTCGAGTCTAGTAGATTGAGTGTTGGATTATTAAACGTAAGGCCTCGCTTCAAACTCCAGATCAGATATCTGAAACTAAACGAAATATGAAATAATACTTCTTCGACAATTGCTTTTCAGATGGTTTCCCGGAAAAGACTCTGGGAGTAAGTAAAATTACCATGAAAAGTTTCTCCAAAATCTGGAAGAAATTGGTTCGTAATCCTAACAGAAAAACTTTACACCCGCATTGAGTGTTCTATGTTTAATTCGTTTAGTTTGAATACCGGCCCTGGTTTGTTAAGGATCTTTATGTCTATTTCTATGCCGCTATTGCTCTATACTTTGCTGTCAAAATAGCGAAACTATGATTCCATACATGAGCTAACAGTGCTTCTGGTACAATGTAAAATATCTAGAATAATCACTATATCCTGAAAGTATGCTATACAATATATTACGCCTTATTGGTATACTTTAAAAAAAGTTATGTTTTGAAAAAAAAAAGATATTCAGTTAGTTTGAGCTGCAAGGACTCGTATTCCTTAAGCAGGTAGATTGAAGGCCACTTGAGCACACCGCAGGTATGTGTAGTCCCTGTTTAATTGAAGAAGTTGGTCAGCGAAATCGTATTTCTTCCTTCACTAAAATTTATCTTCATAAATGCGATTTTGTATAGCGGAATTATTTCCTTAATTCAAGTAAGGATTGTTTCTCTATTCTGTTGCATGAACTATCGTTTGAGGAAGTACATCATGGTGTCAAAAGAGAGAATACAACCTTAAACAACCCCGAAACTGAACACAGTATTTTAACACACACACACTTGTAAGCGAGTCCATTAATGTAGTTTTTAAAGTCAAAATAATTTTATAAGAGTACTTACCTGCTGTAAAATAATATCAAATCTTTGCATATCTGGTGTGTATATTAAGAGCTACCGTTGTTGTTATTATTGCAAGTAGTAGTATGTACAACATTTTTGATATTAATCTCTGTCAGATGAAGTTTATGTGTATTTTACTCATATATTTCAAAGAATACCCAATAAGCCACATGATTTAAGTTTTGTGTTGGTTTCTCTCGAAAACTACTACAAAATAGATTTCCAAAAGAAACTTGTTTGGATAATAAAAACCATTAACGGGGAAGATGGAAAGGGTGTAGAGTCATAATTGAAGCCATAAACCTTTTGGAAAACCTACAGCATACACCCAAAACTACCGCCGTGATTGTGGTCGTATAGCATCCGGAACAGTATGTGTATTTGGCTTAAAGAGTTTCGTTCGTTTTTTTGAATTTTAAGCTTCAGATACTGGCAATTACTTTTACGACGTAGTCATCTTTATATGAACTGGAGATTCACGTAAAGCATATTTTTTTTCTATTTGATAGCATTCTTGTGAGAAATTCAGAATAAAATGGTTATATGGTGCTTTCTATATTAGTATTCAGTGCTAAAATACCATTTGGATAATGTATGTGAAGATAAATTTTAAAACTATTACCCCAGAAGCAAACCATATTACTTAGTAGCACTGTGTTCTGTTACTAACAGAACTAATAGATTTTAAAATTTATCTTCACATGGATCTATAGTTGTAGGTCGATATTCATTCCTATGGATGATGTGTGTGAAGATAGATTTTAAAACTATTACCCTGGACGCAAACCGTTTCACTTAGCAGAACTCTCTTATGTTAACAGTAACTAACAGAACTATGTAGTCCAGGTAAATAGATTTTAATATCTATCTTCACACAGATTGATAGTTGTAGATCGATATTCATGCCTACAGCTTGCTGATCTCTTGTATGGAAATGGCATTTCCATTCAGATCTTTGAAGTTTGCCATCAGCTTTATACAGAGCTATGAATAGAATGGTGTAGTCGTCGTAGCCTAGTAGATAGTGTGTTGGCTTATTAGTTTTTAGAGTTCAATTCCCAGTTGAATAAATCTCGAAACAAAATTTTTGAAGAAAATTCTTTGGGAATTTCTCTCAACCGTCTTGAGGCAAAAAAATTCGAACAAATTTTTCTTAATTTTGTTGTTTTTGAGAAACTTTTCATGGAAAATTTATTTATTCCAAGACTTTTTGCCAGAAATCTGCTGCGAGGTAGATGCCGGAGAAATATGTTTTCATATTTTCGTTTTGCTAAAGCTGTCTGATCTGGGATTTGAATCGAGCCCTTACATGTGATAAGCTAACACATTCACCCCTATCGCAAATAACTATTCCCATAAAAAAATTCCCAAAATTCGTCATTTCCTATTGTGAATCGTTCCCAAAAAATTTTTTTGGGAGTGAATTCACAAACATAAAAAAATTAGGCATCGCCAATGTTTATTCCCAAGAATTATTTTGTAGAATTAATTCCCAACACCTGCCAATGGGAGCATGGAAGTTATAAATTGTTTTGATGTTGATTTTTTGTTTTATTTAAGGAACGCAAATGTAAATAAGGAGCCGATTAATTGTATGGTGGAAGCGATAGTAGCAATGATTATAAAATATAAAAAGGAATTTATTAAACATGTATAAATCATATGCTTACAATCGCAACATTAAGACTGTTGTAACCTTTTCGATTGTATATACTTCATTGGTTGGTTCTTTGACGATGCGAATCGTCGTACTTGCATGCCGTCTATACAATCCACAACACCTGGAATTTTGACTGCACCAAACCGACATTAATTTGCCTACCTACTAACTTTTAGTAGCTACCTTCCTGTGGGGCAGGTTTTCCATCGACACATTCAGTAGGTATTTGTTCGCCCTCTAATATTCCTGAAATCTGTAAGGGATATAATATTTTAGTATGCATAATTCTTACTTCAGCTCAGAGAGTTTTCATTTCTAATAGCCCTTCTCTACTACTTTTCCCTAGATTGTTTCTCCTCTTCCAGCACCAAAAAACGAAGATAAACGCTATTCATTTTTAAATATTTATATTTTTCTTTCATAAATTGTTGAGAGGTAATTCACAATAAAAAATTTTTGTCTTCACTAATTCACAATAAAAACTTTTATTCCCAATGTATTCGCAATACCGCTTTTTTGGAATGGGAATAAAAGTTTACTCCCAAATAATTTATTCCCATAATATTCACGATAGGGATGATTGCCTACTAGACTATGGCGATATCATATATTATCCGTAAACCTGCGAACTTGTGAGATAATTAACTGCTACCCTATTTTCTGGATGATTATTTTTTTCTTTTTGGTTCCAGATTGTTTGTTTTTGTTCTACTTTTGTTTGTATCTTTCATGGACATTGTTGGTTACACAGTACCTTCTGTATTTTCTTACATTATTTTTTTGCTTTCCATTTTAATTAAGTTTTTTCTAGCTAAGCAGGTAAGTAGTTTGCTGTAACAAGTTCTAGAATTATAGGGTTGCCATATGTTAGTTCATAGAAGCAACTCGATTTGGAATGAGGTGTTTTATTTGTCATCTTAGGCATTGTAGCAAGAACCTAAGCTCAATTAAAAGTATGCTTTATTATTGGTGCTGTTCTCACTCTCTCTATCTCTCTAAGGGGTCAAAGAGGAACTGATCTCAAACAATTTTAAAAATTCGAAAATCATAATGAAAATATGTTTGTCTTCTCTCGTATTCAAGCATTGATTGTTCAAATTTTGTTCGGGATGTCTGACCTGGGCTTGGAAGCGCTGATTTACCACCCACATCAGTTTGCCAGTTTCAAACTGAGGGCAAAACTTCGCGTTCTCCAATGCAACAGTTTAGTCTAATATGATCACAAAAAATCATCAGATTTCTGGCAAAAACTCTGAGAGTAAAAATAAAATTGCCATGAAAAGTTTTTCAAAAATCTGTCGTTCGGAGTCGACTTTAAACTGCAGGTCCCGCCACTTATGTATAAAATTAACACACACAACATAAGTAGTGAGAGAAACTAGGTTAATAATCCTGACTGAAGGGTTGTAATGACCAATTATGTATGTATGTATGATCACAAAAAAACACTTCACTGATCTGTATCCAGACGGAACGTTTACATAACCTTATTGCAGTCTATACGTTGTTATGCTGGCCAATTGGGTAATTTAAATTTTGAGTAGATATGTATATGTGCGTATATGTTTACCATGTTGCCGGAATATTTATGTGTGTTGTAATTTATTTTTAAGCATGCATACAACCAACCATATATGGTAGCCAAAGCCAGTATATTATCAAATATTATTATTATTCCTGTTAGTTAAGCAAATATTTTCTAAAACATGGAAATAGAAAAGTAAAGCAACAATAACACAACAGTGAAACAACATACAGCAACAGCAGCAAAGAAGAAAACTCCCAAAAAAAAGAAAACAAAACAAACGACTAGAATGTATGGATATTTGTTTTAATATTCTAAAATTTGTTGATCAAAATCAAACAACGATACATGCATGCATGTATGCATGCATGCATATACTCACTCACCTAAAATACATAAGTACTTAAGGTATACAGTACAGTACAGTACATTACAAATTTACTTATACTTACACTCACTTGAAAAATATCCTTTGAATATCATCTGTAACTTCCTTTCGACTTTAGCTTGTCTCAGCTTTGGTTTGTTGTTATTGATGTTGCATCTACAGCAACTACACAATATTTGTATAATGTTAGCTCTACCTCGACTACTACTACAACTACCTCTACTACTACTAGTATTGTTGCTGCTGTTATTGCTGTTGCTATTGTGCTTGAATGTTTATTTTGGTCTTAATGTTGTATCATCATAATGTTGACTCTTCTTCTGCTTCGACTTCGGCATCGACATCGGCTTCTACAGCTACTGTTTCTTCGTCTACTTTGTATTCTTGGTAATGTTATCATTGCTATTGTGTTGTAGTTGTTGTTGTTCCGTTCTGTTTCTTCTTCTTCGTCTGCCTGCACTTTGCTTTTAGTTTGCACCTCTCACTCTCTCTTGCTCTCTTGTTGTTGAAAATCCAAAATCTCTTTCTTTAAAATGTAACTGTTCCTTCCACGCACACACACACTCACATATGTCCACATAAATTTCTAATCATTATTATTATTTTCAATAAACTCCTCATAATCATCATTATCATCATCAGCATCATCGTCGCCATGGCCATCATCATGGTCATCATTGTCGGTAACATTTTCTTTTCGTTGTTGTTTGTCTTTTGTCTTGTGTTGTGTCCATATTTTGGTTGAAACTTATGATTGTTGTTATTGTTAAAGGATTTTCATGTTATTTGTATTTAATACTCATGTTGTTGTTGTTGTTGCTGCTGCTGTTAGAGTAGTCATTGTTGATTTTATATTTAAACATCTTTACCCGACTAGCAGCATTATTCGTAGTAGTAGTCTCATGTATTTGTTAAATAAAAAGTTCCTGTAATTATTGTTGAAGTAGTTGTAAATCATGTCTAAGCCAAAGAAAAAAAGAGAGAGTAAAAGTATTGCCTACTTTACGGTTAAACTTTAGATTACAAATAAATTTTCTTTTAATTTTGTATTAAAGAAGTATTTTTCGTATACAAAATTCAAATTTGGTTGGTCAACGTTCAGTACACATGTGAGATTATAATACAGGGTGGCTGATATATAAAATGCAACAAAGTAAAGCGCTATTTTTTTAATTTTATTTTTTTATAATGTTTTATTATGCAAAAAAATGTTGGAAATAACATCAAATTTTTAGAATCAGTTTAGGATTTCTTATGAATTGGCCACCCTTTGCGTACGGAATTATGGCCTTCAAATAGCGGACAAAGCCATCACTGGCTGCAAGAAAATGTTTCTTCGATATTTTGGTCCATTCCCGGCTAAACGACGTCTTGAGATAATCGACTCTTTGGTATTTTTTAGTGACAACATTACTTTCCAAATATGCCCCAGGCGCAAAAAGTCTAACGATGAGATACGGAGATTTGGTGGCCATAGGCCCGTTGCGTTGGCTGAGTCCTATTGGAATTGTCCATTGTCTGTGGCCGAAGAGGTTGTTCTGCCCAAGCGCTTCAATACTGTGTTTAAGACATTTTCCCGATAACAGACATTTTCCCGATATGTTCAGCTCACGAGGAATTTCTCTACCACAGCGGCGTCGATTTCGATCAAATCTGGCCTTCACTTTTCGGATCATTTCTGGTGTTGTTACCGTTATTTTAGTCCACTTTTTGCAGGCGATGCAACACTGACAGCTTCACGGTAACGAGCAATGGTACGAGAAACAAAAAAATTACTCAATTTTTAAATGCCGGAGGGCTCTAACGACAGCCACTTGGTGGTTTACCAGCCAAATATAAAGCAATCACACTATCACGCTTGAATTCTATCACGAATAACTTTTTTTCTGATTGCAATAGATCAAAATGCTTTTGTAAGCTTGTAAACAATAAAATAAACTGTCACTGGAATAAATCTGTTAGCTGTCAGACGAGCGGTATACAAATGATAACAACCTGAAGTTGGTTGCAATACATATCAGCCACCCAATACTCTATTTATACTCTATTGTTTACGGATTTATTTTTATTAATTCCAATGCAAAGACGGTCTTTATGTAAAATATCTGACCCCACAAATGTCCTGGAGGGACATTACAAACCTTTAGTCAGGATTATATATTGTGTGTTAATTCAAGAAATGAGTGGGGGGGGAGAGAGAGGATCTACAGTTAAATATCGATTCCGAATGACAGATTTTTTAGAAACTTTTCATGGCAATTTTAGTTGACTCTTAGAGCTTTTGCCAGAAATCCGCTGAGAGACAAACGCTGAAGATATAGTTTATACTTAAAGTGAATACCACTATTATAATAAGTGTAATGGTGTACACATGGGGAATACCCATGTTATTATTAGCTGATACTAATTATGGGGAATACCCATCCATGCCTGCTGTTTGAATCGTAACCTCATGTCTAATAAGGCAAAACACGACTTACTAGACTACGACAATGACCGGGAAAGATATTATTGCCAACAAAACAACATTGATTCTGAGTTAAAACAACTTTGGGCACGATTTGATTAACCATTATGCCGTATAATTGCACCGTAATATGGTCTGGAAGTCGCCGTGATCTAGTGGTTATTGTGTTGGCTTATTAGACAAATCCTGGGTTCGAATCCCAGGTCAGACTTCAAAACGAAAAATATTTCTTCGGCGACTTCTTCTCAGCAGATTTCTGGCAAAGACTCTGAGAGTAAAAAATTGCCATGAGAAAGCTTTAAACTGTAGGTCCCGCCACTCATATGTAAAATTAACGCACACAACATAAGTGGTGTGAGAAGCTACAAGGGTAATTTAACACTGTTTGACTGCTTTTTGTGGGGCGACGTTAAAGAAAAGTGTTATGCCGAAAAACCAGAAGCAATTGAGCATTTGCAGGCCAACATTTGTGATGCCATTGTCGAGATATGACTCCTTACACTCGAAAAAGTGCACTAAAATTGGTCTAATCGAATGAGGCTGGCCGTGGCAGCCATATAAATGAAATGGTATTCCAAGCGAGACAATTGTAGATTGCAAAATTTCAAACTTAACCTTTTAAATGGCCCACCCTATACGCTGATCATCAGTGTACACTGATGCACACTAACTAATGCTTTATTTGTGAGTAATCATCCTTTGGGTTTCTATTGACGATGACAATTGAGTTGGTGAAGGTAATGTCTAGAGCAGTTATGTTTTAATCTTGACTAAATGGTTGTAATGGCCAGTTATGTTGACAGTCTTCTTTTATTTAAAACAACAGAAACAGGATTTTCTTCTTTGCAATAAAAAAAAGTAGACAATTCCCATCATTATTCCCCTATTTGGGGAAACCACAACACCTTGGTGTGGACAAATACTGACAGACAGGAAGGGGAGGATAATAAATTAAATAATTGCGTGGCATTTTTTTTGAAAAATTAAGTAAAAAAAAATAAGAATTCAACTTAACAAAACAGAGACTATCTCCCCCCCTGTTAATAATATCCTTTGGGGGAAACGGAAAATTTTTATCGCAATTTTTTATCTTTTCACAAAAGAGGCCTATTTAAACAGGGAAATTATGTTAATTGATTTTTAAATTAGACCAGTGACGCAATTATGTTAATGACTTGAACAAAAATGAAAGTAAAAAAAATTATTTTGAAGAGGCTAGTAGGACAGGGGGCACACACCACACAATGAATGTGTCATCAATTGACAGGGCGGCACTTAAATAAGCAAAATTCTTGCTTTTTTTTATTATTTTCAACGACATCATATCGTTTAGGTGATTATATTTATATAGATAGACAGATAGACACATGGTAAATTATTAATATAATGACAACAACAACAACAACAACTGCAACAACAATAATAAAAAAATGGAATCCACTTAATATTTGTACAACAATGACAGCAACATTGAAAGGCATTTGCCATTAAGAAATCAATTTGTGACTGTTTTTTTTCTAACAAAAAACAACAACTAAAAAAAACGAAACATGAGTGCCTATTTGTTGTCTGTGATCCTTAGATAATTACGAAATTATTACACAATAATCCCTGGGTAATAAATTATCATTGAAGCAGGGAAAAAAAAAAAAATAAATAAAATTCCTTCATAAATAGGTCAAATGTCTCAATTTGTATGATTGCTTTACAGTAAATGCAAATGAAAATTTCTAGGTCTTTACAGTAGGTTCTTACATCACGGCCTTAAAAATTTCGTAAGTTAATAACGGCCATCTTGTTAAAGCCACAACTGTCAAAGTAGTTGTCATTTATTCAGTCTGTCAAACGACTCAAATTTTCTTTTATGAAAAATCATCTTCAGTGATGAGGTCCATTTTGGAATTATTTTCAAGATGACCACATCATCATATCATAATTGGCCATCACAAGCCTTTAGTCAGGATTACGGCCTAGCTTCTCACACCACTTATGTTGTGTTCGTTAATTTTATACGGGACCTACACGTTAACGTCGACTCTGAACGACAGATTTTTGACAAACTTTTTCATGGCAATTGTATTTACTCCCAGAATTTTTACCACAAATCTGCTGAGAGCAAGTCGACGAAGGTAATATTTTTTCATATTTCGTTCAGTTCAAGATGCTTGGACTAGGGGTTTAAACCTGATATCAGCAATGAATCGTTTTTCCTCAACTCATAAGCAACTTTAAGTGGTTTTGGGTGATAAAACGTTTAAAGATCTGGGTTAGTTGACGAACATCCAACTAAAGGAACTGGCCGGTTACATCCGAACCTCGGAGCGGTTCAAACCCACCACTATGGCATCAAAACAAGGTCCGGCTTACATCAGACTGGATAACACAATGGGGCATCCAGTGATTTTGCCTGTAAATCAGAGATCAGCAATGAATCGTTTTTCCGCTACTCATAAGGACTCATGCAATTTTCAGTATGAATGAATCAACAGAATTGAAATTCAACTAATCTGATTCATTCAGTCTACATACTCGCTACAACATTGATTGATAAGTATAAGTAGCAATGAGTATGAGTACAACGTTGACATCAAACTCACAACATTCGAAATATGTTTGATTCATACGGCTACTCATTCTGATTCATAAATTTAGAAAAATACTTATAATACTTATAAGTGATTCAAGTGATTCGAATCATTTATCAAATTTACAGCCTTTGTTGTTGTTGCATATACAAACAAAGAAGAAAGACATAGACAAAGACAACAAGCAAAGCATAAACACAATCTTCTTGTGAGTATTGCAGTGGTCGTAAGCGAATCATACTGAATTTGTGCTTCGTGTAAATGTTAAGTAGAGACGAGTCAAAGTCAATAACTCATGCGTATTGTTAAGTATGAACACGTCAAGTACTTCCAACTTTAAGTATGAGTATCAAATTAAAATAAGTATGAATGCGTAAAGGCATCTAGAACTAATAAATATGATTTGAATCTACTTATCGTTTTGAATATTCGTTGCTGATCTCTGGTTTAAATCCCTGGCCTCAGTTCTGTTGTCTATTTAGTATAACCCTTTTAAATTCCTGATGGCTCATTACTTTATTTACTTGATGATATCTGTTTTCATATTTCATTAACAAATGATTATAAAATTATAATAAATTAATAAAATTGAAAGGAACACTAAAAAGGAAAGACAAAAAGGGAACAAATTTACCCCAAGAAGAAATCAATTATTTTATCATAAATCATCTTTAATTATTCAATTAAATACACAACAGAAGTGACTGGTTGAGGAGTTATAGGGGGGTTGTAGTATAATTGAAATATACCTATGGGTTAAATGCAATTCACAACAAAAAAAAAAGGAAATGAAAGAGAAAAGAGAGAAGAGAAAAGGCTGCTCACAATTATACGTACAAGAGCAAATGAATGACTGTCACAGTTCGATATACTCTGAGAACCATAAATGAGTCAACACTCACCATAGTTTTAAATTTTCTATTTTAAAAAACAAAAATTTTGTTTTTTGTTGTTGTTTTAAAATTTTATAAGAAATATTTTATTTTTGGAAATTCATTCGACTATTCTCATTTACTTTTCTTGCTATCCTAAGAAAATTAATTATTTCAGTGGTGTTAACTCACTTTTGGCGCTCAGTGTACATATGTAAGTTGTAGCAAAGAGAAATCCATTACTTTTAAAATATGTTCGGTGGCCCCATTTAGTAATCTGTGTCCGGCAGTGTACAGAAATAATGGAATTTCAGTAGATTAGGTAAAATGCGACGTTGAGGAGCTTGAATATCCCCAATTCAGTCAAAATAAATATGACGAAACCATGTAAATATTAAGGAGTCGGATGCTCTTAATGTTCTGGGCATGAGAATTAGTTGTAATGCACGTTGGACATACATACATACATAATTGGCCATTACAACCCTTCAGTCAGGATTACGACCTAGCTTCTCACACCACTTATGTTATGTGCGTTAATTTTATACATGAGTGGCGGGACCTACAGTTTAAAGTCGACTCCGAACGACAGATTTTTGAGAAGCTTTTCATGGCAATTTTTACTCTCAGAGTCTTTGCCAGAAATCTGCTGAGAGAAAGTCGCCGAAGAAATATTTTTTCGTTTTGATGTCTGACCTGGGATTCGAACCTGGGCCTTTTGTCTAATAAGCCAACACACTACCCACTAGACCACGGCGACTAATGCCCGTTGAAACGATCACATTTTTCATGTGTCGAAGGAAGCATTCAAGTACCTTCTTACTATTTACAGGACCTTTATCCGACCGCGGATGGAGTACAACTCTCATGTATGGGCCGGTGCTTCAAAGTCTATTTTGTAGTTTCCTGACCGCGTACAGGAGAGGGTGAAGTTGCTTATTAATGACAGTAGGGAAAACCAACTCTATTGATTCGTTGGAGCATCGTTGCAATGTGGCGTGTGTTTCATTGTTTATCGGCACTATAATGGGAGGTGTTCTCGAGAGATAAGGGGATTGGTTCTCGATAATCACTTATTTTTTACGTGGTACTCGTACTTCTCGCAGAGCATATCCTTTTATGGTTGTTTGTCCAGCGAGGTCGCCGTGGTCTAGTAGGTAGTGTGCTGGCATAATAGACGTAAAACCTGAGTTCAAGTCCCAGGCCGGATATCAAAATAAAATACAAAAAGTATTTTTACGGCGATTTCTTCTCAGCAGATTTCTGGCAAAAACTCTGAGAGTAAATAAAATTGCCATGAAAAGTTTCTCAAAAATCTGTCGTTCGGAGTCGACTTTAAACTGTAGGTCCCGCCACTCATGTATAAATTTAACACACACAACGTAAGTTGTGTGAGAAACTATGTCAATAATCCTGACTGAAGGGTTGTAATGATCAATTATGTAAAATTATGGGTACTATAATGGGAGGTGTTTTCGAGAGATAAGGGGCTTGGTTCCCGATAATCACTTATTTTTTACGTGGTACTCGTACTTCTCGCAGATCACATCCTTTTATGGTTGATTGTCCAGTGAACCACATGATCTTCCTGCGGAAGTTTTTCCCGTCAGTTACGATATTGGTAAGTTTAAATCAAATGTCCACAAACACTACTCCCTCTTTCCACCTTCCTATAACCTATTTTCCTAAACCTGCACAATGCACTGTATGAATAGGGGCCATCCCCTGAAAAAAAAAATCAGAAAGTTGGTATTGAATCCAATAGTCGCCGTCGTCTAGAAGGTACTGTATTGGCTTATTAGACATGAATCGCGAGTACAAACCCCAGGTCAAATATTTCGATGTTTTCCTCTCAGCAGAGCAAAAATTCTGAGAGTAAATAGAATTGCAATGAAAAGTTTCTCAAAAAATCTATTGTTCGTAGTCGTTTTTACTGTAGTTAGTGCCATTCGTCGGTAGAACTAATACACTCAGCATAAGTGGTGTGAGAAGATAGGTTGTGATACTGACTAAAGGCTCTTAGGGGCCATTTATGTGTTGAGTAAGCTCCTGTTACCTTGAATATTATATAAAAATTATCGTATATGTTGTAATGGATTTCATTTTACAACACCCTTACATATACATTCATTGTACTCAATACATCCTTAATAAAATGTTTATGTGTGTTTGAGTATTTTGAAAGCTATAAATATAATTACAATCATTATCAATTGGCATATTTAATAAATTATATGACATTGTTGTTATTGTTGTTGTTGTTCTTTTAATTGCAATTATGATTGTTTTTATTGTTGTAGCTGTTGTAAAACATAAACACACCAATAAAATATTATAATTTTCCACAAAAAGGTGTTCATACAAGTTAATGTTTAAACGCCTTAATACATAAGCCGCAAACCTATCGATTTATATAGGCATTTGGTGTTTGAAACTCTCACTCTCCCTCTCTTTCTTTTGTATTTTTGTTTCTATAACCTCTTAAGTTATGTTTTTTTTTTATTATTTTAAATGCTTTTGAAAATATTTATACCATCACTTCATAATCTCTTATTGGGTCTTTAGCTTCAATTTAACACCACTTTAAACCACTTTCTTCAACTCTTCGCTCTCTTTTTCTCTTTGCTTGCAACCACTTGAATACACTCTTCATCGTTATTACATTGAGTTTTTCTCTCTTCTTCTCTCACTATTTAAATATAATTTTTGTGGTTTCAATGTAAATATTATTGTTATTGTAATGAACGTGTGTATGCATTTAATATGTTTTTAATTGACCTCATTTACTCAACCACAAATTGGTTGTGTGCCGGTATATGTGTGTGTTTGTGTAATGAGCGTCAGTAAGATTATTTGTTGAGCTCTCCCACACTTATTAACTTTCACAAGTTTTCTTAAAAATTTTTGTCTGCCTTAGTAGTTTAAGTAGAGTGAAGTGGGAGAAAGAGAGTGAGAGTACCAAGTAAATAATTGTAGTTTAGGGAATACATACACAAATACAAATGTATGAGTACTCGTCGATATTTTTTATTCTCTCACTTTAATTTATTTCAGATTTGTTATTGTTGCCGTTTTTTGCTTCTTGTTTTTCGAACTTTTCTTTTTGGTGAGAGAAAACAAGTGGATTTTTGATTATCTTAAAATGAGGGTTCATTGCCGTCGCTTTAGAGTTAGAGTAGAGATGGTCAAAAATATAATTGTGATGAGGTTAATGAGTCAAAAAGTATTTGCACCGTAAGAAAAATTAGATGAATTTAGTGTTGTTATAGGCCCTGAGCTATGTTCTTGAATAAAAGAAATATTTTAGAACTTACAAATAAAAAAACCATCGGGCTTACAAGGTCATTAACTGTAAATATACTTTATCTGTAAGAGAAAGATTTTCGAATATTAATCGTTTAACAGTCGAAGAACAATGGTGGTGGCCACATTTTAATGGCCATTTTTAGAGTATTACTGGGTTATAACGAGCACCATAATCGGTAAAGTGTGCAAGGAATTGTCGCCGTGGTCTAGTGGGTAGTGTGTTGGCTTATTAGACGAAAGGCTCGGGTTCGAATCCCAGGTCAGACATCAAAACGAAAAATATTTCTTCCTCTCAACAGATTTTTGGCAAAGACTCTGAGAGTAAAAATTGCCATGAAAAGCTTCTCAAAAATCTGTCGTTCGGAGTCGACTTTAAACTGTAGGTCCCGCCACTCATGTATAAAATTAACGCACACAACATAAGTGGTGTGAGAAGCTAGGTCGTAATCCTGAAAGGAATAGAATAGAAATGCATTCTTAAAGACTGAATCGCTACAGATATCGTAAGACCGACACGCCCTGCAATAAGTATGACATTTGGCAAGGAAAAGATAATAATGTTTAGTAATATTACGTTTGGCAATCAGCGATTGGGTTTATTTAGTTCTTTCAAAACTTTTTTTTAAATCATGAAGGTCACTCTCGGTGATCACCTTTAATCGCCATAGTTCAGTAGTTTGGCTTATTGGATATTTCGAGCAAGATGTGATACGAAAAAAGTTTTTTTCGATAACTTTCTCTCAGCAAGAGCCCTGCAGTGGTTATAGCAAATCCATTGCATACATTGTCGTGACCTAGTAGGTAGTGTGTTGGCTTATTACACGTAAAGCCAGGATTCGAGTCCCAGGCCAGACATCGAATACAAAAAAGTATTTTTTCGGCGATTACCTCTCAGCAGATTTCTGGCAAAAACTCTGAAAGTAAATAAAATTGCCATAAAAAGTTTCTCAAAAATTTATCGTTCGGAGTCGACTTTAGACTGTAGGTCCCGCCACTTATGTATAAAAAAAATTAACACACACAACATAAGTAGTGTGAGAAACAATGTCAATAATCCTGACTGACGGGTTGTAATGACCAATTATGTATGTATGTGCCTTAAATACCGCAAGGGGCTATTTTACACCATTTGGTAGGAATAGGAATACATGAAGTATCGGTAGGTTTAGTGTTAAATATTGTTACGAAAAATAGTGTTGAACAAATCTAGATACTGGTGTTGTGCTTTTACATCGCTTAACATCCTAATTATAAACAAAACTACAATAACAAATAACGAAACAACGATGTTTAGATCTATATAGATCTCGAGAAAGCAAAGCCACGAACATTCGCCTTCAAGAACATTCATTAAACTGTTTACATTGCCATATAAAAGGCAAAGGCAAAGCAGGCAACGAGGAAGTAAAAGTTCAGTCAGTCTTGTGTGAAGATGCGGTGTTTTTAAAGAGAATAATCGTAGTTTGAAGATCTCCGTTATAAATATCTATTGAACAATTGACTAGTAATGTTTAGGTTAATGGAAAACAGTGCAAAGAGGAATAAGAAACAAAGCAATTGTTGTTGTTTACATCAAGTTCAGTACAGTGGCACACAGAATTGTGTGAACAGTAAGCAATTTAATAAAAACTCAAGAAAAATTGTATTTTATTTTTATTTCCAATCTATAAGCTTAAATTTAAGCATTTTTAAAATGTAAAAACAAAGGTAGTGATCCAACAATGGACATTGTAAAGCTCTGCGGGATCATAATATTTCCCGATAACAGTGTTGCAAAATTTAGATTTTGAAATGGTACTGACCTATGAATGAAAGAGTATTTTTTTGCATCAAATGGTACTTTTGTGAAAAAAATAAATACATACATACATACGTATTGGTCATAAACCTTCAATCAAGATTATGACCTAATTTTTCACAATTTCTCACACCGGTTTTATTGTGGGCATTACATAAGTGGCAGGACCTACAGTCTACAGTTTAACAAGTCGACAAGTCATGGCAATTTTATTTACTCTCAGTGATTTTGCCAATAGGAAGTGGCCTGAGAAATATTTTTCATATCTGGTTTTGACAGAGATGTTTGACATGGGCTTTGAACCGTAGGCTCAGATCTAGTAAGCCTGCAAATTGCCTACTAGGCTATTCATTTATTTACATTTAATTCACATAAGGCTCGGGACAGAAAAACTAATGACTTATTTGTGTTTTTCACATACTATAGAAAAACACAGCAAAACATAACAGCTCCGTTTAGTTAAACGTCGATGGAACGTAATATAACATGCGTTCGTTTTCATCATATAAAAAGCAATTCAATTGCTTACCAAAATATCATTACGGTTCGGCAAACGTTGTCATTGCTTTTTGTGTTCTAAAAGCGAATTTACGTTCTGTGAACGTTTGGCTAACCGGGACTAAAGCCTAATTTAGCATTACGTTGAACATTAACGCTAATGTGTTAATAATTGAAAAGCACAAGACATAAAATATGTAATAGTAAAAAGTACTGAAAGCGTCGCGGGAGTACTGCCGGGGGTACCAAAGTACTGAATTTCTCAACACTGTCCGATAATGGGATTTCCATACTCAAAGTCGCCGTAGTCTAGTAGATCGTGTGGATCGAATAGAGAAAAAATATTTCTGCGGCAAATTTCTGTTTAAATAGAACAACAAATTGCCATGAAGAGTTTTTAAAAAAATTATCGCTCGGAATCGACCTTCACTTATGAATAAAATTAACATTTTAACATATGTGGTGTGAGAAGCTAGGTCGTATTGATTGAAGTATTGTAGTGACTAATTATGTGTACATGTATGTATGTATGTTGATAGACGACAAAGATGTATGCAGCTTGAAATGCTTTCGAAATTCTAAGAAGTTTTCGTGACCTCAGTATTCAGACAATTTTAAATGAAACTTTTTAAATAAAAAGAAATAAAAACTCTCACAGCTCTCTGTATATGATAAAAGTAAAATAATAAATAAATTAAAGAAATATTTTCATAACTTAAACAAACAATAGAACCAAAAAAAACAAATAAATTCACAAAAAATTTAAAAGACAAAAAAAATTCTGACAAAATAATTATCGTTCGTCCTTTATTCTTTTTTCTTTCTGATAATGAATACATTAGACAATGAGACATTGGTTGGGCAATTAATTAATAGCACTGGTGTTTGAGGTTAAGGAGAGGGTTGCGAGGTAGATGACAAAGAACTGCATTGTAAAGACAT
The DNA here is from genome assembly GCA_014635995.1 of Sarcophaga peregrina. NCBI lineage: Eukaryota > Metazoa > Arthropoda > Insecta > Diptera > Sarcophagidae > Sarcophaga > Sarcophaga peregrina. Next base: position 91,477,862 of record CM025791.1, read on the forward strand.
CAATTGGCAATATATCAATAAAATAAACAATGAATACATTTTATAAAGAAATCGGCAGACAGACATATAGTCAAACCGACAGACAGACAGGCTGACACATGTTGTATTATTGGCAGGTTAACAAAAGTGTGAAGGGGCGAAGAGAGAGTTAAAGCAACACAAATAAACTTCAAAACATGATTTATGAGTGATACAAACAAAGAAAAATATCATCAAAGAAAAAGGCCTGAGAGGAAATATAGTCCACAACTAGATGGTAACACTTCTAGGCAGCCTTAAAAGTGTCCACTATACTGATGACATTGATACCGCTGGACGTACAAAGTAAGATGGCTTTAGAGCTATTGAACTGGATGATGAGAGATGTGTCTGGCAGTAAATGAGAGCCAAACAAAGTGTATGTTATCGACAAGTAGGGATACGCTATGTATCGGATACATCGCATTACGACCATTAGCTAAACTTTTGTTGTTTTCAGTGAATTTTTTTATTTTGCCGAAGTCTTTAGCAAACGCCTATTAAAGTTTATTTCATATTGCTACGTTTTTAACTTTCAAAAATACGTTTAAAATATGAGTTCGTTAATTGCAAATAAAATAAAAATAAATTTGTGTTTAAACTCTTTATTGTACGCACAATTTTGTGTCCCACTATTTACAACTTGATGTATCAAACAGTAATTTGCTTGTTCGTTATTCTTCTCACACAACTACACGCTATTCTGCTCACAACGGAAAACTTCAAACCACGACTGTTCTCTTCACACCCAACCCGACTTCACACAAGGGTGACTGAATTCTTACTGCTTGTCGTCTGCTTTGTTTTGCTTTCTTATAGGCCTACGCAAATAGTCTAACGAATGTTCTTGCAGTAGAACGTTAGGTTAGGTTAGGTTAGAGAACGTGCACCTGTCGGTCAAGACAAGCAAAGTACCCGGAGGTCGAAATTGACCCATTGTACATTGTCCTTAGGGGAGAAAGGAAATAAAGGATATAGGAATGTAGGTAAGGGGAGGGAGAACGGGAAACGGAGGAAAGTAGAATGTTCCTGTTCTCGTTTTCACGAGAACTCTATTGCGGCTTCATTGTTGTTTGTGCATTATATTTACATTGTTTGTTGTTGCATTCGCTTAGTTGCCTATTGCCTCTTTTTCATACTCATTATGAAGCCGCCGTGGTCTAGTAAGGTAATATGCTGGCTTATTAGACGTAAAGCCATACAAAAAGTTTTTTTCGGAGATTTCTTCTCGGCAGTTTTCTAGCAAAAACTCTGAGAGTAAATAAAATTGCCATGAGAAGTTTCCCAAAAAGCTGTCGTTCGGAGTCGACTTTAAACTGTAGGTCCAGCCACTTATGCATAAAATTCACATACACAACATAAGTAGTGTGAAAAGAACTAGGTCAATAATCCTGATTGAAGGGTTGTAATGACCAATTATGTATGTCTTACATACTTACTCATGATGTCGTTGGTTCACTTGTAAACAAGTTCGTTGTAGTTATTCGTGTAGCCTATATACATAATTCATCATTACACCCTTTCAGTCAGGCTTTCGACCTAGCTTGTCCAAAAGATGTTGTAAAAATATTTATAATTCCTTTTTCCAATAATTTCCTATTGGGTTTTGAAAATTGTCGGCCACCTATGGTGTATTCTCTATTATCAATTACTTGGTGAATCCAATTTAACACACGCACTCGCAGCCAACTACTGTTGCTCTACACATTCATTGCACCCACCCACCTTAACTTTTACTCTGGCTCACTTTACATTATAATTGTAGTTGTAGTTGTCGTTTAAATTGTAAAAGAAAAGGGACACGATAAAACATGTAATTTATGTTGTCTGTCCATTTATTTTTTGTTATTTGAGAAACGCCAGTAAATACCAGTTCAGTTTTGTAACTGAAACATAACTTTACACACCAGGAATGGAAAAGAAACTGGACTTTTTGTTTAATCAATCAAATAATTTTTTGGTTCAACGTATTGCTTTCATGTAAATTGGAAATATTTACGAAAGCGTCATAGGGAGCTTTTCACAGAAATCGATTCTAAATGCCAAGATAGCATTTGCTAAGGAGACCCAAGGCTTTACTTAAACCGGAAACCATGCACGGGTCTGTTTAGAGGAAGTCCCCGAAGAAATATTTTTTATATTTCGTTTTGCTGGCGATGTCTGACCTGGGGAACAAGCCTTCCTTTACTTACGTTTGTTTAACGGCTTGTAGACATCAATGTCAGTACAGATTTATAAACAGAGTATCCAGGCAGGCAGTTGTCTTGATCACTAGTGCACTCTTTTCCATTCCAATGAAGGCATTGTTTCCTTCTGTTCTGTCTATGAAGCAGGGAGCTGAAATGGGAACAATAAAGCAAAATGCAATTATTTTCAAACGCAACTAAGACTAAAAATAATTCTTAAGAAGCCATATAGCGGGCTTCTTGAGGACGATTGCTGTAAACTGTCTAATGGTGAAGGTATGGCACTGAAGGTATGGCGCCATTTTATAGTCACCTAGCAGCAACTCGTTTTCTTGCCGTTCACATCTTCCGTCTTTCCACATTTCCTAAAAAACCTGCACTATGCACTGCATGAGCAGGGGCCATCCCCTGAGGGCTGGTTTTATAAAAAAAAAAATTAATCTGCGGGTAATTTAGGATTTCTTATAATTCTAAGGAAGTGAGACCCCACTTACGTTCCAATAAGTTCCAGTGCTCAACGAAACAGCGTTAAATGAAGCAACTTAATACAGTCGAACTTCTATAAATTGAATCACCATACATACGTACATAATTGGCCATTATAACCCTTCTGTCGGGATTACGACCTAGATTCTCACACCACTTATGTTGTGTGCGTTAATTTTATACATGAGTGGCGGGACCTACAGTTTAAAGTCGACTCCGAACGACAGATTTTTGAGAAGTTTTTCATGGCAATTTTTACTCTCAGAGTCTTTGCCAGAAATCTGCTGAGAGGAAGTCGCCGAAGAAATATTTTTCGTTTTGATGTCTGACCTGCGATACGAACCCGGGCCTTTTGTCTAATAAGCCAACACACTACTCACTAGACCACGGCGACTTTATTGAATCACCATTATCGAGAAAAAAATTCAATTTATAGAGACTTCAATTTAAAGAAGCAAAGTCTAATAGAATTTCTATCCAAGGTGCTGTTGCCGTGCTTCAACTTATAGAAAATTCATGCAATAGAAGTACGAATTATAGAAGTTTGACTGTACGTATATATGTAAATACATTGTGACTTCATAAAATACAGTTGGAATCTTTAGTGTGGGCAGACAAACAAAGAAATGTTGAAAAAGATATAGTGTGCACCGTCGCTATATGGTGCACCGCTTTTGGTTCAGAGTAATCCGAATACTACCGCATAATACTGAAATAGCATTAAGCGGAGCAGCGTTAAGCGGGGTCTTACTGTATTTATAATTTGAAGTACCCGTAATGTAGTAGGTAGTGTGTTGGCTTATTGGACGTAAGGCCCGAGTTCAAAGCCCAGGTCAGATATGTAAACGAAAATATAAAAATATTTACTCGGCAACTTCCTCTCAACAGATTTCTGGCAAAAACTCTGAGGGTAAATAAAATTACCATGAGGTTCTCTAAAATCTGTCGTTCGGAATCGACTTCAAAGAGTAGGTCCCGCCACTCATGTATAAAATTAAAGCCTGCATCATAAGTAGTATGAGAAGCTACGTCGTAATCAGAGATTAGCAATGAATCGTTTTTCCGCTACTCGTAAGTACTCATGAAATTTTGAGTATAAGTGAGTTAACAGTTTTGAAATTCAACTACTCTGATTCATTCGTACTCGCTACAACATTGATTTATAAGTATAAGTAGCAATGAGTATGAGTACAACGTTGACATCATACTCACAACATTCGAAATATGTTTATTCATAAGCCTACTCATTCTGATTCATAAATTTAGAAAAATACTTACAATAATTATAAGTGATTTGAGTGGCTTGAATCATTCATTAAATTTTACAGCCTTTGTTGTTGTTGCGTGTACAAACAAAGAAGAAAGGCAAATACAACAAGCAAAGCATACATACAATCTACTTGTGAGTATTGTGGTGTACGTACGCGAATCATACTTGTTTTGTGCTTCGTGTAAATGTTAAGTAGAGACGAGTCGAAGTGAATAACAACATGCGTATTGTTAAGTATGAGTAACATGAATACTCGTTGCTGATCTCTGGTCATAACCCTGTATGTATAATTTTCTAAAGACTTAGAGGTTCCTGGTTGGACCCATGCATTACCTACCATTAGTTCCAAATTGCTGGACAGAAAAGGTTGTCTTATATAATATAAAGTTTTGACTCCTGGTTTGGATATTAATTTCGGTAACATAGTCTATTGGACTGTCTTTCATCTAACCTAGTCCATGTTCCTCAAGAAGTATATCTGATGATTTCTATGTAAAGCTTCAGCCATTTCAAATAAAGCTAATGTTCTGCATGTAAACAGCAAGCCACTCTCTAACCTAACCTAAGCTACTCTTCTCTTTTTATTTTTTTTTTTTTGTTGTAGAAGATAGGAATCCGAATATTCTCCGAATTAAAATCTTCGTTTAAATATTTAGATTTTCCATCCCTGATACAATGAGAAAGCCGAGAGTAAAGCTAAAAATCCAAATACTGACATGAAACAAGACGAAAATTGAAACTTAAATTATGTACTTGAAGAGAATGAATATAAATCTACTCTTTACGATAGATTAACATCCACTTGTAAATAATCCAGGCTATGTGAGAGTGCATGTATGCGTTTGTATTGGTTTCTGACAAAATTATTTGAATTAAGGAAACTTACATTGAAATACTCTTTTCGACAAAGGACAGACAATACTTATTTAGAAATTTAATATGAATGTGAAACATAACTTTTGTGATGAAGTGTTTCTGTCCGATCCCTCTCCCTCTCCCCCTCTCTCTCTCTCTCTCTCTCTCTCTGTCAGGCATGTAAATAAAATGAAAATGTATGAGTGAGTGAGTGCTTGAAATGAAAGAATGAAAGAAGGAATGACTGAAATGTGGCAATTAACAGGGTTATGTCTGGTATAATAACTATAAGGAATAGCAACAAAAACAGTAAATTACAATAACAACAACATGATGTATTTATTGTTGTATTAATTGTTGTTGTCGAAATGAAAATGACATTTAACTACACAAGTTACTAACAACTGACACTGCTTATGGTACTGATGATACTGCTTCTGCTACTTCTACTACTAACTACTGCATACAGTATCAGGGTGGCTCAAAGGACAACAACAACAATATCATATTGTAGTAATAAATAGTTGGCAATTCTTCTTATTCTTTATGTTTGTTAAAGTATTGTTCATTTTGGTAGTCTGTTAAGGTCAAAAAGTGTAAGTTGCTGTTTGCTACTGATGGACAGCAACAAGGATAACAGCAGTGAAAAAGAGAGTGAGTGGAAAAGAGAGTAAAATGTTAAGCAATTCAATTGCTTTCAAACATGCACAAACCCATTCATACATGCATACATACGTTATATTGATAGACTGTTGAGTACAGTGTTTTGTAGTTGATCAACAGTAGCAGGGACACTTCAAAAGTACTGTGATACGGATGTAAGGGGTAGATAGATGCAGGTAACAAGATAGCGGAGGTAGCAAAGGAAAACACGCAAAATTCTTAAGAAGGATTATTTAAGAAGACATATTTCTAATGAAATCTTTCAGAAATACCAATATAAAGGCGATTTTAGGTAGAACAACGAAAGCAACAGTAACATTAAATCTAGTACAGGTAGACTCAGCCTTGTTAAACTATGATAAATTTATAATAATTTTACCTTTGGCTGGTAGAAACCTAATTCTTTTAAAATTTAATTTCTTTACCTTTTGCCAACGATCAGCTGCAATTGTGCAAACAATTTGTTGTTAAAAATTAGTTCGAGAATAGCTCGCGTGCAGCTTCAATGGGTAGGAACTTCGTCGATCTTTTTTTCCTGTTTTGGAAAGAATGCCCAGCAAAATAATCGAATCGAAGGTAATACAATATATAAAATTTGAACTCGTCATTAATCCAGCTAGTCGGAAGTTGCCATAATGACATCCAAATAAAATTGAAATAATGTAAGCGCTAGCCTCTCACACCAATACTATAGAATAATATAGAATACTATAGAATAGCATAGAATAGTATAGAACAGTATAGAATAGTATAGAATACTATAAAATTGTTTAGAATAGTATAGAATGCTATAGAATTCTATAGAATAGTATAGACTACTATAGGATAGTATAGAATACTATAAAATTGTATAGAATACTATAAAATTGTATAGAATACTAAAGAATTGTATACAATACTATAGGATAGTATAGAATACTATGGAATACTATAGAATAGTATAGAATAGTATAGTATACTATAGAATTGTATAGAATAATATAGAGTACTATAGAATAGTATAGAATATTATAGCATACTATAGAATATTATACAATAGTATAGAATACTATAGAATAGTACAAATGCTATAGAATAGTATAGAATACTATAGAATAGTATAGAATACTATAGAATAGTATAGAATACTATAGAATAGTAAAGAATACTATAGAATAGTAAAGAATACTATAGAATAGTAAAGAATAGTATAGAAAACTATAGAATAGTATAGAATACTATAGAATAGTATAGAATAGTATAGAATGGTATAGATAGTATAGAATAGTATAGAATACTATAGAATAATATAGAATACTATAGAATAGTATAGAATACTATAGAATAGTAAAGAATACTATAGAATAGTAAAGAATAGTATAGAATACTATAGAATAGTAAAGAATAGTATAGAATAGTATAGAATGCTATAAAATAGTATAGAATACTATAGAATAGTATAGAATACTATAGAATAGTATAGAATACTACAGAATACTATAGAATACTACAGAATACTGTAGAATAATACAGAATAGTATAGAATACTACAGAATACTATAGAATAGTATAGAATCAATAATAAGCTAACATACTTCCTACTAGAATACGGCGACTTAAGCTTAGTATATGTTATTTAAAATTTTTTAAATTTGCTTAACCCTACCAGAGAATAGAATTTGTCGTAGTCATCATCAAAGAGATAGTTTGTGAGAAGGTTTTATCAATTTCCGTCAAACCAAATTCTTTAAGTTTGCGAACACATAATTGTTGCTCGTTCGTGGCTAAATAAAAGGCGTAGAATGTATAAACGGGCAAAACTAACGTACTTGTCTTATCCTGCTTCAAAATAATTCCTTTTTTTTTGGCCAGCTGCAGTCGAAACGATCCAAGAACTCGTTGACGTAGTAATTGATTGAATGCCAGCAAACTCTTGAAATGTAAATTCACAATTACGTTTCTGGGGGACTGAGTGCAAACGCCAGAATTTACTTGCCGTATCCTTTCTCATACCCAAGTGATCATTAAAATAAAATGGCTATGGTTCGCACAATCTTTCAACTCCACATCGAGAATTTTTTAAATTTTTTGTACTGCCCTTACTGTCCGCATTCAATGCAACTAATTAGTGATGAACTGTCATCAGATGTATAGTTCCAGCTGTTTAACAAATTTTTCTATGATTAGGTTTTTAATTAGATTTCTATTTACAAATTCAAAGCCCCTGACGGTAGTTAACTGAATATAAAGGATGGCACGGGCAAGGGGACACAAGAATCTGAGAATACATTCTTATACACAAACTATTACAATTAAATTTTTTTCTTCTTTTTTAGCTCTCTTGAAAGGCATACCGAAGGACCATTTGAAAAAAATCTAAAAAAAAACAAGAAATCAAAAACTCAACAATTTAAATCAAAACTCATATCAAAGTTCACACCCACACAGTAAGTATTTTCTTTACTATTCCAAGGACTTTTATTTAACTATTCTAAAATTGCATTTTTTTTACCATACTAATGGTCTAAAACAATTTAATTATTAAGTTTTTACCTTTTTAAAAACGCTTAAAATATAAATTCGGTGATTGCAAACGAAATAAAAATAAATTCGTGTTTAGTTTCAGTTAAACTTTTTATTGTTCGCACTAGTTTTGTGTGTCACTGTGTCACAACTTGATGTATTCGACAAAAATTGTTTGTTCACTATTCTACTTTACGCTTCAGCCCACGTAAGCACTAACAACTGTTCGATAGATCTTCATAACGGCGGTCCTCAAACCACGATTGTTTACTTCGCACGCAACGCGTCTTTACACAAGACTGATTGGATTCTTATTACTCGTTGTCTTACGTTCACGTAATCAGTCTGATGAAGGTTCTTGAAGTGGAACTTTCGATGTTTCGCTTTCTCGATAGTTCTATCGCGACTTAATTGTTGCTTGTGTATTGGGTACACATTGGTTGTTGTTGCGTTCGCTTACTTGTCTATTCCTTTTTCTCTTATACTTGTTGCTGTTTGTTTTGGTTGGAACAAGTTCGATGTATTTGTTTGTGTAGTTTTTGTTTATCGTTTTAATGTTAAACGAATTACACTGTTTCCATTTTAAATCTACAACAGTACAAGATTCAAATTGGCAAAAAGGAAAAAAAACCTTCAAAAAATGTTGTCAAACAAAACGAACGTCTGTCTGTCTGTCTGCCTTTGTTGTTGTGCTCAAATGTTGACATGTTCACAACAGAACATGACTTCATCAAATATTTAAAAGGACTTTTGCTAAACGAACGAACACGAGCCAGTAGCAGCAGAAGAAAAGGGAAGGGAAACACAAAAACAAAAATGTTTAAATGTCATACGAAGTAGAAATGTCAGAAATTTTATTGTTGACTACTGGTATGATGCGTTGAGGGGTAAGGGTTAGGAAAAGTTGAGTTTGAGCAAAAGGATTGGGTGCGTTTTTTGCTGTTTTAGCTAGGGAAGGGATAAGAAATTAAAAACATTGTATGCTTAGGGGTGTGGTTTGGCGATGAAAAGTGATTTTTTTGTTTGTTAAACAAAGTCTGTGGAATATGTCATCAAGGGATTACACAGTTTCTATTAAGATGTCAGTATTAAGTTCTTGGGAGAACTCTTTTAAATGTGTTGAATTTCATGCTTTAAGCCAGACAGTCATTTATAGCATGAAAAATTTGCCAGCCAGTCAGTTTGGCTGGTGCACTGAAATTTTTTGAAGTCGCCGTATTACAGTGTAGTGTTTTGGGTAGTTAAACGTGAGGCCTTGGTTAAAACACTCCATGATATAAATAAAATTGCCATGAAAAGATTCACAAAAATCTATCGCTGGGAGTCGACTTTAAACTGTAGGGCTTGCGCCTCATGGATAAGTTTTACAGCCACAACAAAGGTGGAAAGAGAAGCTAGGTTGTAATCCCGACTAAAGTGTTGTAACGCACAATTATGTACTGTATGATGTCCTTGTAAATACAAGTCTTGAATAGATTTACTTCCACTAAAGTCCATTAAATAAGTTTTTTCTTCCTCCAAAACCCTTTCGAGACAACAAACAACATCTGAAAGACCTTGAATGTTAAGCGCAACGGCAAAAAAAAAACCAAAAAGTTTTTCTTAAAAATTTTTCATAATAAAAGCATTATAAATAAAGTATTCCTCCAGGCAGCACTGAAACTTTCTTTTTATTTTTATTTTGATTGCTTAAAACATTTTAAAACCCATCGTCCTAATGCCAATAAGTTCACCTAAAAGTTGCTAGACATCAGAGTGTGTTGCTGCTATTGCTGCTGTTTCGTAACCGGATGCATAGAATGTGGGCACAAGGCAAATTGTCTGCATTAGAACATGTGACAGAAAAGTTATGATAAATTCAACGTTTTAAGAGGGGGATACTAAAATAGGTGGCGTTTTAAATGATAAATTTCGTAAGCAGTTCAGTTTCCTAAGTGAGTTCATAAAAGGTCATACAGTAATAAGTGATACCATAGGACACAGTTTTATGAAGGGAGCGATGTCTTTAGGTAATTGTGTAGCCAAAGAACTCAACTCACATCCTTTTGAGTTTCTCTTAATGCCTCTGAGGTTAAAGAATTCGTAGAACTAGGGCATAGGAGCCAACCTATGAAACCTTGAAATTGTCAAGATTTTCACAGTTTGTTCGCCACTATGCCGTGTAAGTACTGTCCACTCAAACAGATTTAAGTGACATTTCTGAACCCAATTTCCATAAAAAAGAATAATCGCCTGAAAATAAAACTTCTACTAAGACTGCTATTACCTCCTTAAAGAAGATGACATCAACAACAAACATCGTGGGGAACTTAAGTCGCATCTACTTTAAGAAAAGCTACAACCGAAAAGCCAAGAGTCCTGGGAAAACTACATCTATTACAGAGAAATCGTTGTTCCTAACAAAAGAAAGTTGGCAACCCTATTGTTCTAGAACCTGTAAAAGTAGATTAAACTCCTGTTTAACAAGAAGAATTTCGTTAATGAGCCTGGGCTAAAGGTAGAAAAATAAAAGAAGTTGAAGTTGACATGCGGCTGACTTGCATGTTTCTTAAAAGGAATGAGGAGAAGGACATCAAATATTGAGTTCCTCAACAGGAATCTTTATAGCCTGCCAGTTGACAACGATATATTATTGAAGATACGTATATTAGTTCTTATTTATTCTGTCTGCTTTGTAAAATCTCCTTCGACGGATAAATGTATTAAAGGCAAGTACAGTAAGACCCCGCATATCTATACACATAGTAACGTTGTTAACAACGAATAAATCAACAGTGACGCAGGAAAGATACGTTGGAACTGTGATTGCGACTTTGGGAAATACATTTGGAGACTTTTTCTGAACAGACTAACGAAAAAGTTTTGAAAAAGATACAACGGATTTGCAACCGCGTAATACTGAAACAGCGTTAAGCGGGGTCTTACTGTACATGAATTCGCTGAAAGGGTTCTTGAGCAATTGGTAACGGACCTTAATGTTAATCCGAAAATAATCTTCAGCGATGAGGACCATTTCTGTATAAACTTGTGCTTCAACTAACAAAATTGTGGAATTTGGGAACTACACATGAGATCCAAGAGCATATGTAGATTTTGAGGTAGCGGCCTTATGGAACCATATTTGAGAATGACGTTTGCCAGGACAATACATTCATTGGCTTGCTGCTTGATCTGGAGACAAGCGATTTGAAATTTCAACAGCACAACACATGGAATATTCTGCACAAGCTGGATATTTTGCACGAGAACATGCTAATGCCACTTAGACTCACGTGAACTCACCAAAGAGATCAGTGTGGTTTGAGCCTCGTTAGACATTTTCTTGTAAGGTTTTCCTAGGTCATAGATCATAGGCAAATAAGATACAAAGTACAGCGATCCGCAAGGCCAAGATAATTCAACGTTATTGATCAATTGCAGCCTGATTTATACGCCGTAGGTCTAGAAGGCCAGTATGTTGGCTTATTAGATGTAAGGTCGTGGTTCAACCCCTGGCTCAGATATCTCGAACGAAGCGAAATATGAAAAAATATTTCTACGGCCATGTCCTTTTAGCAAATTTCTTGGAAAAACTCTGTGAGCAAATTAAATTGCCATGAAATCATTTTCTCAAAAATCTGTTGTTCGAAGTCGACTTCACAATGTAGGTCCAGCCATATATAAAAGAGAGGGTGGGAAAAACTAGTTCGTAACCTTGCCTATGCTCCAGAATGATGGAAAATTGGACATTGTGGATGCACTTCGCTTATGGAAGCCATAGAGAGACATTTGAACGACGTTGTATTCCGTACATGAAGTCGCCGTGGTCTAGTAGGTGGTGTGCTGGCTTACTAGACGTAAAGCCAGGGTTCGAGTCCCAGGCCAGTCAACAAAACAAAATCCAAAGAGTATTTGTTCGCCGATTTCCTTTCAGCAGATTTCTGGCAAAAACTCTGAGAGTAAATATAATTGCCATGAAAAGTTTCTCAAAAATATGTCGTTCGGAGTCAACTTAAGACTGCCACTTTATGCCACTTATGTTTAAAATTAACACACACAACATTAGGAAACTAGGTCAATAATCCAGACTGAAGGGTTGTAATGATCAATTCTGTATGTATGTATGCTGGCTGATTAGATATGAGGCCGTGGTTCAATCTCTAGCTCAGACATCTCCAATGAAACGAAATATCGAAAAATATTTCTACGGCCACGTCCTTTCAGCAAATTTCTGGTAAAAAGTCTGTGAACAAATAAAATTGCTATGAAATGTTCCTCAAAGAATCCGTCGTTCGAAGTCGACTGTCACACTGTAGGTCCAGCCACTGATGTATAAAATTAAAACATACAACAAGGGAGGGTGTGGCAAGCTAATCCGTAAATTGGGCATTGCGGATGCACTTCGCTTATGGAAGCCATGGAGAGACATTTGAACGATATTGTATCCCGTACTTAATGGAAAAATTTTTCGATGTTACACAAACTTTGTTTTATTGAAATTTAAGGATAGGAAGCGCTTATTAAAAGACCCTGTTCATAATTTGGCTTACATTGCAGCATATGTAGTGGTCGCTTTTAGTCTTATTTTTGAGCAGGGATACGTTTGTTGAGGAAAGTTTTACCAAAACTAAGAATGTATCCTATTATCTCTACCCATGATGTGAGAAGGCTAGGTCGTAAACCGGACAGAAGGGTTGTAATAACGATTTATGTATGCATGCAACTATTCCTTGCAAGAGTATGATCATCAAATTTCGTGAAGGAGTTTTTAAAAGCAATGAAAGGTCTTCGCCATTCTTTAGTGATGGAATGTCGAGAAGGGCTCATCTAAGGAAAGAACTATTTTTGAGAAGGATTTTAACCGCAACAAAACCTAGCTTTTTCCTTATGTTGCCTATACGAATTTTCAATAACAAACCGCTAATAGGGTTCTCCGTTCCTCAGACCAGACAAAGCCATTGTTTATTACAAAATGTGTGATTGTTGAGATGGTATTGGCAAGTGGCTTGTTTATAGGATGTGGTAGTGACGTTACGCATGTGTTTGAGATGAAGATGTTGACTGATTTCGATATTTGAATTTTGAGTGATTACTTGTTTAACTTATAGGCGCCATAAATTGATGTTGCACGTACAAAAGAGAGAGTGAATAAGGGGAGAGTATGTGTAGAACAATAATTCTTAAGAAAATTGCCGGGTTTCATGTTGATGCTTTTGTGTGTGATGCCAACGTTGTATTTTGTAAATTATTGGCGGTGGTTTGAAGTAAGTCAGCTTATTGACTGACAGCTCATATACAAATATATTTCTCTTGTTGTTGTTGTTGTTATTATTTTTGTTTTTCTTTTGTGTAGAAAACGTTTTAGAAGGTTAAGACATTATAAGCTTGTGCTTCATACTGCCAGTTAGTTAGTCAGCCAGTTAGTCACTCACAGTCAGTCATGTATGTGGTTATATATTTAAACGCATTTGTTAACGGCATGAAATTGTGGTTTTTGCATATTTTATAAGCAATTACATTTACTGAGTGATACTTCTTTTACTTTTGCGAATGCCATTGCCATTGCCATTGTCACTGCCCCTACCACTGGCACTCTCACTCCTATATACAATAATATTAAGGACTTTGTCTAAGGCTTTCTTTGTCTAAAGGAATATGTTTGCTTAAAACCTTATCCCCCCTCCCCTAACCATAGGATATTGAAGGCAGAAGTCAGCCAGCCATGCTAAAGTTTTTTTAACGCCTTTTTAACGCCTCTTTTGTTTTGACTTTGCTTTAGTCAAAGACAAGACGTATTTATTGAAAGCATTTACGAGCCTTATTATGCTCCTTGACGAATTTTTAAAGTCAAATCTAACAAATGTTATCATTTACTTATCGTCGCTACTCTTTTTTGTAAATTTCTTAATAATTTTCTCTTCTTTTCTCCTTATACACTGCACGACACTGTGTGTGTATGATATGTTGCTGGTGATTGTTTTATTTGCTACTTGTGATGAATTATTATTATGCCTCAGTGACATGTAATCGTTTTCGTTGTGGAGTACGTACTTCATTATGCCACAACCCCTTGTTGCCTACCTACACAATCGTATAACTTTGCCTTTCAATTTAGGCTTTCACTGTGAAAATGTGTAATTGTATGTCTTTTATTACAGCTGCAGGATTTTCTTTTGAAGAAGAGGGTGGGTTTAGTATTTCAATAAATTTTTTCAATTGCGTTGAAATATTTTACTGAATGAGAGCCTAGCGTGGAGTGGTTTGACAGCCGAAAAAATCAATCCGTATTGACATTTCAATTCAGTAGGTCTTAGGAAATCATAGAGAATCGTCTAATGCCAGATCAATGCTCCTAAGCTAGAGAAATTTACCTTAAAATCATAAATCTGTCCACAAAATTTATAGCCTACTTCGCCTCCTTAACGATCAAAATAAGCAGCCTTATTAAACCAGCACTCAGGGGATGACCCCTACTCATGCAGAGCATTGTGCAGGTTTAGGAAAGGTGGAAAGAGGGAAAATGCGAACGGTAAGGAAATAAGTTGCTGCTGCTGACTATAAAATGGCCAGTGCTATACCTTCACCATTAGACAGTTTACAGCAATCGTTCCCAAGAAGCCCGCAGTTTTCACACTACTTATGTTATGTTTGTTAATTTTATACAGAAGTGGCGGGACATACAGTTTAAAATCGACTCCGAACGACAGATTTTTGAGAAACTTTTCAAGAAGAGAAAGAGAAGAAATCGCCGAAAAAATACTTTTTATTTTTGATTTTTTCGATGTCTGACCTGAGACTCGAACCTTGGCTTTATGTCTAATAAGCCCGCACACTACCTACTAAATCACGGCAGTGATTGATCTTTGATCAAAGAGCTGACGCCAAGGCAAATAGCAAGCACTATCGAGCCAAGCTCACAGAAGTTGTTTTTTAAAAAAACGTAATCAGCTAAACCTCAACTGCATTTGGTTCCTAGAAGACGAAGCAACGCACTTTCCCCGTAGGATTTAAGAATGTGTTCCCATGATTCATTCTCACCCACACAGTTTCTGTATGTAGGCATAGCTGCCAGATACAAAAAGCATCAAATCGTCAAATATTAGAAAAAAAAAATCGTCAAACACGTTCATGGAAATCGTCACAAAATCGGGATGAAAATTCAATGTGATATACGCTAGAACCGACACATTTTTCAGTGCCTTAGTTTCTTAAGAGAGTGTAAAAAATGCTTCCCCTCATCTGATCTTCTTACTATTTACGTCTCTTATATCCGAAAGCAAATGGAATACAACTCTCATGTATAGGGCGGCGCCTCAATAACTATTTTGAGACTTCTCGACCGCTTAGAAGAAAGGGAGAAGTTGCCCGTTAATGACGGTAGAGTATCGAACTCCATTGATTAATTGGAGCATCGTTGCAATGTGATCTAGTTCCACTGTTGTATCGAAATTTTAACGGATTTTGTTCAAGCAAAATAAGGGACTTGTCCCTGAGAATCATGTATTCCTACGCAACACTCGCCTTTCTCGGCGGGCACATACATATGTATGTGGTTGATTGGCCAGTGGATTGCTCACTTATCAGATTACAGACAAAATTCGTTCTTTAGTCGGACTATTCGTATGTGCAGAGATTGTAGTTTTTTGGCTTTTGAGGACATAAGATACAGAAAATGTGACATAAATCGTCTCGTCGTCAATATGATATTTTTGAAGCACAAAATCGTTAAAATAACGATAAATCGTCAAATCTGGCAGCTATATATGTAGGGCTTGAAACAACCCCTATTCGGTATAAATGTACCCTAACTCCACAGTACCCTTTCGAAAAACCGTTGCGAGGCTCAAGTTATTCCTCTTCTGTCTCATGCATGACTTAGATCTCCTTTTATTGTAGTTTGCCAACAAAAGTTTTGATTGCCTCAAAACCAAGTGATTTGAGAAAATCCTTTGAACGCCAATATCATCTCTTTCGGTTAGCATATCTCCCAAACATCCGTCCACATATTGAATAGACGTATTCTGGTAACATCAGCGATGCAAGCTACGTTTTGTCGAGAAATCTCACATGATCTGAGAGCTAGCAATACGCATTAATGCAGCCTGACTATCCTAACTATCTCTTACCTTTGAATTAACCTCATAAGAGGCGAGTTCTTGAATGGCGGGCTTGCATTTGTACGACCATGATCTTAAATTTTTCTATTAGGAAATTTGAAGAGGTTGGACTTAGAAAGCATGGACATGTATTCGCTTAGGATTAGTATAGGGAGAACAGGGTTAAGGTCACCACTCTGCATGATTTTATCTCTGAGTAGAATGGAGAAACATTCTTATGTTATACTTGCCTCACTGACTGGTCCATGTAGGTACAAATAATACCACAAACGACTGGTACTAAACAGCTAACTACTGTAATCGATAACAAAATTTATGGTCTTGACAGCATGAGTTATACGCAGCTTCGACGACTTTGATCGCCATGAGGCTATCGTCCACTACATCCGCTTTTGCCATGTGTTATCAAAGAAAAGAGTTTGAGGGTGATCAAGGCGGTTAATGCGAAGTCAGCGTATTCATGATGAAAATTTGTTTGAACTGCATACAGAGATGTCAACAGAGCCTACGAGTTAATCTAAATTCACATTGATCTGGGTGTGGGCAACCTTCGTTAAGTTCCCTCAACTAATTCTCGAAATATTTGACGATCTTGTGTGGATAACACCTGGAGGCCTTGAAAGTCCCTTAACACCGAAAAACTTGGTATAAAGGCTTCTGTTTACAACCTTTTTTAATTGATAGTCGACGTAGTTTGAGGGGGATCACGGCGGCTAATGCGAAGTCAACACATTACTGATGAACATTTGTTTGAACTACCTACAGAGACTACAGTAGACTCTACGAATTGATTTACCTTTCAATAAGTTAAATAAATGATTGTGGGCAACCTTCGCAGAGCTCATTCAACTAATTTTTGAAATATTGAACGATCTTATATGGATGACAACTGCAGACCTTAACAGTCCCTCATCATCCAGAAACGCTTTTTGTCTGGAGTGCAGTTGTCTTATCCTGGAGTAGGACCTTTGGTTTTCAACTCCTGGTGATAAATTATCCATACGAAGTTAACACTATTTATTTAACTGTTATATAGAAATGGGTTTCCACATCTCTCTAACGTTACCTTGCCATATCTCAAGTCTTGCCTTTTCTTGGGAGAGTACGGTTCACTAAAGAGTTAATCATTGGACATGCATTCTTGAGACCACATTCTTAATAGTACTGAATGTATAACAACTCTTCTATACTCCTGTACTTGAGTACTAGAAATGAGTCAATCATTTGACAAAATTTAAATAAAAATACCTCCTAAAAATATGCTACAATTTAGCATCTAATTTTAACCCTTACAAACTCTCTACAAATATGAGGCAAAAATATTAAAAAAAAAAAACCTGCTGCATATATAGCAGCTACCATGTTTTGAGGGACGGAGGGGGCATAAGGAATATAGAAACGGAAGTCTGCCAATAAGGCATGTGTATTTTCACAAACATTCAAGCTCATTAAAGTTACGTTTGCCAGTATGAAAACTGCTACAGCAAGTGAAAATTTTGTAAAAATTTTAAAAGTGAGATTTTTTTCCATTTATTTTTGCTAAAGCCACTAGTATTTGAGTATAACGATGACAAATACTTTGTTCACTTTCAACTCATATGGAGAGAAGAGTAAATGTTTGAAACCGAAGAAAAATATTAGAAAAAAACATGGAGAACTAAACCTGAAGAGAAAAAGTTATGCTAAACCACATAATTGACATTATTTTCGTAATTGTAAGATAATTTTGTTTCTAGGTTTTCTAGATTTTATGCCAAACTCCCTCCCTTTTCACCTTCATTCCATCCAATAACTTTGCTGGCGGTAGTAAAAAGGAAGTTGTGTTGGCAAACGTACGTTGAGAATATGATTTTCAAATTCTCTGTCAATTTCTGTTTTTCGTTTTTTTGCTCCTTTTCCAGCAGATGAATTTAAGTGTGGCAACATAAAGTTATAATTTGTTCGGCAATAGATGCGAGTATGAGTATGTGTGTATACATATACATATACGTTGTTGGATTTGGATATATAGAGAGAGAAAATATTGTAATTTGCTAAACTAAATTAGGTTGATATTAGAAAAGTTTCATAAAATATTTTCGTATTTTTTATTTTAGAATTTTTTTTTTTTTAATAGTAAAGTTTTCAACTGCGCATCTATTTTCTGCATTTTCGATTAGTTTTCAACGTTGAATTTTTGGTTATTTTTAGCAGACTTTAAAGTTTGGCAAAATACAAATTTAAAGCCTTAAAGGTATGTAAAGATTTACAATTTTTTTTTAAGCCTAATAGTGGGCAATATATTGTAAACATATAATGTTCGGCCTGATAAATAGTTATAACTTTCATCTGAAATACGCTACAGTTATGCGGCAGTCAACTTTCCAAAGAGCATACACCGCTACCAACCCTGTTATCGCGGCTGGAGTCGTCTGTGTAAATATTATGGGTTTCTGGGGAGATCATATGTTAGGGACACTCCTGTTTGGAATCTAAAAATTAAAATTCTTGTCCAAATAATATTCTGTAGGGAGATAATCGATATTAGAAAAGTTTCATAAAATATTCTCGTATTTTTTATTCCAGCATTTTTTTTTTAAGAGTAAAGTTTTCAACTGCGCATCTATTTTCTGCATTTTCGATTAGTTTTCAACGTTGAATTTTTGGTTATTTTTAGCAGATTTTTGGCAGATTTGGCAAAATAAAAATTTAAAGCCTTCAAGGTATATAAAGATTTAAAATTTTTTTTTAAGCCTAATAGTAGGCAATATATTGTAAACATATAATGTTCGACCCGGTACATAGCTATCACTTCCATCTGAAATACGCTACAGTAATACGGCAGTCAACTTTCCACAGAGCATATACCGCTACCAACCCTGTTATCGCGACTGGAGTCGTCTGTCTAAATATGCCGGGTTTCTGGAGAGATCATCATATTAGGGAAACTCCTTTTCAGAATTTAAAAATTAAAACTCCTGTCCAAGTTATATTCTGCAAGGAGATAATCGATATTAGAAAAGTTTCATAAAATATTCTCGTGTTTTTGATTTCAGCATTTTTTTCTTTTAAGAGTAAAGTTTTCAACTGCGCATCTATTTTCTGCATTTTCGATTATTTTTTTAATTAGTTTGGCAAAATAAATTGCCTAAGTTATATAATTTTTAAGCCTATAGAGGCAATATATTGTAAACATATATTTCAGCTCTTCCATCTGAATACGCTACAGTAATACGGCAGTCAACTTTCCACAGAGATATATCGCTACCATTCATATTATCGGTCTTGGAGTCGTCTGTGTAAATACCCCAGGTTTCGGGAGAGATTATCATGTTAGAGACACTCTTGCTTGGAATCTAAAAATTAAAACTCCTGCCCAAATAATATTCTGTAGGGAGACAATCGATATTAGATTGGGATGGGGAATTAACCTCCAAAATAGTGAATATTAGAAAGCTGTACTAAGCGAAATGTTACTGCTGCCTTTAGTGCTATTGAACGTGAGCAGTAGGTAGTGTGTTGGCTTATTAGACGTAAAGCCAAGGTTCGAGCCCCAGGCCAGACATCAAAACAAAATACAAAAAGTATTTCTACGGCGATTTTCTCTCAGCAGATTTCTGGCAAAAATTCTGAGAGTAAATAAAATTGTCATGAAAAGTTTCTCAAAGAAATCTATCGTTCGGAGTCGACTTTAAATTGTAGGTACCGCCACTTATGTATAAAATTAACACACACAACATAACTGGTGTGAGAAACTAGGTCAATAATTTTGACTGAAGGGTTGTAATGACCAATTATGTATCTATGAACGTGAGTCTATTAAGATGGGTCTGCAAGTAAACGATGACAAGACGAAGTGTATGTCGTCGACAAATATTGACATGTGGCGTATTGGATGCCAGATTATAGCCGATATCTATACTTTAGATATAGTCAAGGAATTTATTTATCTTGGCTTCGCCGTTACTACCGTAAATGATTTTAGTTTGGTGCTCAAGCGCAGTATCACTCTTGGCAACAGAGGCTATTATGGCCATAATAGACCCAAATGTCTCAAATGTAGCAGAGACCTCTCCAGCACGACCAAACGTGTTCTCTCTGTGCTTCTTTAAACCGCAGAGGCATGTACACTAGTAAGCACTGATGCAACAGCCTTGAGAGTATTCGGGAAAAAAGAACTACGTAAGAGCTTCGGTATAGTGCAAGTTGGCGATGATTTCCGCATCCGAGCTATATGAGCTCCCTAACGACGAGGACGTTGTGCAGCGGCTGTGCTGGCTTCTTCATGTCGTTCAAATGGAGAAGTATGCTCCTGCGAGACGGATATTTGATGCGGGAATTTGTGGAAGTCAGCAAATAGGACGACCTTGTTTGCGTTGGAAGGACAAAACCCTGTCTTCGATTAGTGTGTCGAACTGCCATTGGCCCACAAGTAGTAGAGGCGCCAGGAAGGATGTGTTAAGGCAGGCCGAAGTCCGTTAATCGGTTTGTTAATGATCAATTAAGTAACTAAGTAAGTAATAGAGCAATGTCAAGAAGGAATGATATGTCAGAGGATCAAGTCTCGTCAAATTTACACTTGTTTAGCACGAAGTGCAGTGGTAACCTGGTTAAGCATTGCGAACAAGATTTTTGTAGGAGTAGTACATACAGCACCGGCGATATGAACAGTTGCAAGTCTTTTATTATGTCAAGAAATCTGAAACTATGCTGGCTATTCAGAGTGGTTTTCCAGAATACAATTTTGATCGATGATAGTAGAAAAGATCCACCGCATGATTTAAAGGCGAAAACCCAATCTGCATCCAACTGCAGGAGTAAGCAGCATGGGCCGCTTTGCGTGGCCCAGTAACCAGGTTTGCTTTCCGATTGAGTTTGGAGTCGATGACCAGGCCTAGATGTAGAACCTCTGGAGTCAACGTGAGCTTAATTCTGTTTATACTAGGAAGGGTGAAGATTTTAGTAAAAATAATTTATCGATGTTGGAGGTATTCAAATTCCATGCACCAATTTAGTACAACTTGAACTTAAAATTCAGTTTGTCAGATAGCATCTGTGGACACATTCCCGACATTGCAATTTGTCGTCAGCGTAAGATATGGCGTTTGTTTTCCTATCTTCAGTTATTTTCGAATGTAACATCGGCGGCTCATTGGTTATTTGGTAGTCAGGGTAGGTACACCATGTATGGGTCCGGGTGAATGACAAGACTTTTCAAGAAAGAATTTTTATCACCTCATTTTTGACTGAACGGGATTATTGGTTGCTTTCAAAATTTGCAAGCTGTCGGAAACTATGTTGGATCCTTGAACATAATATGGTGATATGTGTTTTGAGGGGTACGAGGAGGGCTTATGCAATTTTTCTTTCAATGTAAAACTCATAAATGTATGATACACAAAGATATACAATTCACATAACAATGTTACTGTCATACTTTACTTCAATAACCACAGCATCCATGTATATTAGCAAATCCGAATGTAACATTTAAAGAGTGATGCATTAGATGGTGGGAGTTGATTAACATTTGCTTGATTGTCTTGTCTACATACAGTCTGTTTGTATTTTTTTTTGTTGTTTCGACGTTAACTAATGTTTAACAAAAGCTAACAGTAGTGGTTAACTAATTAGTAACATGCTCTAAAATCTTTTTAGAGCCAGATTGCCTTATGCTTTAAGTTATAAGCAAACATATGCACTCTTTTCATCAAAATCTAAATTTAAAATCATATTTCTAATTATTTAACCACGACTGTAGTTATAAATTAATGTTTCTATTATGCTTATAATGCTTATAATTTGTGTACTTTACTCATATGCATGCGTATGTACATATGTATGCGTTTAAATGCTTCAATATGAGCATTTAATTAGCTTTACATTACAAATGATTATTATGTTGTCATAATTAAGACAATGAACAAACACACATGGACGGACGGACGGACGGACGGACAGACAGACAAGACAACATGATGCAAAGCCTAAAAGTTATTTGATAATCCTTATGTTTGACTTGCCTATTAAAACACCCTTTTAACCACACTTAAAATAACATTTTACTCGTTTTGTTTAAAAGAATATTCTATTAAAGGGAAAACGGAAACACACGCATACGCTTACGCTTACGCTTACAAATTAAATGACATACGCACTCATAATATTTGTGTATGCATATACACAAAACTATGTATGTGTGTGTGTATATGTGTGTTTGTACTTAAGCAGTGTATCCTTGTAATGTAAGGAGAGTAAATAATTGTTAAAGGCAAAAGACAAACGCAATTAATGTAATGCGTAATGGAGTTATTCAGGACAAAGAAATTTTTAATATTCTTCATGAATTTAATACACTAACAGTAGACATACACTGGAGCTTAGACATAAGGTCCAGCTATCGGTATAGATCCAGAATCCTTCTCTGATTCCTAATATTTCCATGAAAGCTTCTCATCACCCTAAACTAGTTAATACCGTAGAAATTTTCTTTAATGCATGTTTCCACAGGATTCTTCATGTTTATTGGCCCAAAATTAGAAATAACATCTCCTTGTGGTCAGAAACTCAGCAGCCAGTGGTCCACAAACGATTTAGAGACGTAAGATGAAAGAAATCCGAAAAATAATATCCGCAGTTAAGTTATTGTCTGTAAATAATAGGATAAGGCTATGTAATGTAAAGTTTACCTCCACTTCTATGTGAACGTTAAATTGATAGAATTGCTGAAGTTTCATTACGATTAACTTGGAAACTATTTGGATCCACACCCGATTTTTGTACAACTCCGTGAAGCTACAGAAGTAAACATAATAATATGGATTGTATTAAAAAGGCCTCAGCTCAGCTATTTACTTTGGGCTTGTTGGACTCAACGGTACCCCGCAATAGATAATGTGAAGTCACTTCCTGTATGCTTTTTGTGTAGTTTGTAGTCGAGAGAACTTCCCTCCTTCAAAAGGCTGTCAATCAGTATAAACCCACAAGCAAAGAAAGTAACGTTCTTAAATCTTGCATTTTGCAATTCTGGTCCTGGCTCCCATTTCACATATGGTATCAATAAGGTCGACAGATCCCCAAGGAAGTGTGCTAAAAGCTACTCTAATTTTTATTGAATTTTTCTTGATAGGTTTATAAATTCTGTTTTGCGCAAGCTGCGTCAGCGTAGGTATCATAAGGTGACTAGAACCACACAGCTTATCAATTCGGGCAAAATGCTTCTGCGTTTTTGCCTCTAAGCCGGATTGGATAGCATCATTTTTTTGTGTTTGAGATTTCGTTTATGGTCGATAATTTGCATTTTTTTTGTTAATGAATTGCAAATTTTTGGTCTATGATTGCAATTTTTTTTGTCGATAACTTGCATTTTTGAGTCGATGACTTCTAATTTTTTTAGTCGATGACTGGCATTTTTTTGGTCGATAATTTGGAATTTTTTGGGCGATGACTTGCGTTGTTTTGTTAATGAATTGCATTTTCTTTTTTTTTGGTGGATGATTGTAAATTTTTTTGTCGATAAATTGCATTTTTTGATCAATGACTTGCATTTTTTTATCGATGACTTGCAATTTTTTGTAGTCGATGACTGGCATTTTTTGGTCATTAATTTTCATTTTTTGGATCGATTGTTTTGTTAATGATTTGCATTTTTTTTTGGTGAATGATTGGAAATTTTTATTTTTTGTCGATAAATTGCATTTTTTGATCAATGACTTGCATTTTTTTTTATCGACGACTTGCAATTTTTTGGGTCGATGACTTGCATTTTTATTGGTCATTTTTGCTGGTCGACGACTCTCATTTTTTTGACGACGACTTGCATCTTATTGAT
Organism: Sarcophaga peregrina; assembly: GCA_014635995.1. NCBI lineage: Eukaryota > Metazoa > Arthropoda > Insecta > Diptera > Sarcophagidae > Sarcophaga > Sarcophaga peregrina. Next base: position 91,501,748 of record CM025791.1, read on the forward strand.
GCAATAGTTCCTCAGCCTAGTAGGTCCAAAAACCGCACCTTTTATTTGTTTTTACTGCCCTACGCTGCTAAACCGAAATATTCGGCAGAGATATTATGTGTATAGTAGAAGGTAGTGTACATCGATTTAAACATGACAAATCACCAAAATATACGGAACTGGAGAAACATATTGATTCTAGTGGCTCAGAAAAAACTGAACGAATTGAAAGTCAAGGATTGACGTCTAGAACCAATTCGAAAATATATTGAATGTAAAATGCATTTGCTGAGGTTAACTGATATGCAATCAACAGGTACACTGTAACAGATATCAAGACAATGCGAGCAGTATTACAGGGGGTAATGCAGTACATTTAAGTACGGGGCTAAGCAGCCAGAAGAAGAAACCGCCTTTAAAAGTGTTATCATGGCTAAAAGTCTCATTTAGGCATTCGTTCTGGTCCATTAAAAAATCTGTTGCTGTTGTTGTTGTATCAGTAATTGTAGTCATTTCCAAAAGCAATTGTTGTTATTTTTATTATAGTTGTTGTGTTTGTTCTTTTTAATACACGCCAATATGTGATACCTTTTACGTGTGGTTTTTGTCCTTCTCTTTTGACAAAAACCGTAAAAATCTACGCTGAAACTGGTGGGGGGAAACTTTGTATAAAGAAGTGGATACGTTTTGTTTCTTTTTTTTTTGACTATTTTCTTAGGTTTCATAAAAAGACAGCCATCACCACAATATGACGTATATAGAGGGGTTTATGGCCGCATTACATGGGTGTTGTGCTTGTTTTAGCTTTTATAGAGGCAGTGATGACAATGTGTAGAATGTCATTAGTGATGGGGCATGGTGTTGCCATGATACTTACTACGTCTGATGGTTATGAATCTGAGAAATTTTTGTGAGTTTCTTTTATGAAACAATAGATAAGCAGTAGAGAGAAAAAACGTAATAAAATCAACGTTTTTAAGCCTGTTTCGTTAAAGCGTATTTACGCGGTTAAAGACTTTTTTTCTGGGCATGTTTTTCGAGAAACATTTTTCTCTCTTCGTCAATTTAAGCTTGTTGGTGTAAATATTTTTTTAAAAAATATTTTAAATTTACAATATAAACTATAGGAATACCGGGGATAAGCACAAAACGGCTGGCGTACGTTTATCAAGCAGGTGGGGAGGCATAAATAGTGTGTTTATAGTATCACGTGCTGTCATCATTGCCTCACGTAGTTTTGTTATGTTTAGAATATTTTCAGTTTTTTTCAGGTTTTTTTTTTCAGTTTTCATTTGATGTCTCATGTTTTAAATTTTATTTCGTGTTTTTTTTTTTCGTTACCATCTTTACCATTTGCTTGGTTTTGCTTTTGTTCTTGCAAAACATTATTTAGCATTGAATATTTTACTTCTTGTTCTTGTTTAATATTGTTTACACATGTAAAGAATATTGTCGGGATTTAAGGGGGAAAAAACTGTTTTTATCTCTCGTCGAAGCTATTCGTAAAGTTTATAATGCGTGGCAAGAAAATGTTTTGTTTTCATAAAATTTTTAAGAAACTAATGCCTTAATACAGGGTGATTTTTCTACGCCAAGACAATGAAAACACATCCAATATTGTCCTCCAAATCAACGCATCTATGCGGTAAAGCTTTTGAGCAAAGTGTCCCGATATGTGTAGGCATAATGTAGTACAGGGTGGCTAATATATACTGCAACCAACTTCAGGTTGTTATCATTTGTAAACCGGTCGTCTGACAGCTGACAGATTTATTCCAGTTAGAGTTCATTTTATTATTTACAAACTTACAAAAGCATTTTGATCTAATGCATTCAGAAAAAAAGTTAATCGTAATGGAATTCAAGCATGATAGTGTGATTGCTTTATATTTCGCAGGAAAGCCGCAGGTGGCTATCGTTAGAGCCCTCCAGCATTTAAATGTGAATAAATCTTTTGTTTCTCGTACCATTGCTCGTTACCGTGATACTGGCAGTATTGTTGCAACGCGTCCATAAATTGGACGTAAAAGAATACGGTAGCAACACCAGAAATTATACGAAAAGTGAAGGCCAGACTTGATCGAAATCCACGTCGCTGTGGTAAAAAAATTGCTCGTGAGCTGAACATATTGCGAAAACGGATGCAACACATATTGAAAAATGAGCTTTGGACTAAAGCTATTGAAGTTCCAAAAAGTGCAAAACCTCACCGATGGACAAAAAAAGTAAGAGTGAAACAGCCAAGGAGTTACTTCGCTTTTACGAAAGTGGCCAATTACCGAATTTGGTTTTCTCCGATGAGAAGCTATTCCAAATCGAGCAGTTTGTGAACAAACATAATGATCGGGTTTACTTGCCAAAGAGGTCAGCTGAAAATTTACACTCAAACGCAGTCGGTGGTAATGGTGTAGGCCGCCGTAATGGCTAATGGTCGCTCCCCAAGCGTATTTATCGACCGTAGGGTCAAAATAAATGTCGAATATTATTGGAAAAATGTCTTAAAGACAGTATTGAAGCCTTGGGCAAACGAATATTTCCGCCGCAGACCATGGACATTCCAACAAGACTCAGCACCACCGCAATCAGCACACGTCAACCAAGAATGGCTTAAGAATGATGTTCCTCGCTTCATTTCTACCGCAGAGGGGCCACCAAAATCTCCAAGTCTCAAATCGTTGGAATTTTGCGCCGGGGGCATTTTAGAGAATATGCTTCTCACAAAAAAAAATACCAAAGTGTCGATCATCTCAAGATGGCGCTTTGCCGGGATTGAGCCAAAATACCGCAGAGTCACTTTCGTGCAGCCTGTGATGTCTTTGTCGGCCTTTTGAAGGCCTTAAGGCCTTAAGGCCAAAGGTGGTCAATTCGAACAAATCTAAACTGATTCTAAAATTTTATGTTATTTCCATAATTTTTTGCTTATGAACAATAAAATTAAAAAATTATATCGCTTTACTTTGTTGCATTATATATCAGCCACCCTGTAAGTATTGTATTGGCTTATGAGATGTAAGGCTATTTTTGCAGGGATCTCCAACGAAACCAAAGAAGAAAAATATTTTTTCGGCGACTGCCTCTCCGTAAATTCAAATTGGGTATGTATCAGAGATCAGCAATGAATCGTTTTTCCGCTACTCATAAGCACTCATGCAATTTTGAGCATGAAGGAAACAACAGAATTAAAATTCAACTACTCTGATTCATTCAGTGTACATACTCGCTACAACATTAATTTATAAGTATAGGTAGCAATGACTATGAGTACAACTCACAACGTTCGAAATATGTTTGATTCATACGCCTACTCATACTGATTCATAAATTTAGAAAAATACTTATAATACTTGTAAGTGATTCGAGTAGCTCGAATAAATGTTAAGTAGAGACGCGTCGAAATCAATAACAACAATAATCATGCGTATTGTTAAATAAAAATACGACGAGTACTCCCAACTTTGTGTATGAGTATCATATTAAAATAAGTATGCATGCGTATAAGTATCTGAAATTATAAATATGACTCGAATCTACTCATCGTTTTGATTACTTATTGCTGATCTCTGGTATGTGAACGTCAGGAGATTCTGACTTTAGTTACCGGACCTGGAATGTTGGTTTAATTTAAAGCAAATTTGGACTGCGGCTAAATTGATTGAAGTTCTTTAGAACTCGAAAGAGAGTGTACATAGTACTTATTGGGATAATTGTGATGAATATTTTCAGTTTAAATGGTTCCTAAGGGAAATTTTTAGCTTTCGCCTCTCAATGGAGCTTTCGCTTAGTCGACTTAAATCTGTGGCAGGCTTTAATATCGGCAGTTGAAAGGTTCACTATGTAAGTGTAGTCTGACCTATACCTACTTGATAGAGCTCACCATCCTGGATAATCCTTACATTCTTTAATAACCCGCATTTCGACGCGTCCATTCTATGACGTCCGAAGTGTACTTAGAACGTTTTTAATGTTCTTGCATTTTTAAATTCTACGTTTTCTAAATTTTTCACATTCAAATTTCAAAAATTTGGTTAAATGCGGCCATTCGTTCCGAAATTATCGTGAAAAATATGCTTAGAATAGTTATGGCGCGTGAAAACTTTGAGAGCTCATAACTCAAAATACACTTTTTCGACTTAGAACGTTATAGAACCGAGGCGTCGATATAACTCCTTTAACGTTTTTATTTACCTTTTCTTTTTTTTTTAACTACCTGTAGCCAATATGTTGCTTATCATGTTTAAATTAAATTTTTCTTTTCTTTTCTTGTATCACTTTTAATATAAGTTTTATAATATGCTTCTCTGCCACATTTTGAGGCAATTGCTGCATATATTGTTTCGTACAAAAGGTGTCAAACATCATCATCATCATCATAATACAGAGAGGTACGTACACTGTTGTTTACCACTTTGTATCATGAATTTTTGGTTATTTTTACGCGACTAACAAAATAACACACAGTAGCTGGCGGCTTGATAGTACGTTTTTCTATAGAAATTGTTGTTACTGCTGTTGTTGTTGTTGTTGTATTTTATTCCATCATATGCATATGGTTACCCACACCATTTACGACATGACAAACAATAGGTTTTTTTTTTTGTTTTACGCAACGCATCATCATGCTTCGCCCAAAATAACCATCAGCCCTTACCCCACTATCACTAGCTTATCTCGCGTTTTTCTCTCTTCATGGTCTTATTGCTTAAGGCATTATTGCGTAATTTAATATATCACGTATGTGTCAGGCTATACGAGCATAACCAGGCTTCACATCTTGTTGTTAGCGTTTCTTGTAACATGTGATGGAGAACACAAAGCAGGGCGACAACAACATGGGCATAACAATTTATTTAATGGTAACAATACTCTTGTTTGGTTGTTAAATGAATAGAGAGAGGACTGGAGTTAGTATTCATGCATACAGTTGAAGCACGGGAAATATTTCTTTTATTTCGGTTCATACATTTCTTTAAGGCCCTTGTTTCTATGAATAAATTTCATAGATTCCCAAGCGCTGGACAATGACCGAGAAGTGCTTTTCTCCTTTTCCTTATCATTGCAGCTTCTTCAGAAATCCTTGTGACGTATTCCCAGCCTTTGAACTATGAAGTTCCTCGTGTATTCATTCAATTGAATTATCGTTGAGCTATATTTTCTTCAATGATCCCGTGTCCAGGAACCCGTAAGAGGATAATCTTTGGAAGTATCTTTATCTCTGCCAGAGCAACCTGACCTTTTGTGGACCATCTTAAATGTGACATTAGCATACTCTAGTTATCTTGTTTCGTTTTACGAGAGAGATCTCTGCTACTCAATTGCCTATTGAGACCATAATGGCACCTGTTGGCAAGAGTAATCCTGCGCTTAATCTCCAGACTGGCACCATTTTCGGTGGTAACGGATAAATAAATTCCTTGACTGTATCAAATGTATAGTTATCGGCCGTAATTTGAGAATCAATACGGCGCACGAGTCTACTTGTCGATAACATATACTCGAGTATTTGATGCGTGAATCTGCGGTAGTCGGCGAAGAGGACGACCTTGTATCCGTTGGAAGGACCAAATGGAGGAAGCCCTGTCATCGATTGATGTGACCAACTGGCGTAGGCGCGCAAGAAGCAGAGGCGCCTGGTAGGATGTGTTACGGCAGGCCGAAATCCGTTAATCGGGTTGTTATGGCCAATTAAATGAATAATAAAATAAAGCTATCTTGTTTAATAGGTTTCTGCCAGAGATCGGCAATAAGTATTCAAAACGATGAGTACGTTCGAGTCATAGCTATAATTTCAGATACTTATACGCATTCATACTTATTTTGATATCATACTTATAGTACTCACACTCAAAGTTGGAAGTACCCGTCGTATTCGTACTTAACAATACGCATGATGCTATTGACTTCAACTCGTCTCTAGTTAACATTTACACGAAGCACAAAATAAGTATGATTCGCATACGAACACTACTATACTCACAAGCATATTGTGTGTATTCTTTGCTTGTTCTCTTTGTCTTCCCTTTCTTCTTTGTTTGTATATGCAACAACAACAACGGCTACAATTTCTGATGAACGATTCGAGCCACTCGAATCACTTATAAGTATTATAAGTATTTTTCTAAGTTTGTGTAGGCGTATGCAATATAAACACATTCGAATGTTGTGAGGTTGGATGTCAAGTTGTACTCATACTCATTTGCAACTCTAATTATAAATCAATGTTGTTTTAGCGAGTACGAATGAATCGAGTAGTTAAATTCAATTCTGTTGATCCTTCTACTCAAATACGAGAGTGCTTATTGAATAGCGGAAAATGAGCGGAAAAACGATTCATTCAAAAGAGTCACTGTTTTCTGTGCGGATTTGGTCCAGGGCATAAAAAGGCAGTGGCGTACATTCCAATGGCGATCGTTATCGGGCCAAGTTTGAACGTTTTTGCTTCCACAAAAATTAATTAAACGAAGGAGAATATTGGCAACATTTGGTTTCAACAGGATGGCACTACGTGCCACACAGTCGGAAGCTATACTCTATGTTTTGCGCCCTGTTTTTGAAGATCGCATTGTCAGCCGCATAGCTGTGATTCGACACCGTTGGACTATTATTTGTGGGGTGCCATCAAAGATAAGTGTTACGTCGTCAAGTCAGAGCCAATTGATGCTTTAAAAGACAATATTCGTAAAGCCATTGGTGAAATACAGCTGCATACAATCGATAATGTGCTTAACAATTGGAACGATCATGTAGGCTACTGCATGGCCAGCCGAGGCGGCCATTTGAATGAAATTATTTTCCATTATTAACCGAAAGGATTGTACTTTCAAAAAAAAAAAAAAGAAATTTGAGAACTTATTCAGTAATTTTTTTTAAAGAAAAAAAAAGTTATTTTGCGGACCCTTTAGCTGTAAAATAGATCAAACCGGTGGTTGGGAGTAAGATCTTAAAGGTAATATTGATTTTATTGCAAAGGATCGAAAAGCCTTACTGATATTAGGTGTTCATGGAAGTTTTCCTAGTTGCTTCTATAGCTAACACTTCCTTCTTTTTCAAATCTTTTTTCTTTGGCATACGTTGAGCTAAAAAGAGCACAGTGAGAGACAGAGAGAGAGAAACTTTTCCTATATATTTTCCCTTAAGTTAAGAATAATACTCCGTCAGTATAAAGTTTTTCTTTCTATTTTTCATTATTTTCTACTTTTTGCCGGTGGTTGTTTTTTTTGAAAAAGGAAAAATTATTTGGCGGATCCTGTATATAGTATAGATGATGGCGATTACATGGGTTTAGTGCAAGTTGCGACTAAGTTGCTAAGAAATTTGAAAAATATTATTTGAACGTTAAGGCCACAGTTTACATTGGAGCTCAGTAACTGAAAAGTTGTGTAACTTTTCAACTACTTCTGGCATTAACATTCAATAATTCTTAACAAATTTCATAGCCTAAATTTATATTTTACGAATTATAAAAATAAATTATAACCCCAACCCTCATATTGACTCCCAACTATCAGCAAATGCCTTAAAATCCATAACATAACAATCATCATTATCATCAATGCTATTGCCATTGCCATCACCATAGCCAATCGCCAACGTATTAGTATCATCAATAGCTTGACAATTACCATCACTAATACCAGGTGTAAACAAAAAAAATGTTAAAAAACAATACACGGCCAAAGTAAATAGTAAAGCTCTCTTGGGATAATTGGAAGCCATGGGTAAATTGCGTTTCGATACAAATTTACACACAATTTTTACTTGAAGTAAATTACTCTTAAGCTTAAGACACAAATTGGTTTTACAAACGAACCGAACCGAAGGAAACCATATACCGAACCCCAAAACATCTCAAAATAACAGCAGCCGGTAGTACTACTCGTACTCATTGTTAAAAGAAATTACCTTTTTTGCCAAGGCTGACATTCATGAATTTAGGAGAGGGTGTATGATATGGGCATAGATGGACACAAGAAGCAATACTCAAGGGAAAAGTAACGAAAAGTTTGTTTTTTTATAATAACAAAAACAAATACAAATACTTATAATACAAAAAAAAAAAGAATAAGAATTGATAGTGAAACTACTAAAAAATAAAAAAAATTAAGACGAAAAGGAAACAAGAAACTTCAATTGAGTTTTACCATTAAAGCGTGAAATAAAATTGAGATCATATAACACTCGAAGGCAACAGCAGCAGCAGCAGCAGCAGCAGCATTAGGGTGGACAACAGTGCTAGTGCCAGTAATAATTGTTATCCAACACTACATAAGGTAGTGGTTGTTCAATAGGCCTTTGGATTTTAACAAATTAAGACTTGAAATCTGAAAAATCTGTCGTTCGGAGTCGACTTTAAACTGTAGGTCCCGCCACTCATGTATAAAATTAACGCACACAACATAAGTGGTGTAAGAAGCTAGGTCGTAATCCTGACTGAAGGGTTGTAATGGCCAATTATGTATGTATGATGGCGACTACATGGGGTTAGTGGAAGTTGCGACTAAGTTTCTCAGAAATTTAAAAAATATTCTTTGAACGTTAAGCCCACAGTTCACATTATGAGCTCAGTAACTGAAAAGTTGTGTAACTTTAAAACTACTTCTGGCATTAACATTCAATAATTCTTAACAAATTTCATAGCCTAAATTTATATTTTCCGAATTATAAAAATAAATTATAACCCCAACCCTCATATTGACTCCCAACTATCAGTAAATGCCTTAAAATCTATAACATAACAATCATCATCATCATCAATGCTATTGCCATTGCCATCACCATCACCATCGCCATCGTATTAGTATCATCAATAGCTTGACAATTACCATCACTAATACCAGGTGTAAACAAAAAAAAAATGTTAAAAAACAATACACGGCCAAAGTAAATAGTAAAGCTCTCTTGGGATAATTGGAAGCCATGGGTAAATTGCGTTTCGATACAAATTTACACACAATTTTTACTTGAAGTAAATTACTCTTAAGCTTAAGACACAAATTGGTTTTACAAACGAACCGAACCGTACCAAACCGTACCAAAGGAAACCATATACCGAACCCCAAACCTCTAAAAATAACAGCAGCCGGTAGTACTCCTCGTACTCATTGTTAAAAGAAATTACCTTTTTTGCCAAGGCTGACATTCATGAATTTAGGAGAGGGTGTATGATATGGGCATAGATGGACACAAGAAGCAATACTCAAGGGAAAAGTAACGAAAAGTTTGTTTTTTTTTTACAATAACAAAAACAAATACAAATACTTGTAATACAAAAGAGAAAAAGAATAAGAATTGATAGTGAAACTACTAAAAAAATAAAAAAAATTAAGACGAAAAGGAAACAAGAAACTTCAATTGAGTTTTACCATTAAAGCGTGAAATAAAATTGAGATCATATACCACTCGAAGGCAGTAGGAGCAGCAGCAGCAGCATTAGGGTGGACATCAGCGCTAGTGCCAGTAATAATTGTTATCCAGCACTACATAAGGTAGTGGTTGTTCAATAGGCCTTTGGATTTTAACAAATTAAGACTTGAAATCTGAAAAATCTGTCGTTCGGAGTCGACTTTAAACTGTAGGTCCCGCCACTCATGTATAAAATTAACGCACACAACATAAGTGGTGTGAGAAGTTAGGTCGTAATCCTGACTTAAGGGTTGTAATGGCCAATTATGTATGTAAGACTTGAAATTAATTTTTTTTTTCAATTTGTGAGCAAATAAAGGGTCCGCCAAATATCTTTTTTTTTTGAAAATGCTTTAAAAAAGGACTACTAAATATTTTCTTAAATTTCTCTTTTTATTTGAAAGTACAATCCTTCCGTTTAATAATGGAAAATAATTTCATTTAAATGGCTGCCTCGGCTGACCATGTAGTGCCCTACACGATCGGTCCAATTTTTAAGCACATTATCAATCGATAATGTGTGCTGCGGGCCATGTTAAACGAATGTTTGTTAACAAAAATTGGAGAGGAGAATATTGGCAACATTTGGTTTCAACAGGATGGCGCTATGTGCCACACTACCAAAGCTACAAAAAAATCTTTACATAGGTCCAGTATCAGAGTATATAGAGTGGTAATATGTGTATAGTATATTTGAAGCAGACTTTATCATAGATGAAGATGTACACCAGAGATCAGCAATGAATCGTTTTTCCGCTACTCATGAGCACTCATGCAATTTTGAGTATGAGTGAATCAACAGAATTGAAATTCAATCACTCCGATTCATTTGCACTCGCTACAATATTGATTTATAAGTATAAGTAGCAATGAGTATGCGTACAACGTTGACATCAAACTCGCTCTGATTCATTAATTTTGAAAAATATTTCTAATACTTATAAGTGATTCGAGTGGCTTGAATCATTCATCAAAATTTTCAGCCTTTGTTGTTGTTGCATATACAAACAAAGAAGAAAGGAAAGACAACAAGCAAAGCATACACACAATCTTCTTGTGAGTGTTGTAGTGTTCGTACGCGAATCATACTTATTGTGTCCTTCGTGTAAATGTTAACTAGAGACGAGTGGAAGTCAATAACATCATGCGTATTGTTAAGTATGAATACGACGAATACTTCAAACTTTGAGTATGAGTAGTATGAGTATGATATTAAAATAAGTATGAATGCGTATTAGTATCAGAAATTATAAGTACGATTTGAATCTACTCATCGTTTTGAATACTCGTTGCTTATCTCTGATATACGCCTCATCTAAGATTGTCGAAAAATACCGATAATCTCTGGGGGAGACAGCAGTACCATCCGCATATGGTTTCCTACATGTTACCTTCGATAAGGTAACAATTCTCCTGACACACTTGCAGCAGAAAATTTAAAAGGAACTCAATCGTTGGAATACAGAGGGGCAAACAAAATGTATCACACAAACATACTCGAATGGAGAGGAGAAAATGGATAATACCACCCCGCAAAAGGAGAGACCCCACCAGATCAGGCTTTATATGGTTGTAAAACAAAATTTAAGTTAAATCTAGCAGGAGTTCATTTTGGGAAAATCCCAGCAACTATGAAAGCCACAGCCTCTTTGTTACTCGCACTCGAAGATAGGGAGAATGCCTCTCAATACGGAAGCTGTATGGACAAATATTGTCATTTTCTAGCGCTTTGTATCCTAAATAGTATACGGAATTTTCGAACAGAACTGTATAGCTAAAGGTAATTAATCTAGAATCTCTATTACATTGTTGGCTTGTCCAAGCCTAACTTCTTAGACCTCCTATGTTGTGTGCTTTAATTTTAACCATCAGCAGAGGAACCTATAGCTCATGGCAGTTTACAGTAAGACCCCGCTTAACGCTGGGAATACGTTCCAATAGCTTCCAGCGCTAAACGAAACAGCTTGCGGTGAACGGTTACATATAAATTACAGTTGAAATCTTTATTCTGGACAGACTAACAAAAAAAAAAGGTTCAAAAGATACATAGTATACACCGTCCCGAGCACGCCTTTTGGTTGGTGAATGACCGTTTCATTTGCACACTTGTGTGTGCAACAGGTATCAATACAGCTTGCGATTTAAAGGAATCCCAATATTACGGCGTAATACTGAAACAGCATTAAGCGCAGCAGATTTAAGCGGGGTCTTACTGTACTCTCAAAGCTTTGTCTGGCCCATTGTGATACCACAGTTTAATCCTCTCCCCCATTCCAGGAACCACTCGGAGCTTCCGATGAAGCGACTCAGACTACCAATATTCATGCATGACAGTTCATCTAGGTCTTCCATGTAGTAAGCAACTAGGTGTTTCTTTCTCCTCCGACCAAGTGCCGGGCATGTGCACAGTAGGTGAAGAATATTTTCATCCTCTTCCTCATCTCCATTGCTTCTGCTGAAATCATTCGCGAAGTATCCAAGACCAATACGCCTCGCATGTGTTCTTATAATACAATGCCCCGTAATAAGCCTGCTTCTTTGCAGTTTAAGCAGAGTTGGCGTGCGCTTTTTATCCAGCCTTGGCAAGATTTTATGCGCCCCTCTTTCTTCATCCGAAGCTGCCCACCTACTGTTGACAAGGTCCACGATTGCATTGTCAATTATAAGCCCACAGGTACTTAAAGGGATTCCCAATGTACAGAATTCATCAGAGAGCTCGACGGTCGTGCCCCTTCTGGCCAAATCATCCACTCTCCAGTTGCCGGAAATATCTTTATGTCCCGGTACCCATGTGATACAATCATCACATCGGTTTGCCATCTCATTGAGACATCTGCGACAGTCGTACACTGTCTTGTAGCTTATCACACTAGAATCCAGCGCTCTGATGGCCGCTTGGCTATCGGAAACTATAATGATCCTTCGCTTGCGAACATTTTTGTCCGCAACAATTTTCACCACAGCTTGAATTGCCGACACTTCCGCAAGGTAGCTAGTAATTTATTTTAACCTATCACATAAAATTCTGAAGGTTATGTTTCTGAAGCTAAAGTGGTATTGCAATAGGTCCAAGGAAAGTATGGCCATCACTTTAAGCAAAAATATTTTATTTCTGTTACTTCATTGGTCATTGCAAGCCTTCAGTCAGGATTACGACCTAGTTTGTCACATCACCCATGGACGCACAATCAAATTGGGGGATCTACAGCTTAAAGTCAATTTTAAATGAAAGATTTTAGAGAAACTTTTCATGGATATTTTTTTTCACTCTTCGGGTTTTCTGGACGGCTGAAAGGAAGTTAGGGGACATGTACTTGTCGGTTAAGAGAAGTACAGTACCCGGAGGTCGAAATTGACCCATTGTACAATGTCCGTAGAGAAGGAAGGAAATAGAGGATATAGGATGAAAGGAGCTAATGTAGGTAAGAGGGGAAGAATGGGAAAGTAAGTCATAGAAGAAATATTTTTCAAGATGTATGGTGTTCGGATTTGAATTACGTTCTCAAGACAACTATGCTGCCTGTTTGAAATATAAATTTTTGTGCCAACAATTTTTTGTTACAAAGTAGGGTTTATGGTAGTCGTTATTGACTGAATGTAATTTAATAACTTCGATTGTTTGCTGTCCCTTAACTGTTTATTTGCCGTTTGTATTTATTTGGCTTATTATTTCAGCCATATTTGACCTTTTTTTCTTTCTACGTTGGAATATTTTCCTTGGATTTTATTTTATACGCTTTCGATTTTTCTTTTTTTTAAGTTTTTTTTTGTTTTTTTGTTTCTTATTTCTCGTTTAAGGCTATTTAGTTTTAATGTAAACTCGTTGTAGTTGGTATTTTTATACCAGAGCTGTGAAGTCATATAACACTAAACTTTTCAATCGCCATTTCTTTTTGGTTTTTTTATATTTTATTTCGTTTTTCTTCAAAAATCCAATCAATTTGATAAGGTTTTTAATTTTTGCTTCATGGCAAATACATTTTTGTTTGCCTCAATTTAATTTTGGTTTTTCCTTCTTTTTCCTGCTTTTTTTCTTTTTTGATTGCTTTTCATCTATAATTTTTTCGTTCTACTTATAGAAATAAGTATTTACGGTTGTAAGAAGAATAAATAAATAAGTGGTAACTGGATACGTTGTTCTTTTCTTTCTTTCTGTTTTTGTTTCCCTATAATACGTGAACTCCTCTCCTTCTCTGCTTAAGGATCTGTTGCCTTCAATTTTCTTCACTTGCTTAAGGAAACTGATGGTTCCCTCTCTATCCAGGGATGGGATATGCTGTGTAAAGGATGGTGTTTCATATTTATATTTGTTGTTGTTATTTTTTAGTTTTTTATCAGCTTAAGCTTTTTTGTTGTTGTTGTTTTTGTCTTTCTTTCTGCCATCATGCTCTTAACGTTTACACATTTGATATTTATTCAGTTTATTCCGCTAATTCCTGGGTTTTAAAGGTAAAACACAAGCACCACAAAAACAAGGTGAAAAAATTCTTTTTTTTTTTAAAGAAATTGGAAAAAAAATTTTTTTTTGGTAATAGGATTCGATTTTCATCAATATTTTGACATGGATTAACAATGATTGTAATGAAAAAAATTCTTTTTTGTTTTTGTGTTTTTTTTCTAAAGATAAAATAAGCAATTTTCATAAAATAAATATGTTTTCTCAAAAAAAATTTCCTCAATAAATTTATATTTTTTGTAGAAAATTTACATTTAAATTGCCTTACCATTTAGCTCAACTTGAATTTGACTTTGAACTTTAAACCTAAATGATCTTAAGGCAATAATTTAAGCTCCTTTCTTTCTTCTCATGAGTTTCCCTAAAGTATTGTTTCCTCGAGAAATTTAGTAGCCTACAGGCTATAGAATATTTTTAATTTTTGTTGGAAACATAGGAAGGAATTCAAATTCATTACCTCTTATGTATCTACAAAGTGACTGCTATGTATTGCAACCAACTTCAGGTTGTTATCATTTGTAAACCGCTCGTCTAACAACTGAAAGATTTATTCCACTAACAGTTCATCTTATTATTTACAAGCTTTCAAAAGCATTTTTGAACTATTGCATTCAGAAAAAAAAGTTATTCGTAATGCAATTCAAGCGTGATAGTGTGATTGATTTATATTTGGCCGGGAAAACACAGATGGTTATTGTTAGAGCCCTCCAGCATTTAAATGTAAAAAAATCTTTTGTTTCTCGTACCATTGCTCGTTACTGTGATACTGGCAGTGTTGCATGGCATCCAAAAAGTGGACGAAAAAAAAACGCGTAACAACACCAGAAATGATCCAAAAAGTAAAGGCCAGATTTGATCGAAATCCACGCCGCAGTGGTAGAAAAATTGCTCGTGAGCTGAACATGTCGTCTCAACGGATGCAACACATATTGAAAAATGAGCTTTGGACTAAAGCCATTGAAGTTCCAAAATGTGCAAGAGCTCACCGATGGATAAAAAAAAGTTAGACTGGAAACATGCAAGGAGTTACTTCGTTTGCACGAAAGAACAGAAGCCATTCCCAACTGAGCAGTTTGTGAACAAAGAAAATAATCGGTTTACTTGCCAAAGAAGTCAGCTGAAAATTTTCTTCTTCGATTCGCCACCAGAACTCAAATGCCGCCGATGGTAATGGTGTCGGCCGCCGCTCGTTTTTATCGACCGTGGGGTCAAAGTAAATGCCAAATGTTATCGGGAAAATATCTTAAAGACAATATTGAAGCCCTGAGCAGACAAACATTTCGCCGAATATCATGGACATTCCAACAGGTCTCAGCACCACCGCACTCAATACGCGTCAACAAAGAATGGCTTAAAAGGGAGGTTCCTGGCTTAATTTTTACCACACAATGGCCACCAAAATCTCCGGATCTCTATCCATTAGACTTTTGTCTCTGGGGCATTTTGGAGAGTAAGGTTCTCACTAAAAAAATACCAAAGTGTCGATCATCTCAAGACGGTGCTTCGCCGGGAATGGGCCAAAATACCGCAGAGCCACTTCCGTGCAGCCTGTGATGGCTTTGTTGATGTTTGAAGGCCATAATTCATACCAGAAGGGGCCAATTCTAACAAATCTAAACTGAAACTAAAATTTTGATATTATTTCCAACATTTTTTTTCTTTTGAACAATAAAATTAAAAATAAAATTAAATTACTTTTTTGCATTACATATCAGCCACCCTGTAATTTCTGAATATAAGACTTCAGTCAGGATTACGGCCTGGTTTTTCACACACTCTTGTGTTGGGTGTGTTCATTTTATACGTGAATGGCGGGTCCTTTACTTTAAAGACGTCTTCGAACGTCAGATTTTTGAGCAACTTTTCATGGGAATTTTATTTACTCTTAGAGCCAGAAATATGCTGAGAGACTATTGCCAAAGAAATATTTTTTCATTTCTTTTTGTAGGAGATGTCTGAGCTGGACTTTTGAACCGAGGTTTCTTGTCTTATAAGCCAATACATTATCTACTAGACTACAAAGACATCAAGTAACGATAACTCCATTAAACTATAAAGAAATAAGGAAACTGTGCTGAAATTATAAGCAGGTACTCGAAACCCTTGCACTTTCCTATTGATTACGCAACGACTCGTAAGGAAAGATACAGTCACTGTGATAACTCTACTTCATACAGTGAGTGTTAAAAGAAACTGTACATTAATAAATAACCGTCATTTTTATATTAAAATTGTTTCATTACAGTTTTTAGAATTGAAGCAAGAAAAATTACAAAAAAGTTTAAAATTTTTGCTAAATTTTTTCGGTTAGTCTTTGTGTACGGTTTCTTTTGATGCTTACTGTACATACACAAATAGTCATGGTAAATGTTCAGTTAGGATTACAACCTAGCTTCCGATGCCACTAACGTTGTATGTGTTATTTTCGAGATGCGTGACCAGGAGTTTGAATACGATCTGTCGTGTAATAAATCAACGCACTATTTACTACACTACGGATAATCCAAGTTCGACGAGTTGTCACCGGTTATAGTTATTTTAAGTCTCATATGGTATATTCTGCATTCTTTCACACCAATTCCTCAACATTTACATCGCTCTAGATATGTAGTTTAGCTGCTAGAGGGACATGTTTTCGGTTTTGATTTTTCCAAGAAAATTTTCTTCAGCAAATCTGTTGATTAGGTTCGGTTAGAGGACGTGTACTTGTCAATTGGGACAAGTACAGTACCCCAAGATCGAATTGACCCATTGTACAACGTCCTAGCTTCTCACACCACTCGTGTTGTGTACTTTAATGTTATACTTGAGAGGCGGGACCTACAGTTTAAAGTCGACTCCGAACGACAGATTTTTTGAGAAGCTTTTCATGGCAATTTTTACTCTCAGAGGTTTTGGCAGAGATCTACTGAGAGGAGGTTGCCGAAGAAAAATGTTCGTATTTTCGTTTTAAAGTCTAACCTGGGATTCCGTCGACTCCGAACGACAGATTTCTTTTTTTTTTTTTTTTTTGTGAAACTTTTCATGGCAATTTTACTTTACTTTCAGAGCTTTTGCCAGAAATCTGCTGAGAGGAAGTCGCCGAAGAACTATTTTCATATTTTCCTTTTAATGTCAGACCTGGGATTTGAACGTGGGCTTTTCGTCTAATAAGCCAATACACTACCTACTAGACTATGGCGATTTGCATCCGAAAAAAAGTAACAGTTTTGTATGCTTTATGGTCTAAAGGTTTCATGGGGACGTTATATACAAATCACGGTTTCATTGACGTAGAGTTATCCCCTTTATTTGATTTGTAATTATTATTATTTGTAATTGGGCTGTAGTTCCAATAAACCAGAGCAGCAAGGATATACTTTTCCCCTTAGCTTCTGGAGTTTTCTTTAAGTGAATCGCTTCAATTCCATCGTTTATAAAGGATTTCATTGTCCTTTAAATTTTAAATTATACACAACAATACCTTTGCTTTTCATCCTTAAATTATGCAACATCCACTGTATAAAGAACTTATTTATGACATATTGTGTGTTATTCGCTGTCTTACTCTGTTCAATCACTTCAATTTGTGACAAATAAAAGTAAATTTTCTTCTGTTCTTTTTTTCCTTGGCTTTTATAAGAATATTTGAAATTAATTTCTATTCACATTTATAAGCAGGGGGAAAAAAGGATGAAAACATTTTAGTTTTCTAAAGCATATTTTTAGGTGGTGAAATGCATTTAACGCTAAATTTTCAACGTAATCAAAAGCGTTTTATTTTCTATTCTATTTTGCTTTTATACAGCTGATGCTATTGTTGTTGTTATTGTTGTTGTTGTTGCAAAATTACACTGATCAAAAGAAGCAGAAAATTCAATTCAGCAAAACAATTTGGAAAATTTTATTCCATTTTTTGCTTTCAGCTTTGGTTGTGGGTAAATAAGGCAGGATTGTGAATGAGGCAAGGTGTTGCTTGCTAAAATGCATAAAATATTACGAAGATTCTGCTTTTTTTTGTTCTGTTCAT
This sequence comes from Sarcophaga peregrina, assembly GCA_014635995.1. NCBI lineage: Eukaryota > Metazoa > Arthropoda > Insecta > Diptera > Sarcophagidae > Sarcophaga > Sarcophaga peregrina. The sequence goes on from CM025791.1 coordinate 91,519,591, forward strand.
TTCTTAAGAACATGAAATTTTAATTACAATTCACACTTAGAAAATTTCTTTGCTTGAACGTGTTGTAAATTTTTTTTATTTGTTTTTTTGTTGCGTTAAATTCCCACTTTTGTTGAGCTGAAATGTTGAGTTTATTATTTGGCATTAACAGAACAACAGGAAGTAAGTAGTTTTTTTTTTAAATTGTAATTGTTGTTATTGTTGTTGTTGCAATAGAAATTTTTCGTTGAATTTGTAAATTGTTTAATAAATAAAAGGAAAGTGTTGTTTGAGGGTGTTTTTCCTTAAAATTTCATGTTATTTTCTGATTATTTTCTGTACCAAAAAAAAAGAGAAGAACAACTTGAAATTCAAAAGAAAATTTGAAAAGAAGTAAAATTTAGAGAATAAATTTAAATTTAATTGTCTGTCTTATAATAGTTACAAATTGTAGTGTAAGCATAGCAAAATTATTTTCTAAAGCATAGTTTAAGGCATTTTCAAGTTTTTGTATTCAGTGCCATACATTTCCTTAGTAGTCCTTTTGTTACATGTACACAGTGAAATAGTTTCTTCAGCAGTTATTTTATAAAGTATACTATAGTGGTTGTAAAATGAAAAATTATACAACATACTTTTAGGAGCGTAAACAGATTATGGGGGTTAAGAATTAGTATTTTCAGTTGATCTCGTTATGTCTAAGATGATATCGTTACTGGCTATGACTTTACCGGTAATTATGTTCTATGGGTTTGTGACCTAACTTAGCGGCGAACGTATCTGCAAGAAGATGATGACACAGAACAACGTCTCCAGCACTCTGGTGAAGCTATGGAATGTGAGAAAATGTGTAATAATGTGAGGAAGGTGCACAAAGAAATAGAAAACACTGATTAATTTTCTTATTACTCTTGGAGTTATTTTCTGTAATCCTTAGTTAACACTTCTCTAAAGAACTAGCTAGTTCCATACTCGCCTAAAAGTAAACTCACAATTTCCTAATGAATACACTTAATGAGTTCTAGTCACTTAACTTCACTTACCATAATTGCTTTTATAATTTTAAAATCGTTTCTTAAAACCACAGACTTTCTTCGTGTGACTTTATTTACTCTCACATTAAAATTTATTCCCTTAAAGTAAACAATTTGAATGTCTTTGTTTCGCCTTAATGGCTCTATCTAATTAATACTTTATTTTAGTTACCGTTGTCGTCTAACTGAAGCTAATTAGTGTTAAACATGTTAATAAATATTATGAAAGCTACTCTTAACCCCTACAAATATGCTGCTTTAGTTTTATTTTTTGCATTTTCATATCCCGTTGGGGGTATGCTTACATACAATGTGTCTTTGTGTGTTTTAGTTTTAAAAATACATACTCGTATATTACGCTGTATATGACATTAACGTTTAATTTTGAGGAGAATTTATTTTTAAAAATAGAAACAAAAATTAGCTACACCCACACACAACTCCCACGATGACAATTCTTGTGAACACCACTTTTATTATGATTAAATTGTTAAATTAAAGCATGCAATTAGGCGGAACATTTTAAAAGAAATTTAATTGAAATTAGTTACTTGCTGCTTAATTCATCAATTGCTGAGCTACTGTTGCAATAAAGTTTTATTTAAAAAGTAAATCCACATACTTGTTGCATACTATAAGGCATTAGAATTTTCATGGATACTTTTTTTTGCATAGTTTTGGGAGCCATAGTAATTATATTACGTATAAAAATACACTTTTAAATTAAAGTGTATATACAGAACCATAGTTTACAAAATGCTTTCACGATTGAAAAAGTACAATCATTCGGAAAATTTTAAAAGAAATTTAAGTGAATTTAGTCACTTGCTGCTTATTTCATCAATTGGTAAGCAATGTTGCATTAAAGTTTTATTTAAAAAGCAAATCCACATATTTGTTGCATACTACAAAGCATTAGAATTTTCTTTGAAATTTTTTTGCATACTTTTGGGAGCCATTGCAAATATATTCCGCTTAAACATACGCCTTAAAATTAGAGTGGATATACAGAACCATACTATATAAAGGGCTTTCACAGTTGAAATTGTACAAAGCTCAACATAAACAATTTTTTTGGGTGCCTAAAGGGTTGTGTGCTAAATTTTAAGTGCCAAGTAAAATAGGCTCTTAAGTGTTTGCGATTGTCTGATTATTTGTCTTACATTATACATAGTTAGGGTTATTGGGCATTACAACCATTCGATCAGTATTATGACCTTGTTTCTCAAACCGCTTATGTATGTTATGTGTGTTATTTTATAAATGAATGGCAGGACAAACAGTTTAAAGTCGATTTCGAACCACAAATTTTTGGGAAATGTTGGTAATTTTTTTACTCGCAGAGTTTTTGCCCGAAATATCCAGAGAGGAAGTCATATTTCGCATAGTTCTAGTTAGCGGACCTGTGGATTGAACCGAAGCCTCACTGCTAATAAGCCAAAATACAATTTACTGGACTATGTGGCTACATGTTTTATAATCGTCTTCTGTCAAAAAACTCTGAAAGTAAATAAAATACTCATGAAAAGTTTCTCACAAATTTGAGGTTCGGAGACGACTTTGAATTGTAGGGCCCATCACGCATAAACGAAATTAACACATACGACATGAGCTGTGCGAGAAGCTAAGTCGTAAACCTGACTCAAGGTTTGTAATGACAAACGAGGTCAACGATGAAGAGGTCAACGATGTTCCAGTGTGAATCAATGGTGTTCTCTTCTACGTGGTTGAGAAGAATGTAAAATAGACGCTGGCGCGCCGGCCTGTACATGAGAGTTTTATTCCATTCTCTTTCGCATATAAGTGGTGTAAATAGCAAGAAGATCAGGTGAAGTATTTCTTGCACTCTGCAGAGAAGCTATGGCACTGAAAAATGTGTCCGTTCTAGCGAACATTACACTGAATTTTCATGCCCATTTTGTGATGATTATATTTACAATTTCCATGAACGTCTTTGACGATTTTTTCTAATATTTGACGATTTTATGCTTTTTTATCTGGCTGCTATGGGTCTGACCCAGAGTTTGAAACGTGCCCGTAACTCTAATAAGCCAACACACTATCTACTAGACTATGTCGACTTCAAATGATGCCGTGTGTCCCAGATTTTATCAAAAAAATTAGAGAGTTCAGTGAAAACAAATGTATTGTTTGCTTTTGAAAAAGTTATAGGATTTATCTAAGACACTAAACCATGTTGCAAATCAGATATGTCATTTAGAAATTCCTTTAAGTAGACTTTTAATTATTTTACTTTCTCTTCCTGGCAAGGCCTAAATTAATTAATTATGATTTCCTTTCCTTAAGCTTTAATAATTATTTGGCTTTACGATACGTTATTACAATCCCTTCTCCGTAAACGTGTGTTCTTATTTAAAAATTTCAACTAAGATTTTAATCCCCACATTTTTTACGAAGAAAGAAAAAAAAGCAAGCGCTTCCTAAATTACTTTCTAGGCATGTACCGAAATTTATTGATGCCCATATAAATATTACAAAAATATGTCTACAGGGAGGCTCTAATGTGAGATGTTTAACAAGAGTGCTACAAAAGACCATATGGGCGATATATTATAAAATATATTTTTTTTTAAATTTCCTGAAAGTATGCTTTATAAAAATGGTATTGCAGCAAAAACAGGGGAAACAAAGCAGATGTTATTAATGTGTGCTTATTTTAGTTGTCAACTTATTTTGCATATGAATTTTATTCGTTTTTTTCTTTGTTGTTGTTGTCGTTGTTCTTGTAATAATTTACTTTTATAGAGAGAAAATAAATAAAAATAAAAAGCAAGTAAATGAAAATTGACTACGCCCAAAAGTATGCTACAAAGTAAATTAATAAATAATAATGTTTTTCAAAATGTTGTTTTTTTTAAAGGGTTTTTAAAAAAATTTTCACGCCATAAATGCAAACTGAAAGAGAACTTGTTAAGCAAATAAATGAACGAAAATTTTTTCCAATAAATATCTCACTGTTATAGGAAATTTTATAGTTTTTTAAATACTTTTCTTATTTAAAACATCAAATCTTCAATAAGAGTGAAATAACTTGTGTTATTTCTAAAACAAATTCTCTTTAGAAGAATCTCCTCTGCGAGTATTTTCACGTCTGGCATTGTTGATAAGTTAGATGTTGTTGATGGTGTTGGTTGTTTTGGTGGCTTAGTCTCCTGGGTTGGTGATTTCTTTTCTCTCTTCTTCGGACTTCTAGATTTCCTGGGCTGGTTGTGTTTTGGATGTAAAAGCGTGTGATGGAATCGATCACACTTCTTGCACGTATCCATTGATGTGCACCCTCTTAAGTCGTGGCTTTTGGCAAGACAATTCACACAATAACGGTGGCTCTCGACTTTGTCTTCCTTCTTCTTAGCTGTCATCCTGAGAAACCTTTTACAAAACCGCAAAGAATGGAAGTTTTCACAAAGGACACATCTATACAGGTGGTCATCCTGGCGACGTCTGCGTTGACCTAACCTTGAATGGATACTAGATCGGCTTCGGTTATTAGAATTGTTGTGGAGAAATGCAATAATTTGGAATAATTTTAGCCTTCGAATGAAAAAGAGCAAATTTTATTAGACAATATAGATTAGAGAACTAGAGAAGATATAAGAAATTGAGGATGAGTTGAAAAAACTTTCGTTAGTTAAGACTTTCGTCGTCCATAAAGGGGAAAAAGCACAATTTGACAACAGGATGAGGGATTATTCCGGACGCCGTAAGCACATCTGCAGTACGCGTATTTTCCTCGATACCAGAGTACGTTTGCTCAATTCTTCTTCCCAATCGCCATTCACAAGGTGGTTGTAAATCGTCCATCACAGCGACGAGATCTCCGGTCTTCACATTGGGGACTGGACTTTTCCACTTATAACGTTTGTGTAATGACTTGAGGTAATCTTCTTTCCACCTGATAGAGAATTGATGATGTAACGCCTTTAACTTTTCCCATCTATTAATAAGAGACCTGTTCTGATGGTCTTGTGCAGGGAAAGCCATGATCGGAGCACCTCTCAGAAAATGTCCAGGAGTTAGAGCAGTCAAATCTCCAGGATCTTCCGATATTGCAGAGATTGGGCGAGAGTTAAGAGTGCCCTCAATTCAGGCTAAAATTGTGGAGAACTCCTCAAAGTTTAGTCTTTGAGCCATAAATTTAAGTAAAGATATTTGAATTTTCGTTTCATACTTTTGCAATTCACTGTAAGGCATCATACCTAGATTTATTCAATGTATACAACAACACTCGTTTGCCTGTGAAGTAACGGATCTATGCTTTGTGTTGTAAAAGCATATTTTACCACTGAAGCTACATTTTCAGTATTGCCATATGAATATCAGCAATGTAAAGAAAGGGCTTTCCCCAGAAATAAAAAGTTTAAAAAAGTTACTGGCAATGCTGGCGTCGTCGAAGATGTTCGGTTGATGAGAGCAAGAAAAGAAATGCATGTTGTGACTCTATGAAGAGTACAATTTTTTTGGTTAGACTCTTCACACAACTTTTTTTTTTTACTGTTTTAAAACGTTGTATGAGTGCAGTTGTTTTTTTATTTGTACTCTATCTTTGCTTCACACCTATTTATATTTGCAGCTACAATCAATATTCGATCTTGAGAAAAATGCAAAAACTCTGAGAGTAAATAAAATTACCTTGAAAAGTTTTTTAAATAAAGAACCTGTGGTTCGGAGACGACTTTAAACTGTAGCTCCCGCCATTTATGTATAAAATTAACACATAAATGGTGTGAGAAACTAGGTCAATTATCCTGACTGAAGAGTTGTACTGACCAATTATGTACGTCTAGCCTTAAGAAAGATACGAAAATAGATTTTGAGGAAAAGAAATGCGACAATATTTCTAATAAAATAACACTGCTATTATTATTCTCTACATTGTAAATATTTCATGTGTGTGTTTGTACACTTAACCAAATCCTCTATACACTTTGGTATTAAAAAAAAAGAAAAGAAGAATGAAAATTAAAGGAAAGGAAAAATGAAACGAAATTGACAAATATTTCATCAAATAAATATCAAATAAAAATTAAATTCAATTTCTTGTTGTTTTGTGTTATGTTGTGTTGTATTGCATTAGAAAAGCAAGGAAACGAATATTATTTGGGTTTGGTTTACGTTTACCAATGAATGGATGGATGCCAGCCAGTTCGAAGAAAACCCTCACAAATTGGAACAAAATGTAAACGAACTTAAAAGAAAACAAAAAGAGAAAAAAAGAAAATCTAAAGAAATTAGAAAGAAAATATAACACCAGGCCAAAGCCAATGTTTCCTAAAGTCTAAAATCATCATCAACGGAGCAAGTTGTTCTATGAGGTGCCCTAATAGGAAAAGGAAAGAGAATTTGGATTAAATTTCTGAAAACAAAAAAAAAACCGAAATTCAATTATAAAATAAGTGTACAAATAAACAAGTTATTGATACATGATGACATTTTCCCCAAATAAATAAAATAATATTTGAAAAACATTACATAACAGATAATAGATAAAGCAATCGAACACGACACGTGCTCTCCCACTCTCTACCCTTAACTCCCACTTTTAAGGCTTTTCGAAAACAGCAAAAATTTTTTCAATTCATTTGATGAACTACATAAAGGATGAGTGCCATTAGGTTGATGGTAGAGGGAAGCCCGCCCCCCTCCTACACAAGCAATACTCCTTGTAATAATTCATAAATTAAATAAACAATTGCTGTACACAACAAAAGCAATGACAATAAATGTGAAATGGAATATAAATTCTCTATGACAATAACAATAAATTTTTTGTTTCCTTAAAATATGAAATTTATGATTAAATGCAAGGGCCGTATTACTTAACACCTCCAAAGTAAAGTTAAAATAATTCTACTTGGTTTTTTAATTTTATTATTGGGTATAGGCATTAATTCCTAGTGGGTGTTTTTGTCCTTGTAGTCCTTTCTGAAGACGCTGTAGTCAAGAATGATAAACTAAAGATTACGCCTTGGGCTATTTTGAACATGGGCTATTTTAAAGGTTTCCAATTGAAAATTAACATTTCTTCTGAAAAATGTGTGCACTATGTGAAAGTAGTTGGCAGCCCTGCAATATAACTTATATTTTCATTAGCCAATAGGAATACAATTTGCGTGACGTCATTGATTCAACATGCGCAGAAAGTTTTAATTTTGTGTGCGTGATGGCGCAATCTTTAGTTTCTCATTCTTGGCTGTAGTATAGTAGTTAGTGTATTGGCTTCGAGCCAGACATCAAAAACAAAATACAAAAAGTATTTCTTCGGCGATTTTCTCTCAGCAGATTTCTGACAAAAACTTATTCTTAGAGTAAGAAAAGTCTCTCAAAAAAAAATCTGTCGTTCGAAGTCAACTTTAAACTGCAGTTCCCTTCATTTATGTACAAAATCAAGTCACGGAATATAAGTGGTGTGAGAAACTAGGTCGGTAATCCTGACTAAAGGGTTGTAATGTAAGGCCATCATGGTTTAATTGTCAGGTCAGACATCTCCAGTTAAACGAAAATTGAACAAATATTTCTCTAACGATTTTCTCTCAGCAGATTTCTAGCATAAACTCTGGAAGTAAAATAAAATTGCCATGAGAAGTTTCTTCAAAAATCTATCGTTTGGTTATCGAATTTAAAAACGTAGTCCCCTCCACTCACGTTAAAAATTAATACTTAGAACATATAGTGGTGAATGAGGCATATAAGGAGTGCGCACAAAAAAAAAAAAATTGGACTTACACTTTTCGTTATAGAAATAAAACTAAGTGGCGGATTTTTTTCTTTTTATATTTCAATTAAAGTAAATAATATTTGAATTCCTTTTGTGTAGAAAATTTTTTTCTGACAAAGGTCTCAGACCATCTAACCTTTTGAGCCATTTTTCTTCCAGACATGTTAAAGTGTTTTAGAAAAATACGCGTTATTTTACTTGCTTTGTTTTGGTCGGCAAATCCTTTTTTTCTTCCACTTCCACGCTTTCTCTTAATTCTCAAAGACTCCTTATATTGTTTTATTCTTACCCTAGGAACTGTTTTTTGATTAACACCTGCGAACCTAGCAATCGTTTTTTGTAAGCGGCGTGGTTTTTCATTGAAAATTTCAATATTTTTTTGCGGCATTCTTGTTGAGGAGCCCATTTTCAAAAAAACTGATTTTGCTATTGCAATGACATTTAGCAGGTGGTTTTTGAAATAGATGACTAACAAAAACAATATAACGGTATTCATTTTTTCAATTATGATAAAAATTATAAGCTTAAAAGTAGACCCATTTTTTTTTATGCGCACTCCTTAGGTTGTAATCCTGACTGAATAGGTTATAAAGAACCATTAAGTTAGTTAAGCAAGAGTTTGTTTGTGACAAATCATTTCTGGTCAATATTTGAAAAAGCTAAAGTTTCTAAATGAGGCCTCATTGCAAGAACGCAATGGTTGTACAGAAGTGTAATAGGTATCCATACCAACTAGTGTTTCAATTTTGTAGTGGACATCGCCGTATAGGAAACTCCACAGTAACATTTACTTCAGAAGCTTCAAAGAATGCGTTGTTTAGTTGTGTTGTTTTAAGGATACTCATCATGCAATAAATGTACATAAAAATTTGATAGGAGACGGAACTAGCTGTGTATTATGTTCAGACTATGTGGGAATAGGTCTCACTAGAGTATAAATCCCGCAAGGAATTTGATAAGAGGCGACACCAGCTACTTATCATATCTAGACTATGTAGGAATACGTCAACCAATGCCTCAAAAGGATCACTAGAATATAAATCGTGCATCAAATTTACATAGGCATTTTTTAGGAGACAGCACTAGCTGCTAATCACGTCCAGACTATGTGAGAAAAGTTCAAAAAGAGCCTCATATAGTATCACCAAAGTATAGTTGGCTTACTGGATGAATATTGTCATAATACGCAATCATTCGACAGTTTGCCTAATATGTAAATTGCAATCCAATGGATCCACTACACAGATACCCTAGCAGACTTTCTACACGGATGACTTTATAAAGTCATACATAGAGGACGTACAGAGATGAAAATATCGTCTCTGATAATTAAATGAATGCTAAGGCAACAGAACTCAAGGATTAGACTGTCCTGGAGTGTGACAGTTTATCCATGGACGACATGGTACGAATTATATAGACACTTAGTAATTTGGAATTGATTTGAAAGCGAATAATATGTTTAATATAGCCAGCAAATTACATGATAAAAATGAGCTTAATGTCTTGCAAACCAGTCTCCACAAGTAAACGGAAATTGCACTCAGACCATTGTGCAACGATCCAAAGTGGGAGCTATGAAGAATGGAGGGAAACCGTGAGAATGAAGGCGACTAGTGCCTTGATCGTCAATCTCAGGTCTTGATCTTTTAAGGTAATGGTGTGATCAAGCTACCTTCATGATGATGACGCTTATGATAATGTGTCCTCCCGCATGATGATGACGCTTATGATGATGTCTCCCACATGTGTGACGTGATTCTATGTGCCAAGGTCTTGTGATTTTAAAATGTTAAGTAATGTCTACTGCCATTACAGCTCTTTAGTCTGAATTTCTATCTGATTTCTCACACCATTCATGTTCTTGTATCATGGCTGGTGGAGCCTACAGTTTAATGTCGAATCCTTTTTGCTTTGCTAGAAGTTTGCTTAAAGAGGGTATTTGAAAAAATTTTGGTTTTCCTTTTTTCTTATTTCCAAGATGTTTAAGCTAAGACTTAAACTCGAAGCTCTCGTTGAATAAACTTAAACTACCCATAGAGGTCTTGGTACATCCTATTGCATTGTGGAGTTTCAAATAGCCACGTTTCACTTACGTACAAAACAGCTAACTTTGCACTCAGAATGCAGGTCCATCTGGGTATTCGTGCAATACTTCGTACTAATTGCAGTCGTTATAATACCGCTTACGGTTTTATAGGCTTGCTATTTACGACTTCTTCTGTGCTGTCAACCGTTTTCTCTAGACGGTCTAGACAGTAGAACCGTTTCTACCTCTGGATCATACACAAAGTCGCTCACCTTAGGCACTAGAAAATAATGCCCAGACCCCATATCGAAAGCAAATCTTTTTTTTTTAATTTTCTTTCCATTTCTGTTAACAAAAGTTTATTTGATTGAGTCACGTTTTTTTTTTGAGAAATTTTTTAATTCTGTTATTATTTATATTTAACTTTTAGCCATAAATCTAATCTTAATATTAAAAGCCAAATATTTACACCTTCTTGTTGTTTGTAGTACGGCCATGTTGTTGGCATGAATTTTTTTCACATTCTTATGGCACTTTCAATACCATTTAGTTTATTTGCCAAAGTAAACAATTTACTTGTCACTTATTCTCTCTTTCACTCTCTCTCTCACTTCATTTCATAAAAATTTTTTTTTGCCTAGAAAGGGATTGGGGGAAAGAAAGGTATCTGATGAGAAATGATATGGAAAATTCACATTTGCGAAAGGAATTTTCGCCGAACATACTCAATCATAATACACTGGAGTCCTTAGAGGAAGGATAACGTTGTAGCATAACAAGCATCCATCGTAAGAGTTTATAAAAGTTTGAATTTTAGTCTTTGGCTATATAACATGTCTATTCCGTTACAGTTTCCGTAGAAGTTCTTATGAGGTTATCTCAGCTCTTGGCGCTTGCATCTAGGGGCATGTGGGTCTTTTATCTTAAGGAATAACTAAGATGGACCCTGGTTGGGGTTTTTTTTTATAAAACCAGTTGTCAGGGGATGACCCCTACTCATGCAGTGCATTTTGCAGGTTATTTAGAAAGGTGGAAAGAGAGAGGTGAAGATACGAACGGTAAGGAAACGAGTTGCTGCTGGTGACAATAAAATGGCCAGTGCTATACCTCCACCATTATACAGTCTACAGCAATCGTCCCCAAGAAGCCCGCAGTTTCTCACACCACTTATGTTGTGTGTGTTAATTTTATGAAGAAGTGGCGGGACCTACAGTTTAAAGTCGACATCGAACTACGGTTCTTTGAGGAACTTTTCCTTACAACTCTTATTTACCCTCTGAGTTTTTGAGAAATTTGCTGAGAGTACGTGGCCAACAAAAAAAATGTTTTTCTTTCATTTTGATTCGAGATGTCTGATCTGGGATTTGAACCGAGGCCTCACCTACTAGACTACAGTGACTTGAGGTTCTGCATTTGCGGAATATGTTTGCCTGGTCTCTTTTCAAATGAGTGTATTACTCCACTTTTTCTTTACAAATAATTAGAAAGGTTTTGTAAGCATCTATACTCATGTTTCAGGTTTTCTAATACGTCCAGAAGCACTCGACATGCTTGAACAGTCTTAAGTGTCATGTTCTGGAATCTAGTGGTTGCTCTACTGCCGTTATGTATGAGAATGTTTTCTGATATCAGATTCGCTCACTGATACGCTCTAGAGGCTTTATTTTGGCCTGAAATAGCACTGCAGTAATAGGGGAGGCAAGTGAAAAGCCAGTATTTAGAGTTGCTCTGATAAGATTCCACAGTCGCGATCTAGAAATCTTCCATGTCACGTCCTTGTATCCAAAAGTGAATATTTGGATCACATTGCATCGAAGGTGTAAATTATCTTTGTTATAAAACCAGAAAGTGTAAGTGGTGGGTTCTGATATGTGCATCCATCAGTGAATATATACTTGCACGATGTTGTCTGTATGAAGCAAATTATTATAATAAAAGGGCCTATCCGTTACATTTGTTATAAAATCATGATCAAATCGTGTAGTCGATGGGTACATATACAGCCCTTCAGTTAGGATTACGACCTAGCTCTAACAACACTTATGTTGTGTGTTCTAATTTTAGACATGAGTTGGGCGAGACCTACTGTTTAAGTAGGTCGATTTTGAACGATGAAGTTTTGTTAAACTTATCATGACACTTTTATTTGTTCTCAAGGTTTTTGCCAGTAAGCTGCGGAGATGGAATAAATATTTTTTCATCTTTTGTTCTTGATGGATATGTCTGACCTGTTGTTTGAACCCAAGAATGATAAACTAAAGATTGCGCATGATGATTTCCCATTAAATGACGTAGTTGGGCTATTCTAAACGTTGCCAAGTCTTTTTCATATGTGAAAATTAACATTTCCTCTGAAAAATCTGTGCACTACATGAAAGTAGTTGACAGCCCTGCAATATAACTTACATTACCATTAGCCAATAGAAACACAACTTGCGTGACGTCATTGATTTAACATCCGCAGAAAGTTTAAATTTTGTGTGCGTGATGTCGTAATCTTTAGTTTATCGTTCTTGGTTTGAACCGTAGCCTCACATCTATTAAGCCAACTTACAACAACTCTACTTACGGCGACTATAATAGTCTAAAGGCATATTCAGATCAAATATAAACAGGAATCTTGCATAAGTAAAGCTTCTGTACTTCCATGTTCTCATGATGCTTTGTCTCATTGTAGCATTCATAGCCATTTGCTTCGTCAACATGTCAAGTGGTAACTAGTTAAGGATAGTAAACAACCCACTAGAAACTGTAGTTACAAGATGACTTTTTATTATGATCGTCATCGTTTTTGTAACCATACAAAATGGATTTAGAGATACCTTTTATCGAAGTGGGGTGCGAATTGTAAGCCTCTTTTCAAATATGATCTTGTATGACAAGATGTATCGGATGTGATCCTTGCATACCCTTCGATCATTACAGCAGTGGTTTACAAATCGAATATCATCACAAGGTGGACACTGGCCATTTTATAGTCACCAGCAGCAACTCGTTTCCTTACCGTTCGTATCTTCCCTCTCTCTTTCCACCTTTCCTAAAAAAAACCTACACAATGCACTGCATGAGTAGGGGTCATCCCCTGAGTGCTGGTTTTATAAAAAAAATACATCCTGGGAGCTTTAGAAAAATCAAACAAAGGCCTTCAAACGACTAACGCACCATTACCACGCACTAGTTACGAGATTTAAAGTGAACGAAGGTCGACGAGACTCTAGCATATCTCGTAATCATTACGCTGGCGGTTTACGTAAGGACTATCATTAGAAGTGGGAGAAATACAATCTGGAGCTTTTTCAAAAATCAAATAGAGGCCTTTAAAGAATTAAATGAGAACTAAACTGCGATACCAAGTGTAAAATTTTACAAATCAAAGCTTATCATAATTCTAAAGCAGATTTAAATTGAACGAAGAAGTCGCCGTGGTCTAGTGGGTAGCGTCAGACATGACATAAACGAAAATATTTCTTCGGCGACTTTCCTTTCAGCCGATTTCTGGCACAAGGCTCTGAGGAGTAAAAATTGTACATGAAAAGCTTCTCAAAAATGCTGTCGTTCGGAAGTCCGATTTAAACTGTAGGTCCCGCCACCACATGTATCAAATTAACGCACACAACATAAGTGGTGTGAGAAGCTAGGTCGTAATCCTGACTGAAGGGTTGTAATGGCCAATTATGCATGTATGTATGAAGGCAATTTTCTTTCCACCAGTAACGTTGTTTCTGTTGAAAAACCTTTCACCAGAGTACTCTTGGTGATGGTAGTTTGGGCGCCTAAGATTTGGAAGGCACAAGGGATTACTCCAAAGCATTTACTGTCATTACCTAGCTTTAGTTTCATATATTCTTTGTCATTGTCATCATAATTTTCCTGCTTTAGTTGCTATCCTTTGCTTGCATATTTGCTTCATGGCATACCTTCCCCTTGATCTTCGGTTTGTTTTTTTTTTCATACATTATTTAAAAACCCATATTGTCACGAAATATATTTATTCTTTGTACTCGTATGCATATGTTTAGCTAAAGAAAATATATTTTTCTTTATTCTTCAACAACAACAATAAAAAATCCTGAATATCTGAACAAATGGTCTATGCACAGGAGTTACATACATAGATACACATAAGCACAGCAGAAGCACAGCCTTAAGTCAATTTCTTTTGTGATTCTGTTTCTTTTTTTTTTTTTATCCTACTGCTGCTGCTGCTCTTTCCTTTTTACAAACACATGTGGTATTCACAAAGGGAAAGGACAGAGAGAGACAGAAACAAATCGTATAGTACAGTACACTTTCAAAAGCAATAAGTAACATTGTAGTACGTTTTAGCGCCTAAAAGCATGCTCTACACACGCACTCCAGCTGATGTTCGTCACATAGGCAAACAAAACAATACAAAGAAAGAAAATAACAGCAGAGTAGCGTAGAACGAAATGATATGAAGAATAAAGAAAGAATAGAAGAAGAGAATGAATTTATTGTAAAGCAATCTAACGCATGTTTGCATATAAATTATTACATTTGCCAACTTCTCCCATACCACATACATTTGTACATACAGACGAAATGCTCATTCATTTATACAGTCATTCAGTTGTTCATACTTCCAGTTGAACGGAAAAGAAAGAGCATTTTATGTACTCGCATGGTATTCTTTTCTTTTCCTTTTTTTTGCTTTCTAAGCTTTGAATGTCAACGAAAAAGATTTTTTTTTTCTTCAGAATTGTTGTCAGTTTTAGTACCCTACAGTTATGCCAGGACTGTTGTTCATTATGCTGGACTTTCATTGTAATAAGTGCAGCCCATGACTTGAAATCCCACTTGTATAACCACATTAGACGATATGGAGTTTGCTTACGATAGCAGTAAAATTCAAATAACATGTACTTTTTAAAACATTACCTTAAGCCGCATTGGGTCCATTGTACTGCCACAGTTATTCGCTATTCCCTAGACTCGAAACCACTTGAAGCTCCTGATGAAACGATTCAGGCTGCCAATGTCAATCCTTGACAGTTCCTCCAGATCATCCATGTAGTAAATACCCAAGTATTCTGTGGCAAGTAGGTTTCATCTCTGCAGCTTTTGCAGAAGTCGTTAGCAAAGTATCCAAGACCAAGGCGCCTCCTATGCGTACCCAAGAATGATAAACTAAAGATTACGCCATTACGCACACAATATTAAAACTTTCTGCGCATGTTGAATCAGTGACGTCACGCAAATTGTGTTCCTATTGGCTAATGCAAATGTAAGTTATATTGCAGGGCTGCCAACTACTATCACGTATTGGCGCACACTTTTCAGAAGAAATGTTAATTTCCACATATGAAAAAGACTTGGAAACCTTTAAAATAACCCAACTACGTCATCTAACGGGAAATCATTCGCAAGGCGTAATCTTTAGTTTATCATTCTTGATGCGTAACCATAATGCAATGCTCCGTAATGAGCGCGCCTCTTTGGAGTTTAAGTAGACTCATTGTGCACCTTACCTTGGTATAGTTCCGCCTAAAAAGTTCTCGAGATTGTACGGCATTCGGGCATATCAATATAAACTTGCTAGAGACTACAATATATAGGCCCATTTATGGGCAATCTTCTTAAAATACGATTTACGACTCTTGGGTGAGATATTATCGTGGTGTATAACCGGAGAGTAAATTAACATATAGAGAGTCATCTCAGAAAGCCCAAAATGATATTAAGAAGGGCTACAGAGAAATCTTCGGTTTGCAGCGCCAGAATTTTGCACTTGATTATACCATCCTGTAATAACCTATGAGGCCCCTTGCCTTGGTAAATAGAACAAATTTAAAAATAGCCTAAACAGAGTTGTACAGGATACAATAGTAACCATGATAATGGTATAGCAAGGGCAATGAAAACCTATTCTACACCTCCATTGAATTTAATTCCAATGTACATGCTAGTGAAGATCACAACTTTGAAGATTGTGTTTGAAATAAAGGAAGGACGCGATAGCGTATGCTGATAAGTCGAGAGGTTGACAGCTCCTTACTTAACTATCTGCTGCATAAAGTCTGTGAACTCTAATTAATAACACAAGTGAATGGAGTAACCTGAACGCTAAATGCTCTTTTAAAAGAGAGGCTATTCTGTGCTTTCAGGTGCAGTTGGCTTGAGAACAGATATTGGAACAAACCTGAGTTTTTCTTTCCAGAATAAAATATTCTGAAGCTATAACTTGCAAATACCTATACAAGCGAAAGTCTAAGGCAGCTAAATATGTGCGAAATTTTGTACTCAATACTGGCAGTCAGGAAGTTATGCGACCACTCATATGAGATTAACTCGCAATTACTGTAATACTATGTTCATACAGGCACCATTATTGAGCTCAATATTCCATATAAAGTTTCAATTAATTATTGTGCAATTAATACGCAAATTGTTATAATATTGAGTAAAACTTAAAATACAGCATACGTACATACGTTAAGTGACTATATTACGATTTTCCGAACACTTTCAATTGAGATTTGACGACTCAAATGTCATCAACTACAAAAAAAAAAAATAAGAAAAAAAAAATAAATATTGCGCATATTATGTGTCTGAACACTTAAAATATTGTACTCCAATAAACGAATATAAACTCAATCAAAGTGCCTGTCTGAACATAGTATAACACTGTCTGAGGAAACTGAATCAGCTGGATAAGACTAATAGGGTCATTCCTCTATATGGCCATATGGATCATATGGAAATTAACGGCCATGATGTCGTAGAGGAGCTGGCATATAGGGAAATTTTAACGCAGCTGATGAGAACCTTTCTGCGGGTGGTACTCTATGAAAATATTTTAAGACAGAATTATCTAGATAGGGAAATGGCTGCTGGAAACGTTTGAAAATTTTCATTCCAGCATATCCAATAGCAAATCCATTAGCCTAGGACGTTAAACGAGTGGCTTAATTAATTGGTTAAGTACATCTCTATCCATTGGTATTCATAATGCAACAATTAAATAATTTCATATAATAATACTGTAGGGTATTATCTAGTATGCCAGCCTTTAAGTTCTCTTTAGCATTCGCCTATGTAGGCAAACAGATGCTCTAGACATTCAAAATAATATTGAAATTTAAGTTTGATTTTGTTAAGCAAAAATCTAAAAATCTCTTACAACTACCCGGGATTAAACTCTGTTTTTTATTTTTATTTTTTTTATTAAACTTCTCCCGGATGACTTGAAAATTGCCTCTTTATTTAGGCGGAAAAAAGGAAAACAAAAATCAAATGGAAACAAGATGTTCTATATTAAAGGAAGGAAGGAGGGTTGAGGGTGAAGTGTATAATATATGCCAAAAGTTATTGTAGTCGCATGCTTATTGAGCCTTAAGCTATTTGTGTACGTATAAAACTATTTGTCAATTCCAAGCAGGTGTTTTTCTAAGAAACTATACGAGTAAATTGGCTAAAAGGCATATCATTTGCCACAAGGGAGAAGGCTCTATACTGATATCTGTGATGGGTTGGATGGAAGGTAACTGCGTTGTTTCAAATATAAATATTCACTGGAGCAATAATGAAAGTGTTTATTACTTATCGATGGGAGATAATTAAAGCGTGGGGGGTGTATAGTAGGTTTTTGTTGGTTTAGAATATCTTAAGGAAAACAATTCTTAAAGGAATAAAACTACACACAGTTACAAAAGTATACATACGGTTAACAAATTTCTGGCATTTTTTTAACCAACCCATTTTTGTTGAAAATCTTTATAATTGTCTGACATTTTTCCTTGATTTAAAGTCGGTCTGGTTAAAAAATTTCAGAAGTTTGTTAATGTCCAGGTCTGTACAGGCTCACATAAGAATACATACGGTTAACAAATTTCTGGCATTTTTTTAACCAACCCATTTTTGTTGAAAATCTTTATAATTGTCTGACATTTTTCCTCGATTTTAAGACGGTCTATTGCATTGCATTTAGAAATTTGTGATATTTGTTAACCGTATGTATACTTTTGTGAGTCTGTCCAGGCCTGTGCAGGCCCACAAAAGTTAACAAATTTCAGAAATTTTTTAACCAATGCAAAAGACCTTCTAAAAATCGATCAAAAATGTCAGACAATTATAAATATTTTCAACGAAAACGGAAAATTTCTGAAATTTTTTAACCGTATGTATACTTTTGTAACTGTGTGTACACTTTTAGGAACTATTTTTGCCTCAAACGTCATACACCACATATATAAGTTATAAAATCATGTTTATGATTTAATTCATTTTTATGTCGTGGTAATAAAATTTAATTAAAAACGGTTATGAATTAATTAAGGGCTCTTTTAGTAAAGCATAAAAAGGCTACTAAATGAAATATATTAAATGCTTTAATTAAACGACATCACGTTCTCTAAAAGCTTTACAAATCTAACCTTCAAAATCGATTTCAATCTGCAAGTTTTCCGCCGAAAGTGAACCCAATTCTGGGTAAAAGCGCAAAAGCGACTTCCGTTTTCTGCACATAAATTTTATCATTTTTATTCAAAAACAGAATGGAACCACATGTATGCGTTAAGATGATATATGTGCCGGGACCTTCGTAGGATAGCGAAGTTGCCAGCAAGAAAGGAAAATACCATGGCTACATGACCGCAAAAATAACTAGGCCCTATATCGGGTGCACTGACAAGATTCAGTATTCAAGTATGCCGTAGTATAGTGAGTAAAGTGTTGGCATATTAGACGTGAGGCCATGGTTCAAACCCCAGGTCAGATATCTTCAAAGAAACGAAATATGAAAAACCATTCCCCGATTTTTCTATGAGCAAAAAAATATTGCCATGGAAAGTTTCTGAAAAATCTGTCGATCGGAATCGACTTTAAACTGTAGGTACCGCCACTCATGTATAAAATTAACACACATAACATAAGTGGTGTGTCAATCTAGGTCTTAATCATGACTGAAAGGCTGTAATGACCAATTATGTATGTATGTGTGTAAGTCGTTCGGAGTCGACTTTAAATTGTAGGTCCCACCACTTATGTATAAAAATTAAACACACACAACTTAAGTAGTGTGAGAAACTAGGTCAATAATCCTGACTGAAGGGTTGTAATGACCAGTTATGCATGTATGTGTGTAAGTGTATTGATTCTACTTTATTGGAAAAAGATCTGATCGATATTAGGGCGGTCGCTCATTATTAGAATGACAGGAAGTATAATTCTAGGTAGTGGCTTTTCTTTCAACCCTTCTGTGAGTACTGTGATGTGCGAGCTGCCTGTGATGTTGCAACAGATCTAATGCCGCCTCTGCAGATGATACAGTTTCCATAATTTCTGAAAGATAGCCAGACAGATATTAGAACACTAGGTTCTAATGTAAGGATCTAGAAAGTCAGCTTATGCCTGTAGCAAACCTCTCACAAAGCGAACGGAGTGTTGTGAAATTCAGAGCATTTGTATTCGAGTCATAAAGCTATTAATCGTAAAGGCAAAGCTAGACACGCTTTCGCTGAGTTCTCTACCCTGAGTTCTAACACTTGTGAATGCTGTCTATTTTATGTGAGAAACTTGGGTTACGGTTAAACTGAGGCAGCAAGCCTATCAGAACTGGATAGAGGATATACAGAAAGTGTGCTCAACTCTAAGGGCTTTAGCTTAGTATCGTTGGTAGAGTAATTACATCCCTACATAATTGGTCATTGCAAACCTTCAGTCAGGATTACGATCTAGCTTTTTAGTAGAGAAACTTCTGCTCATTATAGCACAACATGACTCATGCCAAACGCATTTGTTTTTGCATATGGAAATCGACTTCTGTAAGATCTTTACAATCAAGGCAGTAAAGGAATCTATACTGTGCCAATGATTGGCTATGTATTCACCCACCAGTTATGTTGGTGAAAAAGAATGTTACCTTTGTATATAATACGTAGGTGATCCAAATGATTTGTTGGCAATGTACGTTGTAGTCGCCTTGTTTTATTAGACGTGTAGCCGTGATTCAAAACAGAGATCAGCAATGAATCGTTTTTCCGCTACTCATAAGCACTCATGGAATTTTGAGTATGAGTGAATCAGTCTAGTTGAAGTTTATATTCTCTTGTAGTGGTTGCCGTCTTCTAGTGTGTTTAGGTAGTGTTAGTAGTTCCTATCACGATCCTTTCTTTCCGCTACTCATAAGCATTTATGTAATTTTGAGTATGAGTGAATCAACACAATTGAAATTCAACTACTCTGATTCATTCGTACTCGCAACAAAATTGATTTATAAGTAGAAGCAGCAATGAGTATGAGTACAACTCACAACATTCGAAATGTATTTGATTCATACGTCTACTTATTCTGATTCATAAATTTAGAAAAATACTTTTAATACTTATAAGTGCTTCGAGTGTATCGAATCATTCATTAAAATTTACAGCATTTGTTGTTGTTTTTGCATATACAAACCAAGAAGAAAGGAAAGACAAAGATAACAAAAAACCTATACATACAATCTTCTGGTGAGTATTGCAGTGTTTGTATGCGAATCATACTTATTTTATGCTTCGTGTAAATGTTAAGTAGAAACGAGTCGAAGTCAATAACATCATGCGTATTGTTAAGTATGAGTTAGATGAGTATTTCAAACTTTGAGTATGAGTAGTATGATAAATAATAAAATAATATGAATGCGTATAAGTATTAGAAATTATAAGTATGATTTGAATCTACTCATGGTTTTGAATACTCGTTGCTGATCTCTGGTCCAAATTCCCAGGTCATACATCTCGAAATAACGAAATATGAAGAAATATTTCTTTCGCAACTGCCTCTCACCAGATTTCTTGTAGAAACTCTAAGAGGAAATAAACCTGCCATGAAAAAGTTTTTAAAAAATCTGCCATTAGGAGTCGAATTAACACACACAACGTGAGTAGTGTGAGAAGCTGGATCGTAATCCTAAATATAGGCTTGTAGTGGTCAATTATGATTGTTGTATGGTTCCAGAAGTAGGGGAACTGTAAAGTTGTAGTAGTCCACAATGATGTGGACTAAGTTTGTCTATCTTAACGTCATGGGTTGACAGTAACTTTTGTTGACAACTATATTGGGATCCTTAGCAGCCGATATAACATCGGAAGCAGTGGTTTACCATCTGTCAAAACTGATGTGGACTAAGTTTGTCTATCTCAACGTCATGGGTCTGGCAGTTACCTTTGTTGACAGCTATCGCGGGATCCTTAATAGCTGATATAACATTGGAAACCATGGTTTACCATCTGTCAAAACTGATGTGGACTAAGTTTGTCTATCTCAACGTCATTGGTTGACAGTTACCTTTGTTGATAGCTGTATTGGGATCCTTAACAGCCAATACAACATTGGAAGCCAAGGTTTACCATCTGCCAAACCTATGCGATTACGATTGGAGTTAAATCTGGAAATTTTCAAATACGAATACTGCCTAGATTACAATCCATCGTGTTATCGAATCCAATACATCCCAATACAATCCCTTGATTTAAAAGTTAATTGTGTTTTACTTCATATTGTACGATTTCCTTTAAATTTCCCTAGAGAATGTATTAAATGTTCCAATAATCATGTACGTTCACACACAAGGCCATGTGGCCAATATGTTTAAATGGCGGAGTTAAAAATAATTAAATGCTGCTGTTTTAAGTAAATAAAACGGCGAAAAAAAAGCAGCGAATTTTATTTGCATTCTCTGCTGTCTGTGTGATCAATAACAATTTAAACAAATATATGAAGAGTACAGAAATAAATAAAAATAATTTTAATAATAGTACAGAGAGAGAGAGAGAGGAGAGAGGGGAGAGAGATGGAGAAAAAACAATAACCGTTATAAACTCTTAAGTCTTAAAATTCATTTAATGCTCTTAATTTTTATGAACCCATTTAACGTGAGCTGTGTGAAATACATACGCGTTCGTTTCTTTTGTTTTCAATCCGGCCTGATGCAATTTCCCTGCCTGGTTGCCTGCCATCGATATGTACAGACAGAAAAAGGAAAAAAAAAAAGGAAAGAAAGTTAAAAAACAGAACGTATTTATGGATTTAAAATAAAACAAAATATTATTGAAAGAACAAAAACAAAAACAGTAAAAAAAGTGGAGTAAAATGCTATGAAATACACGAAATAATTTAAATTTTTTGCCATATCAATGCCTGCAATTCAACAACAATGTTGTGAAAAAAGTCAACAATTATGCGGTGTTGTTGTTATTATGAAATGCCAGATGACTTTTTTGACATGTTTTGCCCTCCACTGTTTTGCAGTTGTGTTGTTCCGTGTTTGTTTGTATTGTTTTGTATACGTTTGTTGTTTGGTTTGGTTTGGTTTATACGATTTCAGTTTTTCCATGCATAATATAAAGTACTAGCTAAATACCCGTTGTGCTTCGCTACCCCCCATCGAAATTAAATACATAATAATTAAAAAATTATTAGTTTAGTAATTAATTACTAAAATTTAATACACTAATATCACGGTTTGCGTCTGCTTCGAAATTGCGTCTTTTTAAAATTTCGGTGATTTCGAAGTCGTTTTTGTTTCAGTTTTCGTCGCATGTTTCCAAGTTGCGTCGTTAGTGGTTCGATTTGCGGCGTTAATACGAAAATGTTTGTTCAAAACTAAAACAGAAAAAGAGGATTTCCCGTTTAAATCTAGTACGAATTCGAATTTGTGTCTTTAAATTTAGCGACGCAAACCGGGGTATTAGTGCATATACTTTTTTTTATTAAATAAATAATAATAAATTACGTTATATGGGAGGTGCCACACCCACTATTGCTAGTTCGCACATTTTGGTCCCAAATATTTATATTGAAACTGCAGTTATTTGTACAAAATTACTTAAAATTTGCTTAAATCTTGCTGTTATAATTTTTCCAATATACCCATCTTATTATTAGCTTACAATAGTATTTAATATAGCATACAGGAAGACACTGGGAAAATTTCATGAAAATCGGTTCAGCCGTCTAGTCGTCTATAACGTTCAAACATACAAACAAACACACATTAATTTTTATATATAGATAAGAATATAAAAATTTTTGAAATTACTTCATGTGAGAGGCAAATAAATACAAAATTGGGGACTCTGTTATCGTTTTTTAAATAGGCAGATTTTACTAATTAGTTCATATGGGAGGTGCCACGCCCGCTTTTGTTAAACTCCCTATTTTTATTCTAAATATTTATATTTAAACAAAAGACGTGGAACCTACAGTTTAAAGTCGATTTCGTATGACAGATTTTTGCTTTCAATTTTACTTCCAGAATTTTTGCAAGAAATCTGCTGAGAGGAAGGATTGAAGAAATATTTTTTCACATTACGTTTCATTGTAAATATCTGACCTATAGTTTGAACCTAGGGCTCTCTTCAAATAAGCCAACACACTACCTCTTAGACTACAGCGACTAGTCCCACTACATCCAATGCGTCTACAGCGACTAGTTCCACTACCTCCTATACGACTATATTATATATTTTCATAGAAAGTTAGTAACCCTATCCTTCTAAAACTTGCTATAGTAAAGCAATTACTAGCATATACTATATTCAGACATGCACTTATATTAAGAAAATCGCAATAAACACCATTATTGAGATCAATATTTCGTATAAACTTTCAATTAATTATTGCGCAATACATACGGCAAATTGTATAATATTGATTACAACTACTTCAAATACCAACAACTGTCATACGTACGTTCACGTGAGCATATTACATTTTTTTCCGAACACTTCTGTTGACAATTCAAATGTTAACAAAGGACAGTGACATAAGCAAAGCTTTCTTTCTGCTAGCTATCTCCAACATTATCACATTTTTATTTCGTTATCCTTCTAAAGAAAGCCACTTTGGGAGTCATAAGTCAGTCCCTATTAAACGCAACAGCTTGGCTTTTCGGTTTAATCATTAGCACACCTTTTCCAATTATGGAAACATTGTTTTTCCGTTTTTTTTTTTTTCTAAAAAATATTTTGGTACTAATTTTTTGTTTGAAGCATCAGCTGTTTGTTTACCAGCTTGGTCAAATAAATTTCATATATTATATGTCTGAACGCTAAAAATATTGTTCTCAATAAACGAATATTGATTTAATAAAAGTGCATGTCTGAACATAGTATTAGATTGAGAAAACTTGATTAATTTAATTAAAACTAATGATCTGACAATCCCCGTCTCAAAAAGTTTTTTTATAAGTCTGAAGTCGCCTTAGTCTTGTAGGCAATATGTTGGGTTATTGGATGTGAAGCCATATGGAAAAATATTTCTTCGGTGACTTTCTGTCAGGAAATTTCTTGTAAAAAAAAATTGCCTCAAATAAAGATCCTCAAAAATCTGTCTTTCGGAGTTGACTTTAAACTGAGGGTTCTGCCACTCATGTATAAAAATAACACACACAAGAAATGTGGTGTGAGAAGATAGGTCGTAATCCTGGCTGAAAGGTTGTCAATGACTAATTATGTAAAAAAAATGTTTATGACCTTGCATATAGAAATTAATGCCTATACCCAATATAATTCCAATCTACATTTAATTTCATTTCTTTGTATTTATTTTGAAAACAATACGACAAAGTCAGTTCATTTTATGTATGGATGTACACGTATACCTACCTATAAAGCTTATATTTACGAATATTAACATACAATATGGATTTTAAATTGTAGAGTTTTTTTGCTACTTCCTCCTGTTAATGCAGGGTCAACATAAGATAGTGCTGCCTTCCTATTCACATTCGTGTTCTCGTTTATGTATTTTTTTTTTAATATCTTTCTTTCAGATACAGACTTTTTTTATTTTTTGAGGTGCCTATAGTGTTTATAAGAAATATAAATCAACCTTAATCAAGTGAATGAAACCAGTGTAATGCCTTATAAGCTAGTGTAGCTCTACCTGCAAGCGAATTAATAGTGATGCTATCAAAATGAATTCAAAAATCAATTGAGTTTTTAAAACTGTTAATCTGTCGTTCGGAGTCGACTTTAAACTGTAGGTCCCGCAACTTCTATATAAAAATTAACACACACATCATAAGTGGTGTGAGAAACTGCTGGGCTTCTTGGGGACGTTTGCTATAGACTGTCTAATGGTGAAGGTATAGCACTGGCCATTTTATAGTCACCAGCAGCAATTTGTTTCCTTAGCGTTCGAATCTTCCCTCTTTCCACCTTTCCTAAAACCTGCGCAATACACTGCATGAGTAGGGGTCTTCCCCTGAGTGCTGGTTTTATAAAAAAGAAAAAATCTGTTAATTCAAGTTCACTTTTAGAACACCTCAAGCAAAGTTAAAGATTACATAGTTTATGAAAAGTTTGATCAAATTTAAATATGCCAAGGGATAGTGATGATGTTCAGACCCTAGGTCAGACATCGCCAACGATAAGAAATATGAAAAACCCCTTTCAGTAGATTTCTGGTAAAAACTCTGAGATTAAATAAAATTGCAATGAAAAGTTTCTCAAAAATCAGACGTTCGGAATCGGTGTGAGAAGCTAGGTCATAACCCTGACTGACCAATTGTATGATGCATAGTGAAGATATTACACTTAAATTGCGTTAGTATAGTCCTAGGCTGTTGGGGTTTTAAGTTTGTTTGTAAAACTTAGAGCTCGTAGACAATCTTATTTCTAAAGTGGAGTGAGAAAAGTTTTTTCTGCGATGCTCTACACTAAGTTCTAATATTCTACGTTAAAGGAAATCTTATCATTACCTTTGGAATCCTAGACACACAAAGCTAATGTGTAGGGTCTTTATTATTGCTTCAACAATGCTTTCTGGTTTATTCCAATTAAAGTTCTTAATTTCACTCTTTACTCGCACTATAGTCTTTGCCGGTGGTAGAAATGACGTGTCCAACGTATATCTTAAAGAAAGATGGAGCGATGACAGTGACTTTTTCAGAATGCATTATAAACTTTAGAATCTTTTCTGATTTGGTATCATTCCAATTTAGTTTGTTCACGAACCCTTTAGTCCTGAGTCAGACCTAATTGCTGAAAATGACATTGCGTTGAAAATTGCAGTTGTCAACTGCTGCAGGAATTATTCAGCAAATACACGGCATTGTCTGTGAACGTTTACCTTCCGTTTTTGTGGCAGTTGAATCTTATGCGGCGTTGGGAATCAGCCAGGATTAGAACCTAGCTGCTTACACCAGTCATGTTGTGTGCGATAATTTTATTGAAGCGTGGACTTACGTTTTGATGTCGTCTCCCCCATTTCATATTTCGTTTTGTTAGAAATATCTGAAACACTGCTTGAAACATAGACTTTCGTCCAATAAGCCAACATAACACCTACTATATGACGGCGATTTGGTGTAGTACCCAGCTACGACACAAAATTCTCGAAAATGTGTTTAGCGGAACGACGTGTTCTTTTGAGCTAGGCGTATAAGACGCCGTGGTCTAGTAGTTAGTGTCCTGGCTTATTAGGCGTAAAGCCAGGGTTCGAGTCCCAGGTCAGACATCAAAATAAAATGCAAAAAGTATTTTTTCGGCGATTTTCTCTTAGCAGATGTCTGGCAAAAACTCTGAGAGTAAATAAAATTGCCCTGAAAAGTTTTTCAAAAATGTAAGGCTGTAGGTCCCGCCACTTATGTATAAAATTAACACACACAACATAAGTAGCGCGAGAAACTAGGTCAATAATCCTGACTGAAGGGTATATATGTATGTATGTATAAAGCAACTACTAGACTACGAATCTGCTCCCTCTACGCCCAAAAATAGCTCGAATTCTACTTCACGCTTTCAGGTTCCATAGCAATATTTTCGGTGGAACCTAGGTTGGTTGATCGTTTACCGAACTAGTTCACTTGTATTTATTTAGCACATTATGAGTTGTTCTTTCAGTAGAATGATTATTGCGATCATAAAATGGGCGAAGCACCCATCCGGTACGTTGCCAGTACAGAACACTAATTTGATAAAAAAAAATTTTTTTTATTGTGATTTTAGAGCTGAGCTTAAAGTTCAAAGGTCCTTGCCAGAAGACCCATTAGAGAAATAATTTAATATATTAAGGAGAAATCATCTACATTTGTCATCGTGTTTTGAATTAAAATGGTTGATTTAGAGTCGTAGTCTAGTAGGTAGTGTGGGACCACGTTCCAAACCCGAGGTCTGGCGAAAAAAAAACCATGAAAAAGTTTCTCAAACATCTATCATTCGGAGTCGACTTTAAACTGGTTCTGTCAGTCAGGTATGAGTTGTGAGAAGCCGGGTTGTAATCTTGACTGCTATGAGGGTGGTAATGACTATTTATGTATGCGTGTTTGTACTTATGCACGTTATCTATGGCTTAATAGAAGCTATGTTTTGTATTCAGCTTCCTTGAATTCAATGCCAATTTCAAATCTTAAATGGGTTAGTACCGTATTCATGACTACTGACTAAGCTTTAGGGGATCTGGATTAGAAAATACTAAAGTAAATACCCCTAATATTTTACTTATCTTTCTTTGTAATTGTATTTACATATGCTTGTTATAGGGCGCTTTCAACTATTTTACTTTCGGGTTCCATTAAAATGTGTACGCATTGGACACTATGAAAATGATTTTATTCCTTTGGCGTATAATTCCCTTCTTGCATATTTATAAGCCCGTTTGGCTTTTTCAGTTTATCCCTGCACTGCCACCAACAGTCTTATGGAGATTTTTAATTCTTTATAAAGTGACAATTGTTTACAGCTGCTGATGGTCTTTGTTTGGTTGGTTGGTTGGTTGGTTGGTGGCCGCAGTTACTACTTATGAGCTTAAGATTTACAGAATTTAAAATGGTTGCGTATTAAATTTACTCTCAAGTGTTCTTAACTGGAATTTTTATAAATAGGATTTCTTTATTAAAAAAAATCTTTTTATTTCTTATTCTGTGATGATTGTAATGGTTTTTATTGATATTAATTTTAAAATAATTTTTACAAAATTTTTACAAAATATTTTTTAAAAATTCCATTTTTTTTTCATTTCAGATGTTTGTCTGCCTTCAGTGTTCCGTACGAAATTAGGCTGCTAATGATGAAATTCTTGACTGACAAAATGTGTAAGTATTCGTTCATATTTTATCACGGTATTGGCCATAATATTTCCTTAAGGTTTTCTGAAAATATTGGAAAAAAAAGTGAGTTTTCTTAAGTTTTAAAAAGGTATTGATAAAATAAATATAATCAAGTGTTTGCTTATAAATTATAAAATAAAAACATAGGGTCTTTTATAAAAAGCTTCCTATCTTGAAATATCAATCAAACATAGTGTGTGTAAAACATTTTTGAAATTTTGTATTCGTTTGAAAGCCTTTTTGATGCTTCTCTGGTGGAAGGCTTTCACATACATAATTGGCCATTACAACCCTTCAGTCATGATTACGACCTAGCTTCTCACACCACTTATGCTGTGTGCGTTAATTTTTTACATGAGTGGCGGGACGTACAGATTAAAGTCGACTCCGAACGACAGATTTTTGAGAAGCTTTTTATGGCAATTTTTTCTCTCAGAATCTTTGCCAGAAATCTGCTGATAGGAAGTCGCCGAAGAAATATTTTTTCGTTTTGATGTCTGACCTGGAACGCTTTCGCAAAGTCCAATTTTTCTAAAATTTTGGCACATAAATCAGCCTATATTTGACCAATCGATTCCATCAACAGACTCTTCTAATTGGTCATTACAACATTTAAGTCAGGATTATGACGTAGCTGCGTACACCACATGTGTGGTAAAACATAAATTTAGTCATTTCTAGAACCTAGAGTTTAAAGTTGACTCCTAATGACAGATTTGAAGAGATTTTAATGGGAAATTTTTTTTTACTCTAATAGTTTTTAACAGAAGACTACTAAAGAATTATTTGAGATGTCTGAGCTGAGGTTTGAACCATGCCACGCCACTTATGCTGTATGTGTTAATTTTAGACATGAATGGCAGGACCTGGAGTTTAAAGTCAACTCCAAACGATAGATTTTGAAACAACTTTTCATGGCAATTTTATTATATGCTGAGAGGAAGTCGCCGATGATATATTTTTCTCATATTTCCTATTGTTTGAGATCTCTGAGCTGAGGTTTGAACCATGGACTCGCATCTAAGAACTCAATACTCTACCTACAAGACTATTACAACTTCAACTCAGTTGTGAGGGTTACATCTGCAAATTAGTTGTTATTTTTCCAGTCTGTTCCATCAAATCGCTATGAACTGAAGGTAAAAGATCAATCATAACGACGTGTGTTCGTTGTATGAGGCTTTGAACAGTTGAGTGATTAGTAAGAACATCTTCTGAACGATTGGCTACGTGGGTAAACAAAATTGTTGATATTGGAATTACACTAATTCACATGAGATACAAGAGCGTTCATTGCATTCTGGAAAGGTCATTGTCTGATGGCATCACTCTCAACGGGGAGCTCTATACGTCGATTACTACCACCTACTACTTATTGACTTGAGTTAGATGATTTGAACATCAACAGCCTATGTTTTTAATAGGACAGCGCTACGTATCATACATACATACATAATTGATCATTACAACCCTTCAGTCTGGATTATTGACCTAGTTTCTCACCACTATTGTTGCGTGTGTTAATCTTATGAATAAGTGACGGGACCAACAGTTTAAAGTCTCCGAACGACAGATTTTTTTGAGAAACTTTTAATGACAAATTTATTTAATCTCAGAGCTTTTGCCAGAAATCTGCTGAGAGGAAATCACCAAAGAAATACTTTTTGTATTTTGTTTTGATGTCTGGCCTGGGGCTTGAACCCTGGCTTTACGTCTAATAAGCCAACATACTACCTACTAGACTACGGTGTGCCATACAACTCATGCTTTATTTGATATTCTGCACAAGTGATGAAGTGAACTGGCCTCCGATAATATTCGAATTGATCCCGTTATACTTTTTCTTGTGGTGTATTCAAATAAGCCACAACCACCATATCCTGAGAACCACAGAACCCATTCCATACCATCGATCAATTTCAATCCGATTTATAGGCCAAAGTCATTGAAATTGAACATTTCAGTTACTCTGTACTTAGAGCTACTGTGGCAGGTCTATTTGAACGTTTTATTATTCCACATATAATGGCCTCAATAGGTCCTTTCAAACTTATAAAGAATTTCGATGATGTTATACACACACTTTTTTATTTAACCTAAAAGATGAGAAGTGCTTAATCAAAGACCAGATATATAATTTGAAATATATAATAACTCATATAATTTTGTAAATATAAATAAAGTTACTATTCAGCTAGCTGAATTAAAATTTGAGTAAGTAATTCGTCCTTAAATTCAATTAAAAAGCTTATGCCATACAATTATGCTAAGCTAACGCATTCAGCTAACTGAATTTGCTGATTTTATATCTTTGCCGGTATTTTATTTTCTTGTCCAACTTAGCTGAATACTAATATGATTAGTTGTCCTATAAAAACATTTAATTTCAGCTTTAATAATCAATAACCAGACGTTAAGTATGATGAATTTATTTAAAGTACCATGAAATATTAAATAAACAAATATATATGAATATAATTCAGACGGCTGAATATAGTTTTTTCCTTTAATTTACAAAGTGCTTTACTTTTTATTAAATATTAAACTTAGCTTAGGCTGAAAACCATTTTCAAACTCTATTCAGCTATGCTGAATTAATATTGTGCTTTAAATACACTTAAAACCGTGTACAAATGCTATTCAGCTGAGCTATATTAACATAATCCTTCAACTACATTGAAAAACTTTGTTAGAAATATCGTAAAATATAGTTTGGGCTTAAAACCGCACACAAATGATTTTCAGCTGAGCAGAATTAGCATAATTTTTCAACTACATTGAAAACTTCATAAGAAATACAGTAAAATATAGTTCTGGGCTTAAAACCGTTCACAAATGCTAATCAGCTGAGCTGAATTATAATTTTTCTTCAAATACATTGGAAAACTTCATTAGAAATACAGTAAAATATAGTTCTGGGCTTAAAACCGTACACAAATCTTATTCAGCTGAGCTGAATTATAATTTTTCTTCAAATACATTGGAAAACTTCATTAGAAATACAGTATAATAAATGTGAACTAAATTTTTATAAAATTTATTTTAAAATCAATAATTTTAAGTTACAAATATACCATAACAATCTATTCAGCTGGCTGAATAGTAATCTGTTTAGTTTTGCTGTAATTTGCAAATTTCTCTTATATTCAAAAATTAAGCTAAACTTACACTCAAACTGTTATATAATTGCTATCCAGCTAAGTTGCATTGATATTCAGCTAAGTTACATTGATATTCAGCTAAGCTGCATTGCTATTCAGTTAAGCTGAATTGCTATTCAGCTAAGCTGCATTGCTATTCAGCTAAGCTGCATTGATATTCAGCTAAGTTGCATTGCTATTCAGCTAAGCTGCATTGCTATTCAGCTAAGTCGCATTGCTATTCAGCTAAGCTGCATTGCTATTCACCTAAGTTGTATTGCTATTCAGCTAACATAATTGCTGTTAAGCCAAGCTGAATTGCAGTCCAGCTAATCTAATTGCTATTCGGCTAAGCTCAATTGCTATTCAGCTAACCTAATTGCTAATCAGCTAAAATAATTGTTATTCAGCTAAGCTGAATTGTGATTTTTCTTCATCTCCGTACATAAATTTTAAGGAAAATTAAATAAAATGTGTTTCAGTGAATTTAAACCCAACTTTGTTCATTAAATGTTTGCTTCTTTTCTTTAAGTTTAAATCTTAAATTTTTTTAATTTTAATTTATTTTAAAGTTTAGTTTTGTTTTTTTTTTTAATTCAGCTACAATTTATGATTTATTTTGTAAAATAAAAATAAAAAGAAAATCCATCAAACAACCATCACCAAACTTGTCTAATGTTTAACTGCTGACATACAATATTCAAATGCACCATAAAACTTTAACAAATTGTAGGTGGTTCCACATGATTTTCACTTTTTGTTTTTTTTGTTGGCTTTCACCCGCCCTACATAAAATCTATTTCACCTGCATTATTTTGATAGTATTTCAAGGCATTGAGGGCAAGGGGGGAAGGGTACCATACCATAGTTTGCTCTTGTACTATTTTGTACATACAAATGCAAAATAAATATATTTAATTAAAAAACTTTTCTATGATTTTTTTTATTGTTATTGTTGTTCCATATTTCCTGTTGAATTTTTATTTTCTATTGCTGCAGCAATAGAAACTTTTTTCTCTTCTAGTTTTATGTTTCTGGAGTTTCGTAATATTGCTGAAATAGAGTTTCCTTCTGCAACAAAAAACTACGTTTCTACTCTTCTGCAAATGCTAACCACCACTACACTAAAGCCCATTAAATGGACGTTAAGAGAAAAATAAAAGTCGATTTGTAAAACAAATATGGCTTCAAAAAGAGAAAGTTTTTCTTGAAATTGTCAGAATTTTATAGGTTTTCGTAAATTTTTTAAATTGCAGCGAAATATTCGAAATGAGTTTTAAATTTTTATAAGAAAAATTAATATTTTTTGTCCGATCCGGAGTTTAAACCGTGGTCTCAGGTCTAATAAGCCATCACATTATGTACAGGACTATGGTGGCTTTATTGGATTCCAAGATTTTCTAATTTAACAAAAGTATTCTTATAGGCAAAACTATTCCCGTATGCCCTTTATCGTTTCCTACTCAGACATATCCATTGCCTTCCATGCCAGTTTATCTGCCAATTCTTTTGCCTCTATGCCACAGTGTCCCGGAAGCCAGTAGAGCCTTGTATTGCGATGACGTATACAGTTTAGAGAATTCATTTTACTCTTGACAAACATTGATTTGATGAGATGGAATCCCAGCACTTTGAATGCTGCTTGACTGTGCACACATATGATAACGAACAAAGGAGATACGTACGTCTCCGGTTTCATACATACATACATACATAATTGGCCATTACAACCCTTCAGTCAGGATTACAACCTAGCTTCTCACGCCACTTATGTTGTATGCGTTAATTTTATACATGAGGGGCGGGACATACAGTTTAAAGTCGACTCCGAACGACAGATTTTTGAGAAGCTTTTCATGGCAATTTTTACGCTCAGAGTCTTTGCCAGAAATCTGCTGAGAGGAAGTCGCCGAAGAAATATTTTTCGTTTTGATGTCTGACCTGGGATTTGAACCCGGGCCTTCTGTCTAATAAGCCAACACACTACCTGCTAGACCACGGTGACTTCATATATGCGTAAAGCTTATACCCTAGCAAAAATCTCCAATTGTAATATGCTGGGCTGATTAGGTAATTTGAATGACCCGGAATAGACCCAAAATCCAGTTTCATATTCTAGTTTTAAGGCATTGGTGAAGATCGTTATATCATAACATTTCCATGAAATTGAAGATTTAAGGAGTGCGCACAAAAAAAAACTGGCCTTACACTTTTCGTTATAGAAATACAACTAAGTGGTAGAATTTTTTCGTTCTATAATTCAATTAAAGTAAATAATATTTGAATTCTTTTGTGTATAAAATTTTTTCTGACCAAGGTCTCAGAGCATCCAACTTTTTGAGCCACTTTTCTTCCAGACATGTTAGGGTGTTTTAGAAAAATACGTATTATTTTACTTGCTTTGTTTTGGTCGGCAAATCCTTTTTTTTCTTCCACTTCCACGCTTTCTCTCAATACTCAAAGACTCCTTATATTGTTTTATTCTGTTTTTTGGTTAACACCTGCGAGCCTAGCTATCTTTTTTTGTAAGCGACGCGGTTTTTCATTGAAAATTTCAATTATGTTTTTACGACATTCTTTTTGAGTGGCCATTTTCAGAAAACTATTTTCGCTATTGCAATGACATTTAGCACGTGGATTTTAAAACAGATGACTAACAAAAACAATGTAACGGTACTAATTTTTTTAATTATGATAAAAGTTATAAGCTTAAAAGTAGGCCCATTTTTTTTGTGCGCACTCCTTAATTGAAAATACCTTCAACTAAACTATTAACAATCTTGTCTTACAAGGCCATTTTTTTTTGTAATATGATACACATTTATTATTATAATTTCGATACTCTTCTAAATACTTTTGTTAATCACTGAATTTTTATTTTTATTGTAATTATACCGAGTTATTGTTATCCTTTTCTATTCCTTAGTTCTCTACCTCAACATATTTAAGTTTATGACCTAAAAGATACCAAAAATTTCTTTTCTTTTCTTAAGCAATCTTATCCCTTAATGTAGGCAAATAAATTTGTATGTTACATACGATATAAATACGAGACTACAGGGCATAAAAATGGAAGAAAAACAATTTGTAAACAAAAGTATTCATACAGTTAGCCACACATACATATGTATGTACATACGTTTATGTCTATGAATAAAGAAAAACATTTTAAAACAACAATAAAAATCAAATAAAATAAAATAAATTAAAATAAAAACAACATGTTATGTTTATATTGTGTAAAGCACCTGTTCAACATGTAACAAAAACAAAATTTTCACAAAAAAAAAGACAATTTTTCCTAAGAAAAGAGAACATCATACACCCGCCATATACATTCCGTCTCTCTAACTCATGCTCTTGGATTACCAACAAACACTTGATAAAGTATAACCCTGTATTCATAGGAAAAAGTAAAAAACAAAAAAGCCCTTCACGACATCAACTACTAGGGGGGGAAACAATCAAGCCACCACTCATAGCATACATACATGCTTACAGTTCAATAACGTATCTACACAATTTTAGTTTTTTTATTCTCTCTATCTCTCTCTCCTGGTTATTTATATGTATGTATGCGTGCTTACACACAGCAACTATCACTCATAAATATGCATTTGGGAAAGTGTTTTTGTGTATGTAAGTGATATACAACAGATCAGGTAGGGGAATAGTAAATCACTGTTAAAATCAAAAGCAATTTTTCTTCGAATATCTTTTTTTTTAAAGGGGCACTCTTAACGGAAATAAATAAAAAACTTGCAGTCGATTATTCGATCCTAATCAGAGATGGATAGTGTTAATTTATAATAAAACATAATACTTATACAGGGTAACTGATATATAATGCAACAAAGTAAAGCGCTATAATTTTTTAATATTTTTCTTTTAATTTTGTTGTTCAAAAGCAAAAAATGTTGGAAATAATATCAAATTTTAGTTTCAGTTTAGATTTGCTCGAATTGGCCACCTTTGGTACGAATTATGGCTTTTAAACGATCCACAAAGCGATCACAGGCTACACGAAAATGGCTCTGCAGTATTTTGGCCCATTCCCGGCGAAGCACCGTCTTGAGATGATCGACACTTTAGTATTTTTTTAGTTCAACGGATTGAGATAATAAAACATAATACTTATACAGGGTGGCTGATATATAATGCAACAAAGTAAAGCGTTAAAATTTTTTAATTTTTTTCTTTTAATTTTGTTGTTCAAAAGCAAAAAATGTTGGAAATAACATCAAATTTTAGAATCAGTTTAGATTTGTTCGAATTGGCCACCTTTTGTATGAATTATGGCCTTCAAACGGCCGACAAAGTCATCACAGGCTGCATGAAAGTGGCTCCGCGGTATTTTGGCCTATTCCTGCCGAAGCACTGTCTTGAGATGAACGACACTTTGGTATTTTTTTAGTGCGAAGCTTACTCTCCAAAATGCCCCAAGCGAAAAAGTCCAACGGATTGAGATCCGGAGAGTTTGGTGGCTATTATGCGGTAGAAATGAAGTGAGGAATCTCCTTTTTAAGCGATTCTTGTTTAACGCGTGCTGAGTGCGGTGGTGCTGAGTCCTGTCGAAATGTCCATGGTCTGCGGCCGAAATGTTTGTCTGCCCAGGGCTTCAATACCGTCTTTAAGATATTTACCCGATAATATTCGGCATTTATTTTGACCCCTCGCAGGTGTAAATTTTCGGCTGACCTCTTCATTTGGTTTGTTCACAAACTGCTCAGTTTGGAATGCCTTCTCATCGGAGAAAACCAAATTCGGTAACTGGCCACTTTCGTGCAAGCGAAGTAACTCCTTGGCTGTTTCCAGTCTAACTCTTTTTTGTCCATCGGTGAGCTCTTGCACATTTTGGAACTTCAATGGCTTTAGTCCAAGCTCATTTTTCAATATGTGTTGCATCCCTTCTCGCGATATGTTGAGCTCACGAGCAATTTTTCTACAACTGCGGCGTGGATTTCGATCAAATCTGGCCTTCAATTTAAGCAAACTTGGACAACTTAAGCGAACTATTAAAGAAGGACATTGTTTGTTGACATCGGGACGTACACTGCCCGAACAGAACAACCATTTTACATGTCTTGTTAAATGTTACATCCATCCAAGCTGATTTACCAAGCCAATCTCATGAAATTAAAACTAATTTGACAAATGTAACTGCAAAAACATGGCCATTATCAACTGTCGAAGTTTAGAAGTAGCTAGTTGAAAGAACCTTTAGTTCATAAATCATTTTTAGACGAACTTATTTCAAAATAATTGATTGAAAAATTTCAAAAACAAAACAAAAATAACAAAAATTGTTTGATTTTATTTCCCAAATAATCATGGCTGGTGCAAAATATTTGTGTTTTGCATTTCTACAGATAAAATGCACAGAATGTATGCATAAATGAATGAAGGAATGAATGAATGTAACAAAAATCCTTTTCAGTAGAGCTTTGGTACTACAAATATTTTTTCATTGTTTTGTTGAAATGAAATACGCTGCTACAAGTCTTGCTGCATTCGTTGGCTCTATCTAAATGCTCATTATGCTCAAAGTATTTTCCTAAAAAAAAAATTTTTTTTCTCTCACTTTTCCGTAATAAATTGCCAAAACAATTACAGATCCAACTGCAATTGCTACTGCATTCTGGTATTCCAGTTTCACATGTACATAGTTGATGACATTTGCTTGAAAAGCATATTTGAGTGTTTTATTATCACACGGATGCTTTATGGCCTAGTGGAGTAGAGTTTTAAATTTAATAATAGAACACACTCTGCACACAAATAATAATGAAAATATTTGCAAAAATTTATAAGGCAGCAACAATAGCAAATGTTTTAGGCTAAACGAAAAAAAAAAATATTTTTTCAAATACACTGAGTATCAAAATAGTGAATACTGGTTTGTGGCTTTGCTAACAATAAGCGTTACCTTCAATATTGTAGCAATTTGTGGAAAATACAAGCACGAGCAATTTTTCTACCACTGCGGCGTGGATTCCGATCAATTCTGGCCTTCACTTTTCGGATCATTTCTGGCCTTTTTACCGTTTTTTTCGTCTACTTTTTAGACGCGATGCATCACTGCCAGTATCACGGTAACGAGCAATGGTACGAGAAACTAAAGATTTATTCACATTTAAATGGTGGAGGTCTCCAACGATAGCCACCTGTGGTGCTTTCAGCCAAATATAAAGCAATCACACTATCACGCTTGAATTCCATCACGAATAACTTTTTTTCTGAATGCAATAGATCAAAATGCTTTTGTAAGCTTGTAAATAATGAAATGAACTGTCACTGAAATAAATCTGTCAGCTGTCAGACGAGCAGTTTACAAATGACAACAACCTGAAGTTGGTTGCAATACATATCAACCACCCTGTAGTAGATGAAAGTTGTAATTCATTGTAAAATATTAATTTTAAAAAATTTGTTTGAGTTCATTTTCATAAATGGGGTACAATAACGCCTTTTTGACATCATTTTAAACTTTTAGACTCTTTAAATAACTTCAGAAATGGAAGTGATTCATTTAAAAATTCCCAATATTGCAAGAATTTCCTCAAAAATTTCGAATATAATATTTAAATTTTAGTTTAAAGACCGAAATTCTATTCCTACGACGTTTGTGATTTGGGGCCAAATTCTTGATAATTTATTTGAACAGTTCATTCCAGGTCTGGGACCTATCTATTTATCAATCAACAATAGCAAATGTTTTAGTCTAAAAGAAAAAAAAATATTTTTTCAAACACACGGAGTATCAAAATACTGACTACTGGTTTGTGGCTTTGCTAACAATAAGCATTACCTTCAATACTGAAGCAATTTGTGAAAATTAAGCTTCACAAAGCTAGGATTATAGTTTTCACATTAACTGGCAATAGTTTAGTGTTCTTTTTATTTTTTTAATAAATTTCTTTTTCTATTAAAAGTTTTCCTTTACAATTTTATCTCTCATGTTTTTGTCACGCACTGTATTTGTGCATTTTTGCATTGCATTAACACAAGCGAAAAATCACGTTTCATTTAACAACAATTTTAATGAAATGGATTTTAATTCATCCTGTATGATGTATACAACCACGTGCATATTGTGAACTACACTTCTACTTAGACATAAGCTTTCTGTCTTTATCTCTCTCTCTCTCTCTCTCTCTCTTTCTCTCTTTCTCTATCTGCCTATAGTTATCTATCGAAACACACACCAATATATACGATAAATGCGCATTTAAAATGTTATTTATTGTAAAATATAAATTAATCATGCAGAGATGGGAAACAGTCAAATATTTTGTATGTTTTTAATAAAATATTTGTATACGTACATGCATACATAATTGGTCATTACAACCCTTCAGTCAGGATTATTGACTTAGTTTCTCACGCTACTTATGTTGTTGTGTGTGTTTAATTTTATACATAAGTGTCGGGACCTACAGTTTAAAGTTGGCTCCGAACGACAGATTTTTGGGAAACTTTTCATGGCAATTTTATTTACTCTCAGAGTTTTTGCCAGAAATCTGCTGAGAAGAAATACTTTTTTTGTATTTTATTTTGATGTCTGGCCGGGGACTCGAACCCTGGCTTTACGTCTAATAAGCCAAAACACTACCTACTAGACCACGGCGACCTCAAGTATTTATTTTAAGTATTTTTCTAAATTTATGAATCAGAATGAGTAGGCGTATGAATCAAACATATTTCGAATGTTGTGAGTTGTACTCAGACTCATTGCTATTTATACTTATTATTGTAGCGTACTCATCAGCTGAAGTTGTTTTTTTTTCCCGGCGGGAAAGTGGTTATTGTTTCAACTTCATAGTACTTCGGCACTAACAGCTTATTTTATTTCCTTTTTGACGCTGAAGGTATTCATTGTGTCCACCTCATACGGACTTGCCTTGAGATTTTCGTCATGCTATTTGCAAACGGTATTTAAACTACTTTTTGAATAGCTGCCAATGATTTCGTGAATTCTTTTCGAAATTTTCATCTATAAATGCATCACCTCTGCTCTAATTTGTCAGACCTGGTCGGTATTTGTCTTCCATGTCGAAAAGTTCCTGTATTTGTACCTTATAAACGTTGTTCTCGCTTATTGAAATCATTCAAAGGAATTCAAAATACTCAATGACGAGGAATCAAGGTAATTTCAGATTTACTTATTCGACTTAAAATATGATACAGTAAGACCCCGTTTAACGCGGGGGATACATTCCAAGTAGGGATGCCAGACGGGATCGATTTTTTAAAATCCCGGGATTCGGGACAAAATGTAACAAAAAAGCGTAAATTAACAAAAATAAATTACAAAGAAAGAAAATTATTTGGAGTCCGACAAAGCATCTTAAAGCATCTAACATGTGATCTGATAGGCTGGAACGAATTTTGTTGTCAACACCACTTCTCGTAATCAACATTTGTTGGTAAAATAGTTTCAAAATAGGTGTATGTACCTCTACCACCTCCTGGTTTAGATAAATCTATTTCTTTGGACAGTTGAGTATCAAAATCAGTTACCCTTTTAATTTGTTTTATAGGGCTTTTGCATTCTTCGATGTCATCAAATAATTTTTATTACCGGAAGTAGGGTTTTCCTCTTCTGAGATGCTATTATCGAAGTCAAGTGATATAGAATCTTTTTCAGGACCTTTTGTAGGGTCAAAATACATATGAATTCACAATCCCAAAACCCCAAAAAATCCCGGCACAAGTTTTAAAAATTCCGGGATTCAGGATTTTGTGAACCCAGAAACTCCCGGGATTTCTGAATTCGGGATTTTCCGATTGGCATCCCTAGTTCCAATATGTTTCAACGCTAAACGAAACAGCGTTAAACGAGGCAACTTAACACGTGCATGTGTATACATCTAGTATCGATGATGACAACTAATAAATCAACTGTGGAGGAGGAAAATACAATTGGAATATTTTTTCTGGACAGACTAACAAAAGAGCATTGAAAAAGATGCATAGTATACGCCGTCGCTATACAGTGCACCTCCTTTGGTTAGCGCACTACCGTTTCATTTGCAACCGCTTAATATTGAGGCACCGTTAAGCGGGGCAGCATTACGTGGGGTCTTACTGTGTTTAGTTCAACGACAAACTTCATATAAACGATACATAATGGTAAGTGTGATTAGATGTACTAGATTACACTTTAAAAGAGGTCCTGATATCACTACCATTTCTTATGTCCTTTTTTTTAATACTTTATTGCCCTTAGCTACTGTCTTGCAATAACATCTCAGTCCCTATGCCTCCTTGCTAAAACGCTTTCATTAGCATTTATCTCTCCATTATTAGTACATAAATGTGTATCCATGTATGTGTATGTGTGTATAGGTAACTGTAGGTATGTTTGTGTAACTTAAAATATTGCATAAAATGATTTGCTATGGAAAATGAATATTCAAACAACAAACGGATTTAATTTTCTTTCGTTTTTTAACAATTTAACACATTTTTAACAGAGATGGATACACGGTTATGATTATGTTGGCATGTTCATAAATATGTTGATGCAAGGAAGACAGAGAGAGAGCGAAGGAGAGAATATGTATTTATGGAGAAAAAAAAAAAGAAATGTATGTGTGCCTGTGTATGTGTTGTTTGTATGTATGTATGTGAGCTTGTTATAAATGTAAACAATAATAAAGTCAGTTTTATTTTGTTTTTTTTATTTTTTGTTTTTGGCTTTTCTCAATTTTTGTTTTCTTTCTAAAACAATAACAAAAACATGCTGAAACAAAAACTGTTTTTATGTAAATTATAAATTTAAAAAAAAAAAATTATTATTGTTGGTGTTGTTGTTTTGTTTTGCTTTCATTTCTGTACCACACTCCTGCTTATGGGTTTTTTTTGTAAAAATATTTGGGAGAGAGAGAAAGAGAGAGAAAAATTTGAATTTGAAATAAAATTTTTGTTACGGCCCGTGATTTCTTGTCTACATATACAAGCATACATACATACATACATATGTAGTATATGTACGTACAGTGTACAGCAAAATTTTTTGTACACCGATTATTTTGACAAAAGAAAAAAGATCCCACTGGTTTAATACTCTGGCACAACGTCCCGATATGACTTTAAGTAACTATTTAGGAGATCATTTGAAAGAACAAAAGTCAACAGAAAAACTTGCTCATGGTGTCACCAGAAAACACTAAACAAAACTTGTACATTCAATTCTAAATGGGTTAAATAGAGTGCTTGATCTTAAAGGATATTCTACTAAATACAAAGGATAACATTTTCATATATTAGGTCTTTAAATTTTAAATTTACTCAAAGTTCTCTTTCGAGGTACCTATGGAGTCATCAGAATATTTTCCTTACTTTTCTCTCATTTTATGAAAAACTTTAAGAAATTGTTTGTTTTCTAATAAAACAGAACTAAATTAATAAAATTAATATAAAAACCTTAATTATTTATACAAACTTTTCGTTAAAATTCATGAAATTGTTAAAATACATAAGGAGTGCGCACTAAAAAAAATGGGTCTACTTTTAAGCTTATAAATTTTATCATAATTGAAAAAAATTTATACCGTTACATTGTTTTTGCAAGTCATCTGTTTCAAAATCCAAAAATAGTTTTTTGAAAATGGCCACCCAACAAGAATGTCGTAAAAAAATAATTGAAATTTTCAATGAACAACCGCGCCGCTTACAAAAACCGATTGCTAGGCTCGCAAGTGTTAACCAAAAAACAGTTTGTAAGGTAAGAATGAAACAATATAAGGAGTCTTTGAGTATTGAGAGAAAACGTGGAAGTGAAAGAAAAAAAGGATTTGCTAAAGAAAACAAAGCAAGTAAAATAATACGTATTTTTCTAAACCACCCTAACATGTCGAGAAGAAAGAAAACTGGCTCAAAAAGTTGCATGCTCTGGGACCTTTGTCAGAAAAAAATTTTATTCACAAAATGAATTCTAATATTATTTACTTTAATTGAAATATAAAACGAAAAATATCCGCCACTTAGTTTTACTTCTATAACGAAAAGTGTAGGTCCAGTTTTTTTTGTGCGCACTCCTTATATTGCCGTACTAAGACTTTAACTGTCCACTGTATGTATGGTAAATATGTCTTTAGACCTTACTATGTAAGGACTAAAGTGATTTACACAAAATCATTTTCTCAAGTGAGCCTATACGATCGGTGATGTAAATCTTGTAATCATAAAGCTGCAGTTCCTAAAATACATACGTACGTACGTAATTGATCATTATAAACCTTCAGTTAGGATTACCACCCAGCATCTCACACCACTTATGTTGTGTGTGCTAATTTTATACATGAGTGGCGGGACCTACAGTTTTAAGTCGACTCTGAACGTCAGATTTTTTAGAAGCTTTACATGGCAATTTTATTTACTCACAGAGTTTTTGCCTGATATCTGCTGAAAGGAAGTCGCCGAATATATATTTTCGCTCGGGTGTCTGACCTGCGATTTGAACTCGAGCCTTACTCTAATAAACCAACACACTACCCACTAGACTGCGGCGACTACAATAAATCTGCGATCAGTGTACTCTTTGCTGCAATATCTGGTGGGTGTAGAGCATTTTCGTTGAGGGATTTATGCAATATCTTAGAGCTGAGTTTGAAGTCTCAAGTAGCCATCGAATAAGTAAAATCTCTTCTATACCGGATCAAGTACAGCATTGCAATATGAGCTCAGTCAGCAATACAGCTGTCGTTGGTTATATGCTTTGGCTGAAAATAAGAGAAACTCATCGATAAAGTAGGAGAAAAACTTGCGGAGATCATCTGGGGCGATACTGATGAAAGCAAAAAGATGACTGACATCTATATCTGAACTACATAGGTTAGGTCGGAATGGTAGCTGTGGTATCATAAAGTTCACTTGAGCACGCATAGTGGCCCGTTGTTATGCCACGGGTGAACGCAGTCCCTGTACTGAGAAAGTTCCTTCAAAATCAGGGAAGAGGAAGAAGTTGGTCAGCGCAAGGCCTACACACCTGGACCTGAACTACATACTTCGCCATGGAATACTTTTAATGTTATTGCACAGCTTTCTTAACCTCGAGAGAAATTTTAGGGAGACCACTCATTGCAGGAGAGTGTTCTAGAACAAGTTAGGGAAGTTACAGATTTTTCAGAGAGAAGTTTTGTTGTTATGTCAACATGAGAGCTTAACCATATGCCAATAGGCTTACGACTTTGAACCCCGATAGTTGGTCTTCTGCAATTCAAGCGTGTCTGTTCATGATTTAAGTGGCTTAGGACTTAGATTGATTGTATTTGAACTCCGATAGTTGGTCTTCTGCAATTCAAGCGTGTCTGTTCATGATTTAAGTGGCTTAAGACTTAGATTGATTGTATTTGAACCCAGATAGTTGGGTTTCTGCAGTTCAAGCGTTTCTACCTAAAGATGATTCGAGTAAGCTGTTCATTCTATAAGTGACTTAGGACTTAGCCACTTAGCCCCAAAAGTTGGCCTTTTGCAGTCAAGCGTGTCTATTTAAAGATGATTCGGGTAAGCTGTTCATGCTATAAGTGGCTTAGGACTTACATTGATTGTATTAGAACCGCGATAGCTGATCTGCTGCTGTTCAGGCGTTTCTACCTAAAGATGATTCGGGTAAGCTGTTCATGCTTTAAG
The DNA here is from genome assembly GCA_014635995.1 of Sarcophaga peregrina. NCBI lineage: Eukaryota > Metazoa > Arthropoda > Insecta > Diptera > Sarcophagidae > Sarcophaga > Sarcophaga peregrina. The sequence goes on from CM025791.1 coordinate 91,563,200, forward strand.
TGGTTGATTGTACTTGCTCTGTTCCAATTTTGGCTGAAAGCATGCAGTGATTGAATAACTTATGGAAAATGCCCCTAAAACTTTACTGTTGTCACCCAACAATTTGCCAAAATTACAGCATTTAAAGTAGTTTATGCACTAATGACTTCAAAAAAAATAAATTCAGAACAAACACACAAATATACTTCCAGAAATAAAAAAAAAATCTCTCCTCTCTCACTTATTCGGTTTGGTATTTTTTAATTCATTAAAAAATGCCTTTTGGCTTGTAAATGAAACATACGGAGACCAAAAAATGGCTAAAAGCATGAAATACCAGGAGCATACCTAAAAAAACAAAATAAAAAAAAAAATGTTTAAATAATTACAGAACATTTTGCTTTATTTATTTGCATTATTTGCAATAAAACTAACAATTTAACAGCAAGTACTTGCTTGTGTAACTCTGTGAGTGTTTCTTTTTTTTTTTTTGCTTTGCTTTGTTGTGGAAGATACAAAAAGGTATGAATGACCCTCTTTCCAAAAGAGCAAAGAAAGGGGACGAAAATAAACCACAATAACAATAATAATGATAGTGAAGCCTTCAAATGGAACCCCAGTGCAATTTGTTATGCTCCAAAAAGAGAAAGAATGGAAGAGAACAAGTAAGAACACAAGTTTTAGTAATTCAAAGCGGAATAAATAATACCCTACACCATCAAGCATGTTTCCCAAGACGTACAAGAACATGAGCAATTGCATAGCGTAACCGAAACTAAATTATAACTTAATTCGCTAGGGAACTTACCATTTGGTCTACTGGTCATTACAAACTTTAAGCCAGGATTACAACCTAGCTTCTCACACCATTCGTGTAGTGTGTATTCATTTTATACATGAGTAGCGGGACCTACACTTTAAAGTCGACCCCGAACGATTGATTTTTGAGAAATTTTTCAATGCAATTTTTGTTTACTCTCAGAGTTTTTGCCAAAAAGAAGATAAATTCGAATTTGAAAATCCAAGACACAATCCATAAATTTTAGCAGCGCCAAATTTAGAGTTGAGAGTGCAGTAACAGATGGATACTGTTTAACAGTGAAAGGTCACTTGTTTAGGAGCTAATGTTAGAGCATATACAAGCTCAATGAATACTAGGCCTATGAGTGCATATCATACTTAAAGGAATTTTCAAAGACCTCTTAATACAATAAGCAATATAGTCTCATATAAAGTAATATGCTATTGTCAAAATTGGCTTTGAAAATAAAGGGTCCGTCAAATAACTTTTTTTTTTTGAAAATGCTTTAAAAAAAAACTACTGAATCTGAATATTTTCTCAAATTCCTTTTTTTATTTGAAAATACAATCCTTCCGGTTAATAATGGAAAATAATTTCATTCCAATAGCTGCCTCGGCTGGCCATGCATGCCTACACGATTCACGATCCAATTTTTAAGCACATTTTCGATTGTGTGCCGGTGTATTTCACCAATGGCTTCAGGAATATTGTACTTTAAAGCATCAATTCTCTCTGCCTTGCTGGCGTAACACTTATCTTTGACAGCACCCCACAAATAATAGTCCAACGGTGTCAAATCGCAGCTCCGTGGTGGCCAAATGACATCAGCCCTACGGCTGTTAATGCGATCTTCAAAAAAAGGGCGCAAAACTTCGAATGCCGCTTCGACTGTGTGGCACGTTGAAACCAAATGTTGCCAATATCATCCTCTTTAATTTTTATGAACAAAAATTCATTCAACATGGCCCGATAACGATCGCCATTGACTGTAACGGCCACTCCTTGCCTTTTCGCAGAAAAATGGCCCAATTATGGCTCTGGACCAAAATCCGCAGCAAACAGTGACTCGTTTTGGGAACGTATGGATTTTCTGTGCCCCAAATGCGACAATTTTGGTTGCTTACATACCCGAAACGACCAAAATGAGCTTCATCTGAAAATATGATTTTTTATTATCGATCGCATGCCCACTTAGCGAAGTGAAAACGAATGGGATGGTCAATATTCGTGCAACGGAAGGATAAAACTAATTATCTGTGCAAATCAGACATGACCTAAGTGTTACCATTCACGAAATAAGCACTAGTTGAAGAAAACACCTTAGATGGCGGACCTGATAGCAAGTTTTTGATTGAAAATTCTTTAGAAGATCAGTGACATATTGGGAACATATACGAAATAGTAAACCATACAGACAGTATGCAAATTCTTTCTAACCATTTTTGGACACCTCCTTCCTTTACATTGCAATACTTTTGTTCACAAATCAGAATGACAATTAAACTTTCTTTAGAAGAATAGTCTACTATTGCCACTGCTAAACAGTTAACAGTGCTCTGTCAATAGTAGAGGTGTGCGTAAGACATTCTGCTAGCTTAACCTTCACCGAATGCAATACTGTGTGTACACTTTTCTATTGCTCTTGATTTTACGAGTGCACTGAAATGTGTATTTCTCATTTATTCAATGTATACAACAGCACACGTTTGCCTCTGAAGTAACGGAACTATGCTTTGTGTTGTAAGAGCATAATTTACTACTGAAGCTACATTTTCAGTATTGCCATATGAATATCATTAGTGTAAAAAAGGTTTTTCCCCGGGAATAAAGAATTTAAAAAATTTACTGGCAATAGAAGTCGCCGTGATCTAGTGGGTAGTGTGTTGGCTTATTAGACAAAAGGCCCGGGTTCGAATCCCAGGTCAGACATCAAAACGAAAAAATATTTCTTCGGCGACTTCCTCTCAGCAGATTTCTGGCAAAGACTCTGAGAGTAAAAATTGCCATGAAAAGCTTCTCGAGCTGTAGGTCTCGCCACTCATGTATAAAATTAAAGCACACAGCATAAGTGGTGTGAGAAGCTAGGTCGTAATCTTGACTGAAGGGTTGTAATGGCCAATTATGTATGTATGTATGTACTGGCGTCGACGAAGATGTTCGGTTGTCTATGAAGAGTACAATATTTTTGTTGCACTCTTCACACAACTCGCTTTTATATTTTTGTATAATGGTTTACGAGTGCAGTTGTTTTTTTTTTGTACTCTATCTTTGCTTTACATACCTACATACATAATTGGTCATTACAACCCTTCAGTCAGGATTTCGACCTAGCTTCTCACACCACTTATGTTGTGTGCGTTTATTTTTTATATATGAGTGGCGGGAACCTACAGTTTAAAGTCGACTCCGAACGACAGATTTTTTGAGAAGCTCTTCATGGCAATTTTATTTACTCTCAGAGTTTTTGCCAGAAATTTGCTGAGAGGTAGTCGCCGAAGAAATATATTTTTTTCATATTTCGTTTTGATATCTGACCTGGGAAACGAACCCGGGCTTTTCGTCTAATAAGCCAACACACTACCTACTAGACTATGGCGACTACTTCACACGTATTTATATTTGCAGCTACAATCAATATTCGGTCTTGAGAAAAATGCAATAGTTTGGAATTTTATATGTCTAGTGCACGTGCACACCTTTAGTTAATAACAAAGTTTACAAGAAGTGGCGCTGCTAAAAATATGGGTTTGCGTCTTTGGTTTTTAAAATCGAATTTTTCTCCTTCACAAACATCAAAAATCTGCGGAGCGGAAGTCAATGAAGAAGTATTTTTTAATTTTTTGTTTTATTGGAAATGTCTGTAGTGAAGCTTGAATCGCGACCTCATGTCTTATAAGCCATCACACTATCTACTAGACTACAGCGACTTCACAAGGTTGTGCTTCGCTAAAGATATCACAGAGTACGAAAGTGTGTTAATAAAATTTATTGTTAGTGTATCCTCGATAAAATGCCATAGTTTACAGAGCATAGACATGTCACGAATCATATTTTATACTGCAAATTAATCTTTTATTTTGTTTAAGCAAAGTTTTCTTTTAAATTTTTAGAATACGATCCCCATTATAATTTTTGGTTCGTTATCATAAAAATCCTTTTTTTCCAGTAATTGTTTGTGTGTGTGTATGGGTGTGTGTGTGTGTGTTGCCTGGAATCTATATTTAATTTATTTCCACAAAATGCTGGTTTTATATCAAATAAAATATAATTTTATTTGAGATTGTCTTTCTATTTCTCCTACACAAATCTCATATGAATTGTGTTTTGAGAAATCCTTTCTAAATACGAATGAAAAATATTTTTTTTATTCCCAAATATTACTTTTTTTATACTTTTTATGACTTAGTTTTGTGGGTAAAAGAAAATTTTGCTAATTTCTTTATCTTTTTAGATCTCTAAACAAGGAGAAACAAAAAATACGAATTGAATTGCAAACCCTTTTGCTTGCTTTTTATCTGTTTTTTGGTAGAAATTTGTTGTTTTTTTTTCTATTTTTTTGGTAAACCAGTATATAAAAATTCTTAAAAACTTATCCATTTAAATATTTACTTTACTGAACTTAGTTTCTGTTTTTTGTTTTTTTCCTTCTAAAGTTTAATAATCAGTATTGGGGAAAGGAGTTTGAGAAAAGGGAGCAGCATAAGCATGGGCATTATGCTGCCCTCCTCCTATTCAGCTGTTATCTAAACAAATACAAGCTCATTAGTTATGCGTGTCCACACATATCCTTTTTCCGTTTTTTGTTTTATATCTTCTGTCTGGTTGTGTCCTCTCTCACCCTCTTCCCCCCTTTCAGATTTTCAAAGTATTTTTTTTTGTTTTTCTCAGTTAAGATTCCAATTTGCTGTAGATTGCTTGGGAGGATGGGGGTTTGTATCAATTCAAGCTATTTCTTTACTGTTTTGCCATTTTCTTTTTTGCTTTTGTTTTTGTTGCTGTTGTACGTTACTTTTCATGTGAAAATTGCTTTGAATAAAGAACTTTGCCACAAATTTTATTCAATTGACAGTTGACCACAGAATTTGTAACACGCACGTACTATTTATTTGTATTTTAACTGCCAACAGCCACTGCTTCTGCCCACATGCATTGTATTATAGGGTGTTCCAATATGGGTAACATTTTGTTAAAAATTTCTAAATTTTTTTTAGGCCTCGCAAGCTATAGCTTAACATAACGTTCACTTAAAGCAACTAATGATAGCTTGATCTGTAGCTGTATTCGCCGTAGTCTAGTAGGTAGTGTGTTGGCTTATTAGACGAAAGGCCCGGGTTCGAATCCCAGGTCAGACATCAAAACGAAAAATATTTCTTCGGCGACTTCCTCTCAGCAGATTTCTGGCAAAGACTCTGAGAGTAAAAATTGCAATGAAAAGCTTCTCAAAAAAATCTGTCGTTCGGATTCGACTTTAAACTGTAGATCCCACCACTCATGTATAAAATTAACGCACACAACATAAGTGGAGTGAGAAGCCAGTTCGTAATCCTGACTGAAGGGTTGTAATGGCCAATTATGTATGTATGTATGAATAATAGCTTGATGTCTCCAATTAGCTACTATGGCTGCTATAACTAGAGGTTAGCCATCACAAACCAATAAGTTTTACTTATCTCCCGTTACCTCCAAGAGGACCTAGAAGCTCGATCTTTATCATGCTGTAGATAGGAGATCGCTCTAGAAGTTTAGAGCTTGGAAGCTTAACCCTCAATTAAAAACAGTATTTTCTTGTAGTGCTCTCTTCTTAGCAATAAATAATTGCCATGAACAAGTTTCTCAGTTCTATCATTTGAACTCTAGGTCCCTCGAAATTAACAAAAAGGGATGGTATGAGAACCTAAACCCTAATCCTAACTACAGGGTTCTAATAACCAATAAAGTAAGCCGTAACAATCTTGAACCCACCGTTACCTACTACGTACTGTATTGGCTTGTTAGGCATCAGGCTACGGTTCAAACCCCAAACACAACGAAATAAGAAGAAATATTTGTTCGGCGACCTATTCCCAGCAGACTTCTGGCAAACACTCTAAGAGTAAATAAACTTGTCATGTAAAGTTTATCAAAAATCTGTGGTTCGATGAAGCTGAGGCCACTCACATATAAAATTAACTCACACGACATATGTGGCGTGAGAAATTAGATCGTAATCCTGGGTTGCAAACACCAAATATGCATATGTATGTAACCACCACGGAAGTCAGAAGCTCCTGGAACCCCTGTTCCAGCCTGGCTGTTGGTGTGGTCCCTTTTGGGAGCATCGTGGTGGCTATGGTTTGGACCCAAATCGCGGGAAGAGTCTAGTTAGGCTCGGTGTGGAGTTGCATTCTCAGCCGGGTGCAGTGACTCAAAGATCGGAAGGAAGGCTCCGCTCCTAACCAAGGTGGAAGTCATGTCCAAATACATGGCTTCGAATTGATACTCAGATCTAGCATTCTGTTACATCTATGGTCATTGGTAAAAGCATTGTATTTCAACCTGTGCGAATGGCATCGTGGGATTAGGTCCACGGGGACAGGCACCTAAGTAAAACCAATCATCGTTGTATGTATGTAGCCTAATGGGTCATATTGTTCTGGGACATTCAGAATCCTGTAGAGAACATGATGTCCTAAGGGTTCGCCAAGTAATTTTTTCTAAAATTCTGTACAAAACTTCTATATTTGTGCATTTAGTTTCAGTTGAATATCTTTAGAATCCAATCGTACGTTCCGTATCCTCCATCCAGAAGTAAGAATGGCAATACACCAACAGTTGTTTTCCAACTACCAGCAAGTGGTGATCAATTCTTGGAATTTTAAAAACTTATCAGGTGTTATTAAAGTCGCCTGGTCTAACAGGTAGTGTTCTGGCTTATTAGACGTAAAGCCAGTGTTCGAGTCCCAGGCCACACATCGAAATAAAATACAAAAAGTATTGCTTCGGCGATTTTTTCTCAGCAGATTTCTGGCAAAAACTCTGAGAGTAAAAAATTTCTCAAAAATCTGTAGTTCGGAGTCGACTTTAAACTGTAGGTCTCTCCACTTATGTATAAAATTAACACACACTACATAAGTAGTGTGAGAAGCTAGGTCAATAACCCTCACTGAAGGGTTGTAATGACGAATTATGTATGTATATATCAGGCGTTATTCCTCCTTCAAATAAATCATTGAAAAGCCCTCTGGCAACCCTGGCAGCGCCGCCTCTTGTAAAGAGGGACGACTTAATGAGAAAGATTCCCTTCCACAACCTATTATATTTTACAGAAGCTGCTTTTCTAGACAACAATAAGTGGCAACCCTATTATCATAGAAGTTGCTCATACTTAGGTCTTAGAATTGTGGTAGATATCTTTGCTAACATCCTAAAAGGCTCTTCATTATTTGGTTTCAGTTTTCTTCTTCTTCAATACTGTCTTAAGGACTGTCTTTAGTCTTTTTCACCTTTACCAATATCTATTGCAACATCGAGAATCAACTCACATTGAATAGTGAAAAAGGTTTTGGGCTTATTTGAAAGTTGTATGCTATGAAACTCTAGGATTCTTGTTTTTGTCTTCAATTTTTTTTACTGAATTACTTTGTAAAGCTTAAGCTACAAGAACAAAAATAGAGGTTCGATATTAAACCACTTTATAAGAATATACGGTGGTTTATATGAATTGGTTTTTGTCCCTGCTAACGTGAATAGCTTGAGTAAGAGCTATTGAGAGTTCTAAGTCGTTTTATCCCAATATTGTCTAATCGGTTCACCTCTTTGAACTTATTAAACGATCCACGTTTTTACGTGCCTCTTTTTTTGACTCCCTGTTACAACTTAGCTTATGTATATACTCCCATAACTTAAAGAGTATCTCTGTTACTTTGCGTGTTTCTTTGTAAATCTTCTCTACTTCATCCAAGTACCTACAAGGATGCGGGTGTATACGTAATAATAGATATGAGTGTGTGAGTGAGTTCGTTCGTTTGTAATTTTTTCCTTTATCCTGCTGTTACATGTGCATGCCACAAGCAATTGAACTAAACAAACGACTACTTCTTCTTCAATAATTCTTTCTTTCTTTCTTTTGTTCTTTTTGTTTGTTTTTTTTTTCTGTTAAGTTTACTCGCATTTCCTCTCTCCATATGATGCCATAACATTGTGCCCATGGCTTGGCCTCTTGCATTTTTCTCATTAAACCCATGTCCTGAAATGAAACCCACATGTATGAGACAAAAAGCAAAAATAAAGAGAGAGAGAGAGAGAGAGAAAGAGAATAAGTTTCCTTTTTATCACACATTTTCTTACAGATGAGCCAACATTTCTTTTCTATTTTCTTTAAAAAACAATTTTTTCTACGATTTTATTTACAAGTAAATTATTTTCTTTCTCTTTTCTTATATCCATCCCCTCCCATACTTTTAACTGATATTTCCTATGTGTAATAAACAGGCAAATAGTCCAGACCAGACAAGTGTTTCCTTATGAATTCCGCCTTTTCTATGGAATTGAAAATTGAAATTTTAAAAAACTTTTTATGTTTCACAATTATGGCCAAAGTTATTGAGTTGCTAGATTGCCTACACTGGAATGCAGGATAAGAGATTATATTTTCAGAACCTAGTTCGAAATTTATCTATCCTTAACGTAGCATAATTTTTTTTTACCAGTCGTTGACGAGAAGCATAGTCCCCTGCTTACATGGTGTGGTGGGACGTAACTTTGCTAAATGTGTTCCACACTTTCTGTTTAGGCAACGCTAACCAACCTTTATTGGAACTTCTTCGTTGATATTATTCTCTCCTCGCGATAACCGCCTTATATGGAGAAGATTGGCGATTAAATTTGAAAACTATGATGAAAAGTTTTTCTTCTTGGTTGAGCGGCCAATATTAGCATTGAGTAGGATGAGAATTATGGGTCCATTTCGTTTAAGCCATGCATGAGGCAGCGGCATGGACTCTATTAAGCCTTGATAGTTTTTGACACAAAAGTCCTACTTAAGACCTTTGGTCCAGTTCGAGTTAGCAATAATTTCCGCATCCGACCCAACAGTGACCAGCATGAGCATCTTAACGACAACGAACGAAGAGTTCGATAGTTGTGCCACATCTGGATAGTTCACTCGCTCTACATGTACGCTGCGATACCATAATGTTCCGCTTTCCGCTTTCTGGTTGAGATGCTCAAGACAGCTACCATATATGGTGTCTTAGGATTCAGTACCTAGGGACTCAATGCTTTTAGAGCCTCTTGGTCATGATAAAGTATGGTAATATCTTCTCCGAAAAGAGAATCTTTTATCATTCTCGCCACAGCCTAAATTAACATCGCTTCTTCCTGCAAGAAGCAGAACGATCCCATAGTCGTATACATTTAACTGTACCCACCGATTCCGAATGAAAACTACCACTCACAGTTCCGCAATAATTCACTTTTTTCCTAAATCTCTCTTTCAGGAACTATTACGGTCCAAATTTCTTTGTGAAGTCGTATCGTGGCCAATACCTCCTGTAGTCCCGAATTAGTTCAGTATTATCGCGTGACCTATATTTAATCAAACCACTGTCTAATCGCCCCGAGACGCTTGCTAATTTTAGCTATTAAGGTCCTAAAGGTCAAGTAAAGAAAGATAGGGTCACTTTTAATAACGATGTAGGCTGAAGTTTTTATCTGCCGTGTCAAGTGCAAGTTAGGTATCTCGCCGTAGGTTAAGATAGTTCTGACTACTACTGTAGAGGTCATCTTTTTTAGGACTCCACAACCGTGGCGGTCAATGGAGGTCTTTTTATATCCCTAATTACTGATATTCAATGAAATTTTACCGGATATTCCCAAACAGCTTCCTATCGAAAATAAGGCCCATGAATTTAAGTATAAAACCATACTATCCCTGTGGACTGAAAGGTGGCGGCTTATAGCTTCTAGTAAAGACTACAACCTTCGCATTCCCAAGATTAGCATCGATCCTCTGAGCAAGCTGCATCCTATCCCTAATAATATCAACAAATCTGACTGAAATTTTCAGAACAAGATCATTCGCCTAAACTGTTCTGGCATTACTAGCAGTTCACTCATCATTCATCTTTAAATAGGAGAGGGGCGAGTACCTCATATGGTGGGCAGTGTACCTAATCTTGTCAGTGTGATAGATATGGATTCGATACCTATTGATAGACTCGAGAAAAATTAGTTCAACCTTCTCCCCAACCAATTTTCTATTGAAGTCACATTGAATTCATTTGTTGTCTGGTCTAGCAAGCCTCCGATAATGATGTCTGTTTAGTGTGGAGCTTGTGGTTTCTTAGAATTTAAATTTGTATCGCTTGGTAATGATATGATATGATAACCCAGTATAGTTTTTTTTTTTTGAGTGACCAACACTCAGGTGATGACCCCTATTAATGCAGTGCGTTATTTTGGACACTTTTTAATTTGAAAATTGCTTTTTAGTAATAATTCTCATTTTCTTTTTCAATTGTGCTTGATAACATATAGTGTCAGACAAACAACGACGATGGGTGTCCAAGAGGACCTAATCACACGGTGCTCTTTGCACAGGATGAAATACAATGCATCTACCAACGCCCCCAAATGCAACAGACTGTTACATCTGAGTACCAAATGTCAGACAAACAGTCGGACAATCATCACAAATACACAGAGCTTCTGGTGGAAATCAAACACGCGGCCGCGAGACTTGAAGTTTAGCGCATTGCCAAGTAGGCCATAGGAGTATTAAAGCAGGAGTAGTAAAGAGGAGAGAATCAAATTTTTAAATGACAGTTACTACCAATTGCCCCCGGGGGCCGAACATGTTCAGCTTTTTATACACATAGGTCACGAACATCAATAATGTTCATTAAAAAGAACGTAAAATTGCATTCGTCTGCTTGTCAGTTTCTAAAGAAGAAGGGTTATAGCGTTTTTTGTAGATTTCAACGATACACTCAAAAAAATATTACAGTGGCATTCATTAGGTTCGCTAAAACAATAGATGGTTCGGACATCTATTGGAAAAAGGTTCTCTGTAAACAACATACCTGAATTGTGTGTCTACAGCGAATGCTCACATTACAAACGAACCCGACTGGTTAGATTTTTCAAGGTTTTAAAAAATCCTTTTTTTCAGGTTTCAAGGATACACTCAAAAAAATATTACAGTGGGTTCGCTAAAACAATAGAAGGTTTGGACATCTATTAAGATAACATACCTGAATTGTGTGTCTACAACGAATGCCTAGGTTACAAACGAACCCGACTGGTTAGATTTTTCAAGGTTTTAAAAAATCTTGGTTTAAAAATGAGCAAAATGAAGCTTACAAATGGTAATGACTGTTGTTCGAGGTGGAAATGGGAAATTGAGACCAATGAAAAATTATCTCCATTTTGGGAAGAATATTGTTTAAGTTAAATATGCAGCCTTTAGGGATTTGGGGATTTTAGGGATTTCTATACAAAAAACATATTATTAGACCACACTTGAAGATATTACTAACAATTTTCCTCTGGGATAAAGACACGTTTCATACAAAAACACTCACATTTTTATTATGTTTTCTTTATCACGACGTCTGGTTATTACCCTTTTCATGTGTTCATCATTCCTAACTTTGTTAGCCGTCTTAATGAAAGAGTTTTAAATAGCATTCCACTTACGAACCGCATTGTACGAAACGATTTAAAACTAATCTCTGAGATAGCCTTTCGATTATGTTCCATTTTCTCGTTTTTTTAATTCAAAAATTAAAAGTTTTCGTGATTTTTTTTCTACCAAAATTTTAAGTTTTTCCTTCTCATTTTTCTTTTTTAATAAAAAGATTTTCAATAGAAATTTTTTTTAGAACTTAACTGCCAGCATAATAGACTCAGAAAGGAACATATGTACGTTGTCCTTAAGAAGGAAGCCGAAAAAAAAAATAGAAACTTTTTTCTAAAAGACAAACGAGAAGCAAAAGTAATCAAGCAGAATAGATTTCAAATTCAAATAGAAAGAAAATAAATTGAAACAAAGAAGGTTATCAATCCCTGCTTTGATCACTTACAGATTTTTTTTGTTTTTTTTGGTAACTCAAGACAGTAACTTCCTTATACGAATAAGTAAAGAAACAGAAACCGATAAATCCTTTATCTATTTTGCCAACCAGTAGAAAATTTATTTAATGAAGCATTATCAAGACAAAACAACAAAAAAAATTAAATCAGTAGCATACTTATGTTAAGCACTGTGTAAGAGATAATTACTGCAAATAAAAACGGAATACTAAAGCGATTCTGTAAAGTAAAAGGAAACTTACCAATCCCAATAGAAGGCATAGAAGGCAGTGATTTTATTTAAAGTACAGGAAGAAACAGTTTTAGCTGCAAATGGGAAAAATAAAGCAAAAAAAAGAATTTTTTAAAAAATTTTTTTTAATTATTTTTTATTATTTAGTAGCAGATTTTAAATTTTAAATCCTTTTTTATTTTAACTTTCTATAATTTAAAGTTTAAAACAAATAAAATGCGGCCACAAAATTCTGTAAACAACTGGTAGCTGTTTCAGAGACTTGCTTACTTAAGTTCATTAAGGTTGCCACTATACCCTCAAACTGCTTAACTTCTGCATGGCATCTCTATGCTATCCTAACAGTTCTAGGAAAGGGTGAATTCTGTCCAAACAAAAATTTAACTGGATAAGTTCTGTCAAGAAATTTGGAATGCCTTTGACTTTTTAGCACAGGTTCCCTATTTCCGAACAACGACTGGAAAGTTGTTCTGTAATACTCTCTACTTCCTCGTCATTATAGTTACAGAGAAAGTTATAAACAGACTTATGCGCTCAGAAGTTAGTGTCTCTTTATAACTACTATGAGTTTCCAAAGAGGGACGCTGGCAGAGTTAAAAGTGACAGTTCCATTTTGCGTCATTGCTATTTATACTTATAAATCAATGTTGTAGCGAGTACGAATGAATCAGAGTGGTTGACTTTTAATCCTGTTGATTCACTCATATTCAAAATTGCATGAGTACTTATGGGTAGCTATTGGTTCCTAGCTCTAAACTATGCGAGACAATAACATGCCGAAAGAATAGAGCACTCATTTCCCTGTATAGCATTGCAACTGTTACTGAAAACATTATGTCTCGAACACGTTTAACTCTATAAAATCAATTGCCGATCATCCTAAAAATGATTATGCATGACAATAGCAAACCAAGAGAGTTCTTCTGTATCTTGTTGCTACATTTACGAAACTCATCGTAGTCTAGTTGATAGTGTGCTGGATTATTATTCTCTCAAAAATTTGTCGTTAGGAATTGATTTTAAACTGTAGGCCCCGCCACTCATATATAAAATTAACGCATACAACATAAGTGGTGGGAGAAGCTAGGGTGTTGTAGAATGGGTTAATTTGACCACCGGGTACTGTACTTGTCAGGATTTCACAAGTACACGTCCTCTCTCCCAACCTAACCTATAAACAGACTTATGCACTCAGAGATTAGGGTCTGTTTATAGCTACTAGGAGGTTCCCAAGAGGGACACTGGCAGAGTTAAAAATTGTCATTCTGTTTTGCGTAAGTCGATATCATACATACACAATTAGGATCTAGCTCTTCACACCACTTATGTTGTGTGTGTTAATTTTATGCATGCGTGCCAAGACCTACAGTTTAAAATCAATTCCGAACGACAAATTTTTGAGAGAAACTTTTTCACGGCAATTTTATTTATTGTCAGAATTTTGGTCAGAAATTTGTAGAGCTGAAGTCACCAACAAAAATATTGTTTCATATTTCGTTTCCTCCCGTCTTAGAAAACCAATACGCTACCTACTAGACTACGGAGTCCTAACGTTGAATTCTAACCTTCTAAACATATAGCCAGAAATGTTATCTTTTGAGGTACTTAGAGTTCGCTAAGTTATTATTTTCTGGTTGTTGTGAAGTCGCCGTGGTCTAGGAGGTAGTGTGTTGGCTTATTAGGCAAAAGGCCCGAGTTCAAATCCCAGGTTAGACATCAAAACGAAAATATGAAAATACTTTTTCGGCGACTTCCTCTCAGCAGATTTCTGGCAACAACTCTGAGAGTAAAAATTGCCATGAAATGTTTCTCAAAAAATGTGTCGTTCGAAGTCGACTTTAAACTCTTGGTCCCGCCACTTATGTATAAAATTAACGCTCACAACATAAGTGGTGGGAGAAGCTAGGACGTTGTACAATGGGTCAATTCGACCACCGGGTACTGTACTTGTCAGAATTTCACAAGAACACGTCCTCTAACCTAACCTATTTCCTGGTTGAGTATGAATTTGTAGTATCTCAAAAGGCTAACCACAGACTTATAAGGGACCCTATAAGGAGAATACTCTTTGGACTGGCCTTTTTTTATTTACTTATTATTTTTATACAACTCTTTAGAGTTAAAGCCAACAATATTTTTTTTAGTTCCTTAAAGTATGTTCTATTATTTTCCTCTTACCTGCCTAAAGGCATGCCACTAAAGGTGTAAATGTTATGTGCGTTAATTTGTATGTATATTCTCCTCTCTTACTGTTAATGGATCTCTGTAATAATGTCTATCATGTGTTTATTTTTCAATTTACTAAAAAAAATATTGTTAAAGTGTGTGTAAATGCACGTGTACATAAATACTTGTTTACTATGTGGAAGCTTTGGGTGTATGAGAGCAGACCTTCATTGCTAAAATGATTTCGTTTTCCTAAATACAAGTTGTTGGTTCCGTTCTCGGCTTGAATTTTTCCGTTTCTGGTTTATCTTTTCTTTTTTTTTGGTTCGTTATTGTTACGGCTGTTTTGCTAGAGTAACTAGTTATTGTTGTTATTTTTTTATTTTATTCCCCATATACTGTTTTAACTGACATCATAATAATAAATTTTGAATAAAAACCAGGGCAAAACTTACAGAAGACAACAGGAAAAAAAAGACCAACAACTTGTGGGAAATATTAATAAAAACAACGTTTAGTTTGCTTATCGTACGGGGAAAAACAGCGTAAGAGGAAAATATTGAAGAAAAACCCCTTTAGATATGCTACAATTTTTTTTTGTGTGTGTTAATTTTGCAAGTACAGTGAAAGGGAAAGGGGGAGGATTTGATTATCCATAACGTTTTTATGAATTTAATTAATTTTCGTGGTTACTTCTGTTTATGCTGGCCTCAGCACAAGAATGTGTTGGTGATTATTTTAATTTTTTTGCCATGCCCAGCTTTTCTAAACCCCAAAAACCATAATGAAACGTGATAATTTTTTTGTATTATTTTGTTCTTTTTTTTCCCCTCTTTCCTGAGAAATCATATTTAAAATAAAACGAAAAACTATTTTACTTACATGCCGTTTACTGTGTTAAAGCCTTAAGCTTTAAGGAAATTTTTGTTTGCTGCCTTTTGCTGCTTCCAATGATTATTATAAGGCCTGCCTGCCTTATTATCCTTAATTTTTGAATGTTTTGCAAATATTTTTTTCCTTTTTTTGGTTTTTTGTTTCAACTTGTCAGCCTGTGCTTATTTTTTTAAGGGTTTTAATTTTAATTTCTAAGTTGTTTCTTCTTTTTTTTTTTTTTGGACACCATTTGTGGCCACAAATTGTTTGTCGTCCCTTTTTTTTTTTTGATTAGTGGTTGCTGTTAACAAGTCTATCTTTACGTAGTCTCGGTTTTAAGGGGGGTTTTTCTCTTTTCACTTTTTTTTTTACTGGGGTCTGTTATTTTGCTAGACAAATGTCATCAGTTTTTCTCTCATTTTTTTGGTGCATCATGTGGCAAAAACTTTTTTTTGATTTGTTGTTTTTGGCTATAAAGAGAATAAAAAAAAAGAAAACAAAATTATTTATCTAATGGTCATAAGTTTAAACAAAAGATTTAAACGATAAAGGACACTAATGTCCTTTAGATGCTCTAGAATTTAGGTTCCTACGAATGAAAAGAGCTTACAATGCCGTAGAGCTACTTAACGGGCCACCAAACGAAGCTCTTAATAATAGCCCCTATAAAATGAAGTTCATAACACAGCCCTAGAAATTTGGATTTGGTGTTTGCGAAGGCATTTGGCGCACTGGACACAAAACTGTTAGGTTTAAACCCCTAAAAATAGTATTTTTTAACCAATTTTGTAAAATTGTACAGCTAAACAGTGACGTGCTAGAACCATCGCTACTATCAGTAATTGACACTCGTCTTTGCTCTTTAAAATAAGCCCAAAAGCCGAATTGATTGCATGCAACCTTAAAGTAGGGTGTGGGTTTATGTCAAGGGACGCAAGAGAAAAAGAAACGCATTACGGAGATCCTTAAAAATTAATCAGATTTACTTGAAAATTGTTACTTAGGGGCTTTTGGAGTCGCTGATTATAGACCTTCTATCAGATTTTAAAAATTCAAAATGGCGGCTTCAATATGGCGGTAACAGTTTTCAAGTAAATCCGATTAATTTTTATAAGCCACAATGCATTTGGAAACATCTAAAGCCAGCTTATTTGCAAAACCTGCTGTGTAATCAATAAAGGGAATTTACTGTTAGATTTAACTTGCAGTTGGACAGGTAGTTGTTATTTTACTCTCTATCATCCATGAGTAATGTTTCTAGCAGAGATCGACAACGAGTAGATTCGAGTTATAATAATTTCTGATAATTACACGCATTCATACTTATTTTAATATAAAGTAGAAAGTTGGAAGTTGGAATCGTCGTATTCTTACTTAACAATACGCATGATGTTATTGACTTCCATTCGTTTCTACTTAACATTTACACGAAGCACAAAATATGTATGATTCGCATACGAACACTGCAATACTCACAAGAAGATTGTGTGTATGCTTTGCTTGTTGTCTTTGTCTTTCCTTTCTTCTTTGTTTGTATATGCAACAACAACAAAGGCTGTAAATTTTGATGATTATAAGTAATTATAAGTATTTTTCTAAATTTATGAATTAGAATGAGTAGGCTTATGAATCAAACATATTTTGAATGTTATGAGTTGTACTCATACTCATTGGTACCTATACTTATAAATCAATGTTGTAGCGAGTACGAATGAATCAGAGTAGTTGAATTTCAATTCTGTTGATTCATTCATGCTCAAAATTGCATGAGTGCTTATGAGTAGCGGAAAAACAATTCATTGTTGATCTCTGGTTCCTAGCTCTGAACTATGCGAGACAATAACATGCCAAAAGACTAGAGTACTCATTTCCCTGTATATCATTGCAACTGTTACTGAAAACATTATGTCTCGAACACGTTTAACTCTATTATGCATGACAAGTGCAAACCAAGAGAGTTATGGACTCATTCTACTGTATGTTGTTCCAACATTTACGAAACTTACCGTAGTCTAGTTGGTAAGTGTGCTGGATTATTAGATGAGAGGCGACTACGAACGACAGAAACTTTACATGACACGTTTATTTATTCTCAGAGTTTTTGCCAGAAGACACCGTAGTCTAATAGGTAGTGTGTAGGCTTATTAGACGTGAGGCTATATTTCGAACCCCCGGTTCAGACATCACAACAAAAATATGATAAAATATTTCTTCGACGACTTTCTCTCAGCAGATTTCTGGCATAAAAATTGCCATGAAAATATTCTCAAAAATATGTCGTTCGGAGTCGACATTTAACTGCAGGTACCGCCACTCATGTATAAAATTAACGCACACAACGTAAGTGGTGTGAGCAGCTGGGTCATAATCCAGACTGAAGGAAGTATGAATATAACACCAGTGATAATTCAAGCATAGACTGGAAGAAATAAAGAAAGTATGTACAGAATACAGATTTGTTACAGCGAGTATGATTAGTAACTTTAAATGGAGAGGGTACAACAAGCCCATATTAGATGCTTAGATTTATGTCTCCTTCCCCTGTAATAACTACGGCCGACTTTCAATCATTTATCCTAAGCTTAGGCTGTACACGGTTGATTGATATTAAAAAACAGAGCAGTTTTTTATTTCAATGCAATATAACGCAAGGTAGCATCGATATTATATCGTTATTCCTCAAACACAACGAAGTTGTGGAACGTCAACCTCTAGAGAATGTATTAACTAAGACTCAACCCACAGGGGACCATCCTCTACCTGTAACCTGATAAACGCCCGGTTGTTTCCCTTTGAGATTTTTTTAAATTGTTAAGGGTTCTAGTTGTAGTCGACTTGGTGTAGTTGGTAGTGTATTGGCTTATTAGACTTGAGGCCTTAGTTCTAATCCCAGGTCAGGCATTAAAACGAAATACAAAAAAAGTAGTTCTTCGACGTCTTCCTCTCAGCATATTTCTGATAAAAACTCTGAGAGCAAATAAAATTGCCATGAAAAGTTTCTCAAAAATCTGTCGTTCGGAGTCGACTTTACACTGTAGGTCCCGCCACTCATGTATAAAATTAACACACACAACATTAGTGGTGAGAGCAGCCAAGTCGTAATCTTGACTAAAGGGTTGTAAAGACCAATTAATTATGTAGGCTTCTGGTTTGTATTTGGCAATTCGATCTTCTAAACATGAGGTCTACTTCTCTGTAGTCTTATGTATAATTTAAATGGCTTCACACCTACATACATAATTGGTCATTACAACCCTTCAGTCAGAATTATTGACCCAGTTTCTCAAACCACTGATGCTGTGTGTTTCAATTTTATACATGATTGGCGGAGGCGATTTCGAACGACAGATTTTTGAGAAACTTTTCATGACAAGTTTATTTGCTCTCACAGTTCAGCCAGGATTATTGACCGAGTTTTTCACACCACTTATGTTGTGTGTGTTAATTTTATACATAAGTGGCTGGGCCTACAGTTTAAAGTCGACTCCGAATGACAGTTTATTGAGAAAGTTTTCATATGCTCTCAGAGTTATTGCCTGAAATCGGCTTAGAGAAAATCGCCGAAGAAATACTTTTTGTATTTTGTTGTGATTTCTGTGCTGGGGCTCGAACCCTGGCTTTTACGTCTAATATGTTTAAATGATTTCTTTTTTAATTATTCAACAAAAGTTAAGGTTGGCTTAAGCCTCTACCTCTTATCATATTTTATTTTTCTTTAGATTCTCCCTTCAAACCCTTCTTCTTAGTGCATAATAATGCTATGGTACCTTTAGCGGAGTAGAATCTATTCTCCTCCTAAATGTTGTGCGTTCCTACGTTCAATGAGAGCTCCTCTCTCACCTATCAGATTTTGCTTTCAATTCCAATTTCGAGTTAATATTATGAAGGCTGTGAATGCAAAAGACGGTCTGATAGTCAGATATTATAACTATGTCTTGTTCTAGTCTCTAACCAAGTTGAATTAAGCATATCTTTGGATGGTGTAAACTTTCGCTTGGAAGTTTATTCAATAGGGTTCCCATGTACTTTGAATATATCACTCCCGTTGTGTCCTACTATATGCCCTTGAGTTTTCAGTACAATAAATAAAATTTTTATTGGATTTCTAATGATGATGAAAAGAAAACTTATTTCAGAAATCCACTTTTTATATCACAATACATTAAAGCCTTTCGGAGGCCTCGTTGACATTCGCTTATGTACCAGGAAGAACAGTAGAATTCCGATTTGTATGCCAACATAAAGCATTATTATTACATTTGTGCTCTTGTTCTTTTTTTTCATTTGAATGAATTTGTACACAAACATGAGTTTAAAAACAAAAGAGAAAATGTTTCAGTTTCAAGTGGTAGACAACTACAATAATACAACAACATTTAACATAACAAGTTGTTGTCATTGTATTTTAAAAATAAACAAACAAAAACAAACAAACAGTAACAAGAATTGGTTATTTTATATTGATATTGTTGTTGTTGTTATTGTCATAATGTTTAACATTATTTGCATTCATGTATGTACAGACATTGTACATAAGTATGTATGTGTTCGCATACATGCATGCATATGAACACACCAAAAAGTAACCCTTAGGCTATGCGCCTAAAAAATAACAAATTTTTGTTAAACTCTACCAATAGTTTATTTTGTCGTTTGTTTATTGCCTACTTCTATCCCCCTCTCTCTCTATCTCTCACTCTAGCTCTCTCAAGTTCTGCTGTTATATGTACATATGTATTGTTAAAATGTTATGTTAAAGTTAGAGCATGAAAGTAATTTTAGGGGACAGTAAATTTTTTTGTAATGGTTTGTATTTGAGTTTTTTTTTTCTCGTGTTTCTGAAAATGTTTTAACAAATTTTTGTTGTCATTTTGATGTCAATGTCAAGGAACATTATATTTATACAAAATGTCGAATGTCAAGGCATTACTTTTATAAATACAGTATTTGCAGAGGTCGCCGTGGTCTAGTAGGTAGTGTGCTGGCTTATTAGACGAGAAGCCTGGGTCCCAGGCCAGACATTAAAATAAAATACAAAAAAGTATTTCTTCGGCGATTTCCTCTCAGCAGATTTCTGGCAAAAACTCTGAGAGTAAAATAAAATTGCCATGAAAAGTTCCTCAAAAAATTTCTCATTCGGAGTCGACTTTAAACCGTAGGTTCCGCCACTTATGTATGAAATTAACACACACAACATAAGTAGTGTGAGAAACTAGGTCAATAATCCTGACTCAAGGGTTGTAATGACCAATTATGTATGTATGTGCTCGATTTACGCCGTAGAATGTTCCGGAAAAAGGCGACGGAAATAGAAACGATGTAAATCGAATTTCAAAGAACTCATACTATCAGATACATTTATTTGTGTACATTTTACAAAAAAAAAAAACTAAAATAATAAAATTTTTAATCTATGTATTGAATATTTTTAAAGAGGGAATTCCCCTGATTTTGTTTATAAACAACAGCGGCAACGTAAATCGAATGACAACGCAAATCGAAGTTATAGAGAACAAAATTTTTGACGACGTTAATCGAAACAACGTAAATCGAGGGATTACTGTATGTATATTTGTTATCAAGAGTGTTACTTTTTAAATTGTTCACATTAAAGTTTGCGCATAAGAAATTGATATTAAAATTTAATTCCATTACAATCCGATTAGTTTGGAAAAGTTGTTGCCTGTAATTCATATTTTTTGATAAATTAGGGTGACATTTCAATGCCTTATGTGGACATTATCATCTTAGTCTCACCTATATATTTTTTTTTTTTTTTTAATAAAACCAGCACTCAGGGGATGGCCCCTACTCAAGCAGTGCATTGTGCAGGTTTTTAGGAAAGGTGGAAGGAGGGAAGATGCTAACGGCAAGGAAACAAGTTGCTGCTAGGTGACTAGGTAAAATGGCCAGTGTTATATCTTCACCATTAGACAGTCTACAGCAATCATCCCCAAGAAGCCCGCAGTTTCTCACACTACTTATGTTGTGTGTGCTAATTTTATACATAACTCGCGTGACCTACAGTTTGAAGTCGACTCCGAACGACAGATTAAATAAATCTTCACAAATTATGACAGATTTTTTGAGAAACTTTGCATGGTAATTTTTTTACTCTCAGAGTTTTTGCCAGAAATCTTCTGAGAAGAATTTGCCGAAAAAATACTTTTTGTATTTTTTATTTTGATGAGTGGCCTCGGACTCGAACCCTTGCTTTACCTACTAGACCACAGCGGCCCCATAGCTTCCGTTCATTGTTTAGAAATATTTTTCGTATTTGTTTTTTAGAAAAGAATTTTGTACATCATCTTAAGCCGAAATGAATTGCAATTTTATAAAGAAACAAAAAAAAAAACATTTAAAAATGTAAATGTACCGCTAACATTTTACTAGGTTGTGGCCTGGTAAAGGTTAAGACTTAAATCGACACTTCTAATCGGGTGACACTTTTTCTCTCCAACATTTTGTTGAAATCTGACTTTTGCCCGAAAATTGGTTCGTTTATGAAATCAGGTTTAGGCTACTTCAATCAGAAAATAATAGATAATACGCAGTGTAGTCCTATATGGTCCTTCAAAGCAATGGTAGTACCTCATATACCTGTACTGATTATATTCGGTTTTAGCTAATCGTAGAACACTTCTCTTAAAAATGCTTAGTAAAATTGGGATAGGACCAATTTCACCTCACTTCCGTCGGCATTTAGAGGATATATGAATGACAGCAGACCTATTCTGATGACATCCGGATTCAAACAAACGTTGAATACGTTTTCTTTTATCAAATTTTACGCTTTTTATGGAGGTGACTTTTTTTTTGTATAATTGTACGCAAAGAATATGCTTCTATAACGGCTCCGCTATAGAAAGGTTCATGTTTTTAAATTTAAAAACAACGAAGGGTGTGTAGAGAGATCATCGAAATTTTTGTTACACAAATTTTACGTTTGTTACAATTAGAAAATTTGCTTTATTTCAACTCCTATAAATATGTAATTGTTTTTATAAAATTCGTAAACTTAAAAGGAATAAGGTTCTTAAAGTATGCAATAGTTTTTATAGTTTTGTAAATTGTTCACTAAATGAATATCTCATAGAAGTGTGCACCAGTTTTTATTATATTTCTAATTCAAACACTTTCTTAACTTTCTTCTTAAAGTACGCAATAGTTTTTATAGTTTTGTAAATCATACACTAAATGAATATCTCATAGAAGTATGCACAAGTTTTTGTTAAATTTGCACGTCTAACACTTTCTTAATCCAAAATTGTAAATAACTCCTAGAAGTATGCAAATTATTTAATCTAACAAATATAACTTTTAGAAGTATGCCCCCTTTTTTTCATAAATTTTGTAAATCCAGCAATTTTCTAATCTAAAATAATAAATTACCCCTAGAAGTATTGTAAGTATGAAATATTTTGAACTTAAAATAATACAGAACTCCTAAAAGTATGCAACTATTTAAAAAAATTAAACATTAACTTAAAATAATAAATAAATCCAAAAAGTATGCATCAGTTTTTATAAAATCTCCAAATCGAATATTTTCTTAACAAAAACTATAATTATCTCCTAGAAGTATGCATCATTTTTTAAATAAAATTTGTATAATTAACAATTTCTTTATTTAAAATTGTGAATGATTCCTAGAAGTATGCACCAGTTTTTATTATTTGAACACAATTTTTAAGTTGTAAAATTTTTATAAAATTTTTGAAAATGCTACCCAAGCTTATATTTTATTGTTGATTTTTAGGGCAATATAATGCTTAATACTTGTATATGCCTATGAATACTTTTTAATGTAGTTTTGTTAATAGAATAGGCTTTCGAAATGGTTTTCACGTGTAGGTAAGCCGAACAATTTTATTTTATGTTGTGATTGTTTTGTACTTTTCTTTGTTCATGTTGGTCTTAATGCATCTAAAATAAATTTGCTACCCGAAAATGTTGTTGGCCTAACATACAATAATTTCGCGCCTAAAATTTGACTCTCTTGTTGTAGAGAATTTATTTATCCTAGCAATATAACATGTTTACGGTTTAGCTTGCTTATAAGAAAAAATAATTTATTTAAAGACTGCCTTAAACGCTGTTTAAATATTCTATATTTATGTTAAATTCCAGCCAAGTTTTGTTTGAAAATAATAGCGCGCCTAAAATTATTCTTTAATATTTTTGCCCATATTTTTAGTTTAATTTTTAAACTAAGTTTTTATTGCCTTATATAGCCACTAACAATTTAATTTGCTTTAGGTTAGGCCCCCTAGCATATACTTCATATTTTCTGAATAAATTAAAATACATTTAATTTACTTACATTTGTTGATTTGAATGTTATTCACATAGATATGTATTGTTTAAAAATTAATTGCTTTAAATGTAATTCATTTCGACATTGTTTCACTTTATAAAATGGATTTTATTCACGTTTTTATTTTTTGTTTTTGTTTTATTCACCATAATTTTTAAAACATTTTTTCCGGTAAAGAAGAATTCGTTTTACGCCTTCCGATAATTTACAAGACAAGCGACACCTTTTTATTTAGGGTTCATCACTCGTTGCTGTACGAGTTGTAACTGAAGTTGTTAGCGATGGCGATGACGATGACAACGACGCCTTTGGTGTTGGTGTCGGTGATGGTCAAAGTCAATGTTAGTTTTTGCTTTTACACACACATTTAATGTTGTTGGCTTTCGTGGCAATGTTGATAATAAACACGTGAAAAATATTGTATACGTAGGTGTGAGTAAATAACGGATTGTGCTCCCACATAAAATTTTCTCAAACAAACCTTCGCAAATGCATGCATTTTGTTTTGTTAATGTTTACGATTCTGTTCAGTTATTAACATCATAAGGGTGAATAAAAGTTTGATAGCTGAACAGGCCAAGGTGAGATTCATGTTAAAACATAGAAAGAGTGTAAAGGTGAATTTTAGTAGATGAAATAAAGAGAAGTTACAGTTACAAAAAGTTTTACATAAATGTGAAGAGAAATTATTTTATTGTAAACTACAGGATGTTAACATAACAGCACCAATATAATGAGTGTTTAATTCTGTTAAAGAGGTTCTATGTAAGAGAAATAAGGCAATGTTAATAATTAACATTTTATTTCACATGACTTTTGGTTAATATTTTCTCTTTTTATTTCCTTTTACGATAACATACATTCGGAGTTACATTTTTAATGTTTTTTAACATTCTCTCGAAATGTTATTGGTTTTACATGTTAATGGTTTTGGCGGCAATATTTTTAACAAACAGCCGGAATGTAGGCTTTAAATAAAAACTTGATTTATAGTTTTCTTTAGTTTTGGAAGGAAAATCCAAAAATTTTGTAAACACTGTTACCATAAGTGTTAAGTGAGTTGGCTAGGCAGTTGTTATGGACCACTCTCACAGGAAAGTAAATGCATTATAATGCTCTTAGAAAAGAATGATTAACAGAAACCTTTTTCGGATACTCCTACTTTCGATAGAGTTCCTCCTCTTACTTCTGATATTGAAGTAATTATAAATTGATTAAAATTATCAAACGAGTCTGGATAAAAGTCAGTATTTTTATTGTCTGCTTAGAAATATGTCTCGAGTCTTCAAATTAATATACCATCATATCACTATATGTTACCGGAGAGGTTACCTGTAGTATATTTAAGCTTCAAAATGTATTTTTGTTTTATATTCAGTTTTATATATTGAATCATAAGTTTATTATGGTCACTTTTGAAGGTATTTTGTATTATTAATTTCCTTTTGCCTATAATTATGCTGCTTTAATTGAATTTTTTGTTAACTCCTACAAGTATGCCGCAGTAATTCACGATACTACCATTACTGTTATCTAACAGTATAATAAGAACAGTCATGTTAAACTGTAGTTCGTTTTTAAAAGCGTTTTATGCAATGTTTACTTAAAACTGTTAATGGGTTTCGAGCTTCACTGCTAGCAACATTTCCATGCTCTTAAACAAAAAAATCTCTTTTTTAGCTTAGCACAGTTGAAAATGTTAATTAACAGCTTAAGTAAAGAATATAGCATATTAAGAGAGTTTCTAAAAGGTTAATTTTTAAAATTTGTCACAATGTTAAATACCTGTAAGAGAGTAATGCTAATAGATTTACCAGTTGTTTGTATGTAGTTGCTGCTGGAGAAAATGTATTACAGAGTTAAAATATTATTAAACCAGAAGTGTATGTAAAGATAGTCATACATTGGTACATTCATACCAAAAGAGAAATAAAAACATTGTTAATTTATTATTTATTGTAATCCATATTTAAATATATAATTAATTGCAATAAAATTATAATGCAGAAAAATTATAGCATACTTCTAGGAGTAAAAAAATCTATTTTATCAGGTACATACTTTAGGTATGCTTAACCGATTAATTTTCTTCCACGAACTATTCTTAATTTTTCTACATCTTGTTCTACTGTATAGTTCATATAGGCTTCTAAGTTTTCTGTAACCGCCTGTACACACTGGGAATACTTTTTTGCAGGTATATTGGATGATATTGATGAAGTTTTCAAATTACTAAAGAAACTCTTGTTTTAGAATGCTAACTAACAGTGATAAGATTACAACTTAGATTTTTATATGAATTTTTATGCCAACAATATAAAATAGAATGGTTTTCTAGGTTAGGTTTTGTGTACTGTATCAGTCAAGAGCCTTTGTTGGGGATCATAACCTTAAACCTTATACTGACAGTCTACTTCATTGTTCAATAGCATATCATTTAATATAGCGTAGGTTTACAAAAAATTATTTCCATACTAACAAGTTTTTTATTTCAATGATTTTAATTGTTGAAATGATTTTCCTTAGGCGGTTTTCTTTTTTAACCGTTTATAACATACTTTTAGGATGTTAAACCTGTTGTTCATGCTAACATTGTCTAAACAATGTTAATTTACACATTTTCTGAAATGTTAACGTACACTTAACATGGTATTTTAAATGTTTCAAATACGAATTATAAATTGTAACATGTTGGGCCCATTAACCTAGTCAAAATATTGCTATTTTCATACATTTTCTTCTGCAATGTTAAGGTGAAGTTAATATGGAGTTTTGGACTGTTAATGTTTAAAACTGTTAAGCCGACTTCGTAAAGTTTGTAAACGAAATACCTTTATACTTCAATTTAAAAGAATTATTTTCTCTCTCAATGGAAAACCAAATCTTACTCTTTTCGAGTTTTTAGAGGTAAAAGACATGCGCTTTAAAAATTTAGTACAAAATTCAAAAACTCACCACTAGCGTGTTATGAAAATAATTTTGATTTTTCTCTCTGGATTTTCGTTAAACGAAGAGAGAGAGAGAAAGAGTGAGTGAGAGTTCGTGTTTCTGGTATTACTTTAAATGCTTTGCATTTGGTGAGTTTTTCTTTAAGCATTAACCTACCCGAACAGCAATTCCTTTACAATGTATAGCCTTCGCCACGCAACTGACATTTGGGACAAGTTAGTACAATTTCGGGATTTGCCAGGTTGTAAAGGATATTCTTAAGGAGAGCGTTAGAAATTAAGAAGAAACAAACGAAAACGGGGAAAAAATAAAAAAGAAAAATTATTCAAAAGAAAGTGAAACGAAATCTAGAAATGAATTAAGCGGCACTTAAAAATTTTTGAAAATTAAAAAAAAAAAATTAAATTAAAAAAAAAGAATTTATTTTTGGAAAGTCTTCGACTTCGTTTCAGTTCACAAGAACAACGCGATTGCCTGTAACACGATTAGCCTTTCGAAACGTTGAGTTTTTGTTTGTTAGCAATTCAAATGAAAACGTTTCGTATTTTCGTTTAAGCAAATATTTCGGCTCAAGGCAGGCTCTCTTACCCCTTGAAATAACTCCTCTTTTTCTTGTGTTCTTTCTAACGAACGTGTTAATAACCTGGCAGCGTGAATTTTTTTCCCCAGAATTTAATTTTTTTTTGTTTGTTTTAATTTTTACGTTCGTTATTAACGTCATATTCAATTAACGTGTTTATCTTGTATGAAAGCATAAAAAGTGTGTTTTGTAGATAAAAATATCACGAAAAAATCTCTCTTCGTATACCAATTGAAATGCAATCAATTTATTTCATAATATAATGGAAATAATAAAATAAAATTCAAATAATAATCGTAATATCAATCGTCGTAATCAATAATTTCATACATGCAATAAAAATTTATTCACAAAAAAAAAATCTCTTCATTTTTAATTCAATATCTGAGTGTATATAGTCCCTCGAGTGTTTCAATGTGTAAACAAGTGTATATAATCAAATAAATAAATAAATAATAAAAAAAATCATTGAAATATCCATTATATCCAGTGTAAATTAAATCTATAATTGAAATAAATTTAAATCAGAAATAAATAAAAAAAAAGAAATTTAACATCTCAACAACGACAAGGCTTTAGCTGTAGCCTGGATGAAGGATTAAAATTGTATATAAAAAAATTAAAAATAAAAAAAGAAATGGTAATGATAACATTTTTTTCAATTAAATTAATCCAAATAAACCAACCATCTAGCAGGGAACGTTTTATAATAAAAATCCATAAAAAAAATTAAAGCCTACTTTAAGGCTTTTTACGATTAAATTTTAAAAACATGTTAATGGGAAAATAATTTTTAAATTTGAATTATTTTAATGCTAACATTTTGAAATGAATGTTCTACCAAAGAAAATCAAGTGCCTATTTTTAGGCGTTTTAAAAGTATCCACTGTATTTGTCTTTCTAATAAGTTTAAAATTTAAATTATGTTTTCTATTACATTAGAATACTGAAAAATAGCAAATAGTGATTATTCTTTTAGTTACTAGGAGTTATCAAAAAATACATTTGAAAATAGTGTGTACTTTAAGGGCTTTTTTCTTTTGGTAATTAGAGAAATTACAGTTCTTTGCGTGCCTTCACATTTCTTTTGCTCTCGTTGCTAGTTTATAGCATTTTGTAACTCCTATTGAACTTATAATCATACTTAAATGAATTTTAGTTTTTGTGGTAGTCTTTATGGTGATAATAATAGAATAGAAGCTTTAGTTATCGACTTGAATGCAATAAAATAATCTCCTTCCATTGTCTTAGATTTCTGACCGGCAATATCGTTTCCCTTTGCACAAAACTCTGTCGAATACTTGCAAACGCATACCTTAAGACCTGTATCCTTCCGTAAGTATATTCAATCGAGCTCTGTATTCTTCTAAAGCCAAATTTATTATCACTTGATTTATATGTTATTGCCTTGAGGGCCTGAAATCTTTAACTGTACTCCTGGACTGGTCTTGGTGATAAAATACGATTTACAAAAATTTGTTTGCATACTTATAGGATCGATGACAAATTTTTGGATGGAGGTAAAATACTGATAATAATTGACAGAAAATTAAACGTTAATTTAACCTATTTTGATTTATTACAAGCATTTGGATTAATTAACGAACAGAAATTGTAGTATTCTTTAAGGAGCATATATTTTTGAAAATATATGAAAAATCTGAAAACAAAATACAAGCTAAGAACAAGTTATGCTAATCAGTTACGTTAAAAATAATGGAAATTTATCGTATCTTTCTAGGAATTATAATTTCAAAATAATTTTACAATTTTCGTACCTACTTTACAGGCGTTTCCAGCTACTTTTTTCTAAAATAGTTTTTCAACGTTAATTTAATAATAATTATGAAGGAGAATAATATACCTAATTTCGTTTAAAAATAAATTTTTAAAAAAAGTTTTTGTGCACTATATTTCTAGGCAACATTACTTTAGTTTTACTCATTTTGAATTTTTTTTCTTTCAAATTTTGTAAGTAAAAGTAAAATAGAAATGATTGATCTCAGATCCATATTTTTTACCTGAAGAAACTGTGCAAACTATTTTCAGTGGAAGCTGGCTTGATAAATAATTTCTTGTGTGTCCGGCCTGCATCTTCTTTTGCATGGCTCTTGTATAAGGATTCTCTAATTTTTTTCTAGTTAAAAAAAAACTGTTGCCTACTTTGTGACATCTCATTTAAAATAATATTTTTTGCATACCTTGCGGTTGATTATAAACAAAAATAAAGGCGAACATTTCAAATTAAATTAAAAACATAGCAAACAGAGGGGGTCGCCGTGGTCTAGTAGGTAGTGTGCTGGCTTATTAGACGTAAAGCCAGGGTTCGAGTCCCAGGCCAGACATCAAAAATAAAAAAATACAAAAAATATTTTTTCGGCGATTTCTTCTCGTTTTTCTTCTTGTTTCTCAAAAATCTGTCGTTCGGAGTCGACTTTAAACTGTAGGTCCCGCCACTTCTGCATAAAATTAACACACACAACATAAGTGGTGTGAGAAACTGCGGGCTTCTTGGGGACGATTGCTGTAGACTGTCTAATGGTGAAGGTATACCACTGGCCATTTTATAGTCATCCAGCAGCAACTCGTTTCCTTACCGTTTGCATCATCCCTCTCTCTTTCCACTTTTCCTAAAAAACCGCAATGCACTGCATGAGTAGTGGTCAACCCCTGAGTGCTGGTTTTATAGAAAAAAAAAAAGAAAACGGAGGGTGAACATTGACTACATTTGTGCTTATATATTATTGTTATTTAAGCCATCTGACGGACGAATGCGACTATCTCATGAGTCCTCGTTTGAACGTCTGCATGCTGCTTCTCTTGTGGCCAAATGTTCCCTTCTTTCTTCAGGATTCTTTCTTTCTTCAGAATAACTTCAGACTTGGTTTTAATTCTTTGTTAACAACATGCCTGCGTTTGCTTTATTATTTTACGATTGAATTTTCTTAAAAATACCGTTTACAAACACTAGTTTTCAAGATTTGGATACTACTTAATGCCCCTATTTCCCATCCACAGATTATTCTATTCTGAAGTTAATGATATTAACTTTATGCTATTTTTGGATTTTGTGAAAAATAACAGATTCTGCACATAATGGTATACGCAACCAGTTTTACTTAATATAGTGCCAAAGTAGATGAATTTACTAATATACTACGTCTCAATGCCATATCCTATTATATACTTTGAAATAACAAATTATTTGAGTATCAATTTCCTTGAAATATATTTAAAAATTCAATTTTATTTTTCCCCCCCTTATGCATACTTTAAAATTGTTTTTTTTCCATGAAGCCTATAACTATGCCACAGAAAACCTATCGATTGCTTTAATAGCACAGTGTGTGTTTGCTGCATTATGTTGTATTTTAATTTTGTAATATTATTGGATATTCTAGGTTTTAGGTCAACAACGTGCACGTATTTTAATATTTCAATTTTCATTTTATTAAATAATTAATATTTATTATTAATAACTTGATTAATAACAATTTCAATGTTTCATTATATTAACTGAAGTATATCACTACATACATACTTACTCTATAGACTTATACAAACACGCTCGTATACTTAACAATTTTCAAGTGCCCTTAAGTAGGCTTTATATTCTTTAATATCAGTTATAGGACGTATGAATGTGTATTACAAACACAAGTAGCTAGGCAGACGAAAAGTATCATTATGGATATTTGATTGAAGAATTTTACCAGGATTTTTGAAAAAAATCAAAAAAAAAACTGACTGACTGACTTATTAAATTAATCTTAATTTAAAAAGGTTATTATACTCTCAATGAAAGTGAATAGTAGTTTAGAGGATTAAATTTATAAGAAAACAATTTTTAAAGATTTCTTTAATCTGTCGTTTGAAGTCGACTTTAAACTATAGGTCCCGCCACTTCTGTATAAAATTAACACACACAACATAAGTAGTGTGAGAAAATGCGGGCTTCTTGGGGACGATTGCTGTAGACTGTCTAATGGTGAAGTTATGGCACTGGCCATTTTATAGTCACCTAGCGGCAACTCGTTTCCTTGCCGTTCGCATCTTCTCTCTTTCCACTTTTCCTAAAAAAACCTGCACAGTGCACTGCATGCGCAGGGGCCATCCCCTGAGTGCTGGTTTAAAAAAATATATGAAGATGAATATATAAAGCAGTATGGGAATGAAATGACATGTTTCAAATGTAGATGTAATAATAATGCAATACCAACGACTTATTTGTTGGTTTCAAGTCGTAATGGTTAGACATTCCTGTTGCATATAGCATACTTTAGGGTGTGAAGGCTGCTTCTTTAAATGTTTAAAATGATAAATGATAAAGCAATTTATAACATTTGCCTCCATTAATAGTCCTTGGCAATGATTTCTAAAGCTGTTTTTTAACAGTGGTTATATCTGTAGACTAATTTGAAGTTAATTTTGTTCTCTACTACTGCGATCTTAAAGGCTTTCACAATGCATGGATATGTGTTTTGCCCTCCCACTGTCCGAACCTAACTTAACCTGTCGTATATCTTTACACTTCACAGTTATTGGAATAATTGTAATTGCGAAGCATTAAATAACATAATAATATTTAATATTGAAAGATAAAAGCATATTCCAAGGTATTTTAGTATGAATCTAGTATCTATCTAGTCTATTTGTTAAAAAGGATCTTAATTTGTGTTGCATACTTTAGGTGCTTAGGCTTAAACTTTTATTTTCCTATATCTTGGAAATCTTTACTAAATATTAAAGTGTATTTTGGGGATACTTATAAAAACAAATACGTTGTATATGTTTAGGCTTTGTTGAGAAACATTTTTCTTGTTTTCTATTCCTCTAAGAAGATTATGTTTAAAGATATTTAGTTTATATACAAACCATTTTGTTTTACAAATTCCTTTACGTTTTTCTTTCAGATTTTGTTTTTTGTTTTAATGTTGCATACTTTCCGGCTTACATTTTGTTTGGAACGACTGGTATTTCCCTTTTGTTTTAAAATATTTACTTTTAAAGGATTTAGTTAAAGACTAACCATGTCTATATTTATTTAACGTACAAGTTTACCAACCCAAGGTATGCCGTATTTAGGGAAATACTGGAACAAAAAAAATAGGAAATGTTTTCCACCGCTTTACGGTTTAAAAAAGTCAACTTTGTTTAGGCAAAAGTAAACAGAAAAGGTCAGTTTGTTTTCGAGATTAAATTACAGAAAAAAAATTGTTTTTTTCGTGTATTTTCTAGAGGGAGTGTGTTTGTTTTAAGCTGTAGTGTATTAAATATTTATGAATAGTTTCAGTTTTTTTTTTTTTCGTTATTTCCATTTCAAGAGCTTAAGATAA
The DNA here is from genome assembly GCA_014635995.1 of Sarcophaga peregrina. Classification (NCBI taxonomy): domain Eukaryota; kingdom Metazoa; phylum Arthropoda; class Insecta; order Diptera; family Sarcophagidae; genus Sarcophaga; species Sarcophaga peregrina. The sequence goes on from CM025791.1 coordinate 91,595,507, forward strand.
AAATAAAGCATTACGTTTAGTTATGGCTTGTTTTTCTTTCTTTCTTTCTGCAAAAACCATAACGCTTCAGTTATTTTCTATGCTTCAAAATTTTTATGATTTTTTCACTTCTGTTTCTTAGTCGTTTACTAGTTGTTTGCAATCGTAAAATATCAACATAATTCGAAGAACTTTCGAAAACATAAAAAACTAAAAGTTGTGATGTTTAAGATGGCTACCACAACTCTTAAAAGAAGTATGATAACATAATGAACGGAGGGTTGTTAGAGAAATGTAGTAAAGGAATCTGCTGCAGTTATTAAATTCTAAATGTTACTTAAAGTATTACTTAAAGTTCATTTGGATCTGTTTTTACTAAGTTTATATGCCCTAAAGTATGCTGTTAACAATTTATTTCTTATTACGCCCTAAATTATACTTTAAAATTTTTGTTTAGATAGTGTATTTAACAGACACAGTACTTATGAACGGTAATAATAAGAAATAAATAAAGTGTAAGAAGTCGACGTAGTCTAGTAGGTAAAGTGTTGAATTATTAGACGTAAAGCCCCGCTTCAAAACCCAGGCCAGACAGCTCTAACAAAATCAAGTTAAAAAATAAAATTAATCTTCGGTCACTGCATCTCAGCAGACTTGTGGCGAAAATTCTGAAAGCAATTGAAATTCTCATGTGAAACATGCTCAAAAATCTAGCATTCAACGTCTTTTTTGAAACTGTAGGTACCACCTATTCATTTAATAAATATTAGCACACACAACATTAGAGGGGTGTGAGAAGCTAATCGTAAGAAAAAAACATATTAAATGCCTCCTGAAAGATTTGCTCCCTTTAATATGCTTTGAATTATTCCCATTATATAAAAGTATGGACAAGAAAGCTGGTATAAAGTTAGAGATAACGTGTAGTTTAAAGCTTTATCAGAATCGGATTCTCTGGTACAGTTTCAGAAAATTCTTATGAAACTTATCACTTTCAAAAATGCCTTAAAATAGGCTTCATATGTATGTACTTTTTTGTGAAATTTGGCTGCAGTCCTTTCAAATTAAAAAAAGTTTCCCTCTTCAAGCTTATTTGTTTGCCTTTTATCGGGCAGGTCAGATCAAGTTAGCTGGTAGCTTGCCATTCATTCCAGATTATTTGTTTATCTTTTATTGGGTAGGTTAGATCAGGTTAGCGGTTAGCTTACCATTCATACACGAGTTAACCCGGTGGCCCATATGATCCAGTGTGAGGCAAGACTTTTTTTTAATGACCGGTTTATGATGGGTTTGAATCACTTATCGGCACTCACATAAAATGTATTAGACCGATTCCATTTTTTCCACATCATAGGATACTTACGACGATGTAATATAATTTTTTTTATATTTGTTCCTTAAAGTATGTTTTGAATTTTTTTTTGTATCATTAGAGTTCTTCAATCCAAGTTGTTCCCGGTTATTAATGTTCTGTTTTTTCCTATAAGGATTAAGATGCTACAAAGTTAGGTAAAGCATGTTTTACTACTTCCTAAGGATTATGGAGGCAATTGCATAAAGGCCTTTGTAGCAAGAGGTGTGTTTGAAATATCATACGACATTTTGTTGCACACTGTTTACAGAATGACGTATGAGTTATGAAGTATATTTTACAGCACTAGGCAGGTTATATGTATCAAGGGTTATTTGGCAGAGATGCTTACTAAAATGATTTTTCGTAGAGACCTATATGGTTTTAATTGGCAAAAATAAAAAACAACAGCAATATCAGTAAAGGTAATAATAAAATACGTCTAGTACATAATGCTTTAGTTAGTGCATCACCTATTTGAAATACAAATTGTAATTTTCCCTAAAATTGCCTAAAAGTATGCTTAAAATTTTTCTTACTTTTTTTTTGTTTGTCAAATAAAACTTTTACATTTTAATAAAATATTTCTTTAAGATTTAAATTCTTAAAAACTTATCATACAACCCTTTTCCTTATACTTTTACAATTGCACACACTTATCCTTTCAGTAATTCTTATGAAAACCGTGTAGTGTATGTATAAGGAGAAAAAACTTTTTTCATAAAATAAAACCATAAATGCATTTAAAGTAATTGAAATATATTTATACGTTTTTACTTTACGTTATTCTTTCTTTTTATTTTACTTTTTTCGTTTTTTTTTTTTCAAGTTTAAGTTCAATACACGCGTTATGCACCCAAAAGTATGCTTTCGAAATAATATATTGCAAGTAAAACATACGAGAAAATACGAGAAAAGTTTAAGTAACTTGAAAACATTCGTTTTTTTTTTTTTGTTTTTTTTTTATAAATATGAAAAGAAAAGTCTTTCTTATAAGTTATGGAAAAAAGTAAATTATTATTATTATTTCTTCTTTTTCTTTACGTTTTTTCTATTATAATTTAAAACAATTTTTTTTTCACTATTTATGGTGAATTTTTACCAAATATAGTAGATTTTATTTTTAGTTTTTCTATATGGAAAATGGATTTTTTTTTGCTCTCTCTCTCGTTTATACACTTCATTCTATAAGTACTTCACTATGTCAGTTTCGTTAAAATAAAAAATGAATATTTACATTAAACATTAATAAAGCAATAATGAAATAAAAAAAAGTGAAGTGAAAAAAAAAGTAAAATAACATGAATGCAGTAGAATGAATGCCCATATTCAGGTCAACAACACATCTTTACTTTTTAATTTAATTTTTGTTTAACGTTAACTTTTATAATATTTTCTATGGACACGACCTTTAACAGTAGAGAGCAATGCAATGTAGTCTAGAGTGGTTAGTGTGCTAGACTATATGCCTACAAGTCAGGGGTTTGATTCCCACCAGAGACACAACACCATGCATAAAATTTGTAATTGTGTTCTAATCAGAGTCGCCGTAGTCTAGTAGGTAGTATGTTGGCTTATTAGACTGAAGGCCCGAGTTCAAACCTCGGATCAGAGATCATAATGAAAATATGAAAACATTTCTTCGGCGTTTTCCTTTCACCATATTTCCAGCAAAAACTCTGAGAGTAAATAAAAAAAGTTGACATGAAAAGCTTCCTAAAAATCTGTCGTTCCGAGTCGACTTTAAACTGTAGGTTCCGCCACTCATGTATAAAAAATTAACACACATAAGTGGTGTGAGAAGCTAGGTTGTAATCCTGACTGAAGGGTTTTACAGGTCAATTATGTATGTTCTTATCAATAAATAAGTGAATAAATAAATCACTTTGTTTTCTTGTTAACGAGCTGTGGACTGTGAAGCATCTATCAAAGAGATTCAATCGATATAAAAAAAACGCCTCGAAACTTTGGAGCTAAAATATCACAGTTGGAGTCTCGCCTATCTCCATACCAATCATGATTATGCATTATGCGCTTAGAGTCCCACGTCTAGTGATAGGGTACTTGATGCCGGTCAAACACGTCTAACTCCTACAAACTGAAAATATTTCTTCATATAGATATTTCGGCATTATGAGAGTAATAAGAAAAGCCGTGTCATAGGTAACCAGGCCAACATCGAAATACAAAAAAACAAAAGTATTTTTCGGCGATTTCTTCCTTTTCTTCTTGAAAGTTCTCAAAATTTGTATCGGAGTCGACTTTAAACTGAGATCCGCCACTTGTATAAAATAACCACACTAACATAAGCGGGTGAGAAACTGTGGGCATTTTGGGAATGCTGTAACTGATAATGGAGGTATACACTGGACATTCTTATCATCAGAGCACTCGTTTCTACCGTTCGCATCTACCTTTCCAACTTTCCTAAGACAAACGATAGGGCATACATAAATAAAAAAAAAAAATGCCATGAAAAGTTCCTCAAAAATCTGTCACTTAAATATGAAATTAAAACACACAACATAAGTGGTGTGAGAAGCTTCGTCGTAATCCTGACTGACTTGTATTACACTCCTTCACCAACCAATTATGTACGTTTTCAATAATATTTCCTATTGAGTATCAGAGTTTTGTTCAAGCCATCTTAGCTGCTTTCAGCTTTCCCTTCTAAGAAGTGTTTGGTCTTGTAAAGTATCATTACAAAGGTTCCTGTCGGTGTCCTCTTCACGTAGTCATTGTTATCTACTCGGACTATACGGTTCTGTTGGACGTGTAAGGAATTGTGTCCCTTAAAGATGCTTAAAGTACTCTTAAATCGCCTCTACTCTGTCTTATGGATTACTTTCCACCAGAATTGTCTCCAAGTTTTTTTTTTTGCAAGTTTTTCCCTGGTGTCTAGGCATATGCACTACAATTCTCTAGCTTTTCGGTAGGGTATCTGATCACTCCTTGATATATAGATAAGCATAACCAGAATAGCCCTTGAATACCTATCCCTGGACTACCACTGAAAATATCTACTTAATTCATTTAATTTGCATTTGTCCAACTTGGCAATTCTCGGATTGCATGCTGGAAGAGGATTTGTTTGCTTTTTACTTCTGCTACCTATACCATTCTACCTATATCATCCGCCCTGTGCCCGAAGTCTAAACAGTGATATGGCTTGTAGTCTCTGCTTGAATCATTTTCCTATAGCATATACCTTCTAATACCCTATTAGCTGCTTACCTTATCGTCTTAGCTTACCTCTAAAAAACACACAATTTGAGGCTCCTGTAGTATTCTAAGATAGTATTTGCTGTTCATCAAAGTACAAGTTCCTGAAGGTCTGGCTACACTGCTGTAAAACCAGAGTATCACTCTCGAAGTGAGGCTTCATTTGAGTTTCCTTTTGCAGCCCATATCCTAAAAATTATTTCCACTCTTTAGTAACCCTAGAGTACATAGCTTATGCTACGAAAATGATCTTGAAGGCACTCGTCAGATCCATGATTACATATGGATCTCTAATCCATTGAGCCGTTTAAAGTACTTTGCAAAGTCCCTAAAAGCATTTTTTGATAGAAATAAATCTTTTACTTTCATATTCCTATTTGCCAGCCACTGTAATTCAATATGATGTTTGCGAATGTTTACACTAACCCTTCAAAATATGCTTTAATTTATATTTTAATAAAAAAAAAACATATTTCAAACGCTTTAAGGTATACTTTAAACAATTTTCAACTTATTTTTGTTAAAGTTTCTATCAAACCTTTCTATATACTATCTATTTTTGATTGTTTAAAGTATTTTTTTTAACTCTTTAAAGTATGCTTTAATTTAATTTTTTGTAAAATTAAACTTGAATTAAAACTTGATAGGCTTATGGCTATTGAAAATAATAATAATTTTTGCTTATGCTTTGAACAAGAGAATATTCATAAATTATTAATTAATTGAAGACAAACAGTATAAAAGTTGAAAAGTAAAGCATACCACAAGGCTTAACTGACCGGAAAAATAAAATACAAAAATTAAAGGCTTTAAATAAGATCATTAAATAAGATTTAATATATATTTGATACAATATTAATTTCACTTTTGGTTCAGAAAAATGCATATAAAAATTAAAGTATATATTAAGGCTTTTGGGAATATAAAATGTTTTAATTGTTTCAATAATAGAGATTTGCAAATATTTTGAATTTCAAGTGGCTGTCTGGAAATATATCCCATTAAAAAAACTGATTTTTTTTTGGTAACAAAATATTTAAAGCCTATTTTAAGGCTGAAACAAATCAAATGTACTATAGTTTGTATTAATAAAACAAATAAAGCATCAATTTAGTGAGAGTCAATAACGTTTTTATTAATTAAACAAATTACAATATGCCGGCATTAATGAAGCCTAAGCAAATATTTACTTTATATTAATATTGAAGCATACTTTTAAGTGTTTAAACTCTTTAGTGTTTAAATAACACTTTAAAGTATAAAACAAACATCAATTTGGATGACTGTGAAGTTCAGAATAAACCATATAATAAAATCTGTAAATAGACTTTTACAATAAAGCTACTAAAAGTATGCTTCATTATTTGGTTCTTTTTTTATTGAATGACAAAACTTATATAATTTGACTGTTAGATATGGGTAGTGGCTAGTTGACTACAAACTGTTCCTTTATGTATCAAAATGTCGAATATTTAAAAGGCAACTGTACCTAAATGTATGCTTTAGTTTTTATACATACGAAAAATACAATTTTTTTTATTGTGATAAAAAATGGTGGATTTCTACAGCATGGTTTTTATTTTGCGTGGCTATCTAAACATCTTTCAGTTCTAAAAAACAAGCATACTTTAAGGCTTTAAGAAGAAAACTAGTTGTGCGTGTGTGTCTGGTATTTATTAGTAAATTAATGTAAATTATGTCGCTTTTCTTTCTCCCTATCCCTCTGTTCGTTTCCTCTTTTATTTAACTCTGCTTACATGGCCTTCGTGTTGGTTCCTTTTTTTTGTGTGTGTTTCATATCATGACCTCTTGCCACATAGTATGCCACAATATTTGTTTAGTCGCCACTGTTGTAAGTGGGCTATGTTGACAAATATTTGTTTCTATCTTAAGAATATTATTGTTTATGTTATAGCTTTGACTTTGAACGTAAATATTTATATTCCCATCTCCCTTTGTGGCTCCTTCAACGTCTAGCTTTTTTATTGTGGTTTAACTTGCGGTCTCTTGGTCTTAAAAGTTACTTACAGATTTTGCTTTTGAATTTTTGTATTTTATTTATATAATGGTGGCATAATTATTTTAAGAATTATGTCCCATAAAATATAAGATTTTGTCTAATTGAAATATAGTTGCTTGGTGGTATATTTGGTAATAAAATAAAGCATAATTTTAGGAAAAAAATTATAAATAATGTGAAGATTTAAAAGCATAATTTATATTCATTTTAAGGGTAATAAGAGTATTTGAAAGTGTTTTTGTAGGTTTTAAGGCTAATTAGTTTATCAAGTTAGGGAGCATACTTTAAGGAGTTTTTCGTGATTTTTTTAACTTAAGCAAATAATGTATATGTCGTTGAAATCTAGTGGGTAGTGTACTGCTTAATGGACATAAGCTGGGAATTTTAATGTATTGAAATAAAATAAATATGAAAAGTAAAAATGAAATAATTCGGGAAATTCCAAAATATGAGTAACCCATCACCATTTACATTTCATAATTGCTTTCTCCACTGGTCTGCTGACAAGCAGCTCATTTATAGAAATTGTTTGAGACTTATGCAGTACTCTATATAGGGCTTATTATATCATTTCATTGCCCGAGAGCTACCCTTGCTATGTCTATACGTTCCAGTCTTTCTAGATAGGGGTTTTCTGTATTACGCTTTATAATTCTTGCTAAGTAAATGCTATGTTTTGTCGTGACTGTATACATGATTTGAGATTCAAAAAAGTATTCATGGAGTTTTTGTCAAAAATTAACTTTAGCTTCTAGAAAATCGCAGCCTTTAAAATATTTCCACTTTAATGTCGTTTGATTCAACTACTTCGTGTTAGCTTTTGCAAATTACATAACACAACTGAATTCACTCAATTTTTCACTACGTCTCTGGTTATGATCAGCGTATATTTTCCACAGAGTACTTATTAAATCCACTGAGAACATTTTTCTATTCTTTCACGGTTTCAAAACTCGTATTGTTTGTAGTTTTTCCAATGCGTCACTCCTTTCGTTCAATCAATTTTTGATAACCTCCAACGGGGAACTGTGTTCTATGGCAAAACCACTTCATGCTTAACTTCTTCGGAATATTAAAGGAATTCTCCGTAATATAAAATATTTTTCAAAGGATATTAGCGAATATAAGTTCAGTAGAAAGTTTAAAAACTATGTAACTGCAATGAAATAATCTTGCCTCACCTAGACTGTCTACCAATTCTAAGTAGCTTTTTTAAATAAAACCCTTTAAACTTTTTAAATGTAGCATACTTTTGGGATCTTTTTAAAAATGAAAATAAAATAAATCTTTGACAAAACTTGCCTCTTCTGGACTGTATGTTATCAATTCTAAGTAGCTTTTTTAAACAAGACCCTAAAATTTTTTGAAATATTGCATACTTTTAGGATGTTATTTAAAAATAAAAATAAATGTATAATCTTTGACAAAACTAATGTTAAAAATAATAAAACAAAAATGTATTTCCTATTAATTACCACGTTTTTCGCTGAACCATATTTTATCTTTTCATCATAAAACAAAAAAAAAGAAGAAAATATTTCACTAAAAGCATAAAATGATTAACGTTCGAGGTAATTCTTTTTTTTTGTGCTCAACACTTTTACTAAATTTAAATTGTTTTTTTTTTCCTAGCTTTCTATATACTAACTATAGTATGCGCCTCACTGTATGCCACACTTTCTAGAAACGGATTTTTTTTTTTTTGTATTGCGAAATAACACCAGCATCACAGAAAAAGTTTTTGTGTTTGATTTATTTCCACATGGTTTCGCCCAATCTACAAATTTAATTAAAACAAAAAATCCTCTTGCCAAAAAAAAAAAAAATGAAAAACGAAACTATACGCTTATATAACATGGCTGGCTAAAAGATGAAAAATCTACGGCCATGAAATAGAGTTTAAAACAAATAAAGTTTTTTAAGTCTTTGCCAACTTGTGCGAATACATGTTCGTTGAGAGAAGCATAGAGCACGGATAGAACACGAGCAAAGGATGACATTTTTGGTTCAACAGAAATAGAGAAAGATAAAAAAATCAAATATATCCAAGAGGTGACTTTAAAAGAGCTTAAAAGAAAACCTTTCTTTTAAATTTTAACAGAAATAACGTATTTATTCCCTTTTAAATTAAATAACAAAAGAAAAACGATTCCATATGATAACATATTGAAATATAAACCTTAAAATATGCTTCAAAATTTGTAATATAAAATTTTTGGAGTGCCAAAAAGTATACTATAAAGTATATATATTTCAGAAATATTCTCAAGTAGGTATTTAAAATAAATATTTATCCTCTTCTCAAAAAATACAACAATGCCATGGATTTAATCCAACTGTTAAGCTAACAACACATAGTAGTGTCGCTATTTTTCAAAACCTGCTTCTTTAACTAAATTTTTGACGAATTATTTCCATTTTTTATGTACTTTTCTTTGGATTTTTGATTCAACTTAATTATGTTGCAATTTTCTTCCATCCCCTTAATGTATGCTTTAAAAAAACATTTTTGTTATTATTATTATTTGTTAATATAAAAGCTTATATTAGCAGTATACCTTGGCTGGATCCTTACAGTACATTTTAAATTCTCTAGTCATTTATAATTTGTATTAATGCTACTTAAGGCAGACTTTAAAATTTTCTTTTTGTCTGCTAGTTGCTAAGTTACGAATATGTTTTGAAAACAAAAATATTATAATGACGAGACAATTACTTATTTGATGTAGAATTAATAAAAAACAATTTATACCTCAGGCTTAAAGGTAAAATGAATTATGTTGCTCTCTAAAATTCTAGAAAATATTATATATTTTAGCCTTAAAGTATGCTTTCTGTAGTACGAAATTTGTTTATTATTTTATGTCTGTTGCTTTCTAACACTAAATTGCGAAGGTTAAGTGGAAGCTTAGATTTCTTTATAGAACTTGAACACATTGCTGCTCAGTAATAAAGCTTTGCAACCAGGGGTGGGAAGTAGTTTAGCATTAAGGCCGTTATATGGTGTGTTTGGCAATAATATAACTCATACACATGCATATATAGGTATGATTTTGGGAACTTTTGGTGGTAATTTGTGTAGTTTGTATATTTCATGCCTTAAAGTATGCTTTATGTAGTATTTCTAACATTAAATTGCGAAGGTTAAGTGGAAGCTTAGCTTTCTTTATTGAAGTTAAACACATTTGCCGCTCAGTATAAAGTTGTAAAGCGAGTATTGGGAAGTGTTTAGCAATAATGTCCTTATATGGTGTGTTTAGCAATGATATAAACTTTTGGTGGTATTTCGTGCCATTTGCTGATGATTTGAATCATGAAACTTGTGGAAGGATCTGTATTGGTATATATTATCTCTTTCCTTTTCGGTCCAAATTCACATAACTATGTCAATTTCTTTAATATAACAAACCTCTTAATGCGATGAATGTATATTTCTGAAAACTGGCCAAAAAACATGACAGTATCAGTTAAGACTCCTAAAAGTGTACTTCAGTCTTTGTAGTTATTTTTAATTGTGCTTTGAAAATTGTTTATTTTTGCTTTTATGGAAAATTGTTTATTGAACTCAATTGAAAGAAATTTTCTTTTTTCTATTTTTTTAATTTAATCCTATAAAATATATGTATTTCCCAAAAGTATGTTTCATTTTTTTTTGTATACCTTAAATATTTATACAAACACTCTTTTGAAAAATGTTTAATTTATTTATAAATCTATTCAGTATTCATGCTCTCCGTAATTGTTTGATTAATAATAAACCCTACCCTCCTTCTTTTAGTATTTGTGTCATTTGAAAAGTGTTCTAATGCTTTAAATTTCCTTTCCATCACTGGTGGTAGTTGTTACAAGTATAATGAAAGGGTTGATAAGCTTTCACTACCTACTTCTGCCATTTATTTTTCAAAAACATAAAAAAAAACTATCAACAGTAATCTAAACTAATAAAACTTTCAATAAAAATGTCAAGCTGTCTTTCTAACTAGAAAACTCTTAAGCACAATACAGAAATGAAACAAACTCTGCCCAAGTGAAGGACAGAGAGAAAGCTACAAAGTGAAGGAGAACGGTGAAAAGAGTGAGAGAGAAAATATTGAAAAATAACATGAAGTTGTTTTCATGTTAAAAATTTTATAAAATATTTATGAATACAAGTATACAAACAGATATTAAAAACATATTTTTACATACAATAGAACAATAGCTGTGTTAAATGCTTACCCATAAAGTAAAGCATACTTTTAGGTTTATTTATCAATACATTGTACACAATTTCCATTATGTGTTATAAATATTTGAAATATTTGCTTAAAAACAGAAAGTAAATAAATAATAAATAACTACTTGTCATAAGCTAAATTAAATTTAAAATCGAATAAAAAATAACAAACAATTTGAAGTCTACTTTTAGGTTGTTTAAAAGAAAAAAAAACCTTAAGTGCCGTTTATGTTATGTTTTTGATGTTTTGATTTTCATTTTTTGAATAAATATTTAAAATACTATTCTCATCTGCTAAATATTTGGTATTTCTATTGTTTGGCCTTTTAAAAAACGACTTTCTTCCGTTCTATTCTATTAAATTGTAAATTCATTCTTTCTGTTTTCTATTTAAATTATTAACAGGTGTTTTCCTTTCTTTGCTTTTCTTATTTTCTTTATTTTCCTTTCTTTTTTTCTATGCCTTACAAATAAATATTGTTATCGTATTCTGTTTTTATTCTCTATACGCATTCTTTTATGCTTCATTTTTATTCTTGTGTTTTTGTTTTTTCAAAACGCTTAAAAGTATACCCCGAAACCATAATATTCTCTAATGCGTTGGCAAATAAATATAAAGAATAGGATTTCTTTCTATTACGTAGCCCATAAAACTGAGTGAATATGCTTGCCATAAATCCTTGTATTATGCCACAAAAATATGAAGCGGGCAAATAAAAAAAAAAAATAACAAAAAAAAAAAAAGACGAGCATTCATAGAAAATAAAATGAATATTAAATTTTATGCCTCCGGCCTAGTAACATTAAATAAAATTGTATAGCATAGCGTTGATGCTTTAAATAAAATTTTTAAATATTTTAAATGCTAACAGAAATTGCCTTTAAAATAATTTAAAATGTATGCAACAATTTTTTGTAAATTTTTTTTTATTACAAGACTCCTGAGAGTATGCTAAATTTTTTGCTTACAATGCCTAAGAGATTGTGTATGGCACATTTTTTTTAACAAAGTTTAATTTAATTAATTTCTGTCACAGTAAATTATTTAAATCATTAGAGATAAAAAGAAATTAAAAACTGAAATAAATTTGGAAGTAATTATATAAGAGACGTTGTAGTCTTGTAGGTAGTGCTAGGGCTTAATAGATGAGAGTCTATGGTTTAAACTTTAGTTTACATATCTTGAACAAAACGATCAGCAGATTTCTGGCAAAAACTCTGAGAGAAAATAAAATTTCCATGAAAAGTTTCTCAAAATCCTGTCAATCAGAATCGCCGTCAAACTGTAGACCCCACCACACATAAATAAAATTACTACACACAATATGGATAGTGTAAGAAGCTAGGTTGTAATCCTGACAATATGGTGGATGAAATTATCCAACTTGCAAGCAAAACTAAAAGATTTGGAATGATTTAAGCGCTCTATTGGACTTGATATAAATATCGAGAAAACTAATGCCATGGGAAATAAAGGGTCCGCCAAATAACTTTTTTTTTTGAATATTTTCTCAAATTTCTTTTTTTATTTGAAAGTACAATCCTCCCGGTTAATAATGGAAAATAATTTCATTAAAATGGCTGCCTCAGCTGGCCATGCAGATGCCTACACGATCGGTTCAATTTTTAAGCACATTAACGATTGTGTACAACAGTATTTCACCAATGGCTTTACGAATATTGTCCTTTAAAGCGTCAATTGTCCTTGGCTTGTCGGCGTAACACTTATCTTTGACAGCACCCCACAAATAATAGACCAACGGTGTCAAATCCCAGCTACGAGGTGGCCAAGCGACGTCAGCTCTGCGGTTGATAATGTGAACTTCAAAAACAGGGCGCTGAAAATCGAGTGAAGCCTCGGCTGTGTGGCACGTAGCGCCGTCCTGTTGAAACCAAATGTTGCCAATAGATACATACATAATTGGCCATTATAACCCTTCAGTCAGGATTACGACCTAGATTCTCACACCACTTATGTTGTGTGCGTTAATTTTATACATGAGCGGCGGGACCTACAGTTTAAAGTCGACTCCGAACGACAGATTTTTGAGCAACTTTTCATGGCAATTTTTACTCTCAGAGTCTTTGCCAAAAATCTGCTGAGAGGAAGTCGCCGAAGAAATATTTTTTCGTTTTGATGTCTGACCTGGGATGTTGCCAATATACTCCTCTTTAATTTTTTTGAACCAAAATTCGTTTAACATGGCCCGCTGCACACAATTGATAGTCCTCTCAGCTGATTTCTGGATAAAACTTTGTGAATAAATAAAATTCCTATGAAAGGTTTCTTAAAATTTTTGCTTTTGCAGAGAATTTAAATTGTTGTGGTGGGATCACAACATCAGTGGAGTCAGAAGCTAGGTCGGAGTTGTAACGACCAATTGTGTGTGTAGGATGGCAGCGAAGCACTCAAGGTTTTGGCTTGCATTATACAAGAAGAAAACCAAATTTTCTTTGTATTTGAAGCAGCACTTTTTCCATTTACTGAAATTCTATAAAAAAAACGAAATAAAAAAATTTTGAACAGGAGAAAAACTAAAAACATTTCGAATATTTCGTTTAAATTTTTATTCTTTTTCAGGGATTTAACTGACTCTGCTTTCTGGTCTTATTTTTGGCAGTGATTTTTCTTACTGTTTTTTCAACTAACAAACTTGATTTAAAAAAATGAAGATTTTTTTTAAAAAAAAAGCTTTAAAATAAATTTAAAAAGCAACTAAAAATACATTTTTAAGAAACCAAAAAATTTTTTCTTTTTTCTAAGGCAACAGAAAAATTCCTGTTTATGCTTTTACAACTGAAATGTTCTGAATTTTCGTTTTTTTGTTCTTTTGTCGCAGTTGACTAACAATGCTGAGGAATGAATGAAGGTATACAATGTGTTTTGGTATTTACCCATGACAAATTTAGTTTAGTTTTGCGGTTTTTCTCCTACACTTTGCTTTCTAAGGAAATACAAAAACAAGTTACCAAAACTGTGTCTGCGTAGCAATAAAACGAAAAAAAGAAGAATTCAAAAGGCCAACATTGTCAGCATTTTTCTTTAGAAGAAGAAAAGTTAAATGCTTGCTGAAACAGCAGACAATTTGCTAAAAATACAGAGAAAAAAAATTAAAAACTTAAAGGGTACATACACAAACTGTTGCCTAGTTTAAGGATTAAAAAATAATAAATTTTCTGTTGGAAATCGAAAATAAAATATCTAAATTAAGTAATTTTTTTTAAATAAAGAAGCATACAATAGACCTTTCTAGGACTTTTAACAAGGATCTCCAATTCGTGACATTTTCAAGTTTTCTTATGCAAGATTCTACTGTCCTAGTCTTTGGATGTTGTATATTTGCAGGCGTTTGTTTTCCAGGTACTAGAGCCTTGAGAATTCCGTTCGATGCTAAAATATCAGGATTCTTTCTGCAAGTATGGATGCTTTTGGTTACAATTCCAGAGATCCATGTTGCTGTAGTTATTACACATACATACACACATAATCTGTCATTACAACCCTTCAATCAGGATTAAAATCAGGGTACCTCAAAGGAGGTATGCTGTGTGTGCTAATTTTATACATGTATGGCGGAACCTACGTTCGATTCCGGGCGACAGGTTCTTGTGAAACTTTTAAGGGCACTTTTATTTAATTTCAGAATTTTTGCCAGAAATCTGCTGAGAGAACAGAAGCCGTAGGTATATTTCTGCATACAGTAATACCCCGCTTAAAGCAGGGGATTACTGTTCCAATAGGTTCCAGCGCTAAAGGAAACAGCGCTTAAACGAGGCATATGTATGTGCCACTATACACCTAGTAACGTTGATGAAAACTAATAAATCAACTGTGAAGCAGGATACACGCGTACGTACAGTGATTGTGACTTCAGGAAATATATTTGTAATCTTTATTCTGGACAGACTAACAACAGAACCCCGTCGCTATATAGAGCACCACTTTTAATTAGTGCATGAACGTTTTATTTGTAACCGCGTAATACTGAAACAGCGTTAAGCAGGGTATCGTTAAGCGGGGTCTTACTGTATTTTGTTTTATTGAAGATTTCTAACTTGCGGTTTAAACATTGGCCTCACTTGTAATAAGCCAATACACTGCTTAATATACTCTGGCAACGAAGGTGTAATCACTTTCCCAACGCAAAATAGCATAATTTGGTGTGTTACTCTCTAAACCATTCGGAGCTCCTGATAGTGCGGCTTAGATTTCGAATTAAAATCATAGTGCTGGAAATATTCCCAATAGGTTTGTCTTTACAGCTTTTGCAGGATTCAGGATCAGTTGTTATGTGTCTAACACCCATGCCTCTCGCCTAAGTCTAATAATGACTCCAACAACTATACTGAATGCACTCACTCTTTTTCGAAATTAAAGTGACATTTATTTGATCAAATTTGATGCACTATTCCTGGCCGTATCTTAAGCTCGCATATCTTCAAAAGTGCTTTCAATGTAGAGAACTCTCCGTAAGAAGTTCAAATGGTTGTGCCACGCTTTTGCCTTGGAATACCATTATATTTCCTGAACCTATATGGTACGGTTGTCGTATACTAAGCTTTCTCATTAAGAGATTTGTGAGAATCATAAACAGATTCTTCAGAACCCTGAAAGTATGCAATTTTTTAATAATCCTTATTGTAGGCTGTATAACCCATATTACCGCCTGGAAGATTTAGCAGTCAACAGAAGGCTTGTGGAGTGAGCAAAGTACCACCGAGTAAGGTATTCCAACAGACACAATTCTCTACACAGTTGTTATCGAGGTACTTTTCTTTGTTTTTTCCAAGCCTGTCTTCCGGGTGTGAGAAACTAGGTCAATAATCCAGACTGAAGGGTTGTAATGACCAAATATGTATGCTTTCTGGGATTTGATGCTCTAAACTTCACTGAAGTCATTGTAGCTTAATAGATAGTGTGTTGCCATATTAGACGTGAGGCAACGATTCAAACTCCAGGTCAGCCATGTCAAAGAAAACGAAATATGAGAACAATATATTTTTGGCGACTTCTCAGCAGATTTCTGGCAACAAATCTGGAAGTAAATAAAATTGCTGTGAAAAGTTTCTTAAAAATCTGTCATTGGGAGACGATTTTAAACTGTATGTCTCGCCACTCAGGTATAAAATTAACGCACATAAGAGAGTTGCTTGAGACAGTAGGTTGTAATCCCGACTGTAGAGTTATAATGTGCGTAAGAACTTCATAAATAAGTTATATCCGGCATCACTAGCCAAAAATCTTGAGAGTTAAATTTTCGTTCAGTAATACAGGGTTGCTGATATGCATTGCAACCAACTTCAGGTTGTTATCATTTGTAAACCGCAAGCCTGACAGCTGGCAGATTTATTCCAATGACAGCTCATTTTATTATTTATACTCTTACAAAAGCATTTGATCTATTGCTTTCAGAAACAAAGTTATTCATGATTGAATTCAAGAAAACCACAGGTGACTGTCGTTAGAGCCCCCCCAGCATTTAAATGGGAATAAATCTTATGTTTCTCGTACCACTGCTCGTTACCGTAATACTGGCAGTGTTGGATCGCTTCCAAAAAGTGGATGAAAAAACACGGTAACAACATTAGAAATGATCCGAAAAGTGAAGGCCAGATTTAATCGAAATCCACTCTGCAGTGGTGGAAAAATTGTTCGTGAGCTGAACATATTGCGAGAACGGATGTACACATATTGAAAACTGAGTTTGGACTAAAGCCATTGAAGTTCCAAAAAGTGCAAGAACTTAACGATGGACAAAAAAAGTTAAGAGTTTCTTCGGTTGCACGAAAGTGGCCAGTTACCGAATTTGGTTTCCTCCGATGAGAAGCCATTCCAAATTGAGCAGCTTGTGAACAAACAAAATGATCGTGTTTACATGCCAAAGAGGTCAGCTGAAAATTTACACCTGCTATTGGCCACCAGAATTCAAGCCCCGCCGATGGTAATGGTGTGGACCGCCGTAACGGCCGATGGTCGCTCCCCACTCGTATTCATCGACCGTGGGGCAAAAGAAATGCCGAATATTATCGGAAAAATGCCTCAAAGACAAAATTGAAGTCCTGGGCAGGCAAACATTTCGGCCGCAGACCATGGACATTCTAAGAGGACTCAGCGCCACCGCACTCAGCGCGCGTCAACCAAGAATGGCTTAAAAAGGAAGTTCCTCGCTTCATTTCTAACGCAGAATGGCCACCAAAATCTCAATCCGTTGGACTTTTGCACCTGGAACATTTTGAAGAGTAAGGTTCTCACTAAAAAATACCAAAGTGTCGATCGTCTCAAGGCGGTGAGCCACTTTCAGGTTTCAGGTACATACTGGTTGATATTGCAGCTGCTTGATGCTATGCTTTGGAAATTTTCGTAAGATCAATGCACTTGTCCAAGCAGTGTTATAGCTTTCAAATAAACCAACATTCGTTTTTCTTTTTCTTCTTCTAAATATTTGAATTGATTTTATTTCATTCCATTTAAAATTGTGCAATTTTTTTTTTGCTTTTTGTTTAATGCATGTGAACGTACTTGAATAAGTTTTTTCTTCCTTATTTTCTCTCTTTTAATAAAAAAAATCTTTGTGTTGAGCCAAAAAGAAAAAAGGGGTCCTTAAAACTTCTTTTATAATGTGTGTGTGTGTGTGTATGTGTATGTATTTGTGTTATTTTGCAATGTTTTCCAGCTTGCAGCTGAGCTGTGTTCAATGCTCAGTTCATTCGATCGTTCGTTCGTTCGTTTGGTTAACAAAACGTTGTTAGTTGAACAGATATTTGTCAATCAATTGTATACCCTTTTTGCAATTGATGTAATCGATTCTATTCTATACGAAAAATATCGAAAGAAGGAAAAAAAAAAATCGAAAAAAAGTATTTTTCTTTTAAACTCATGTACGTGTACGTGTACGTGTATTCAAGGTTTTATGCTCTTAAATGTGTGTTTTCTTCTCTCTCTCTATTCCTCTTGTTTAAGCATGTGTGTGTTCGCTTGCATTTACGAGCTTCTATGCATTGGTGGTGGTAAATAAGTCAATACACTCAACTCAACACACAAAGTACAGGTTTTCTGTAAAGCTTTAAAAAAAAACTACCGTTTTTCCCTTGTATGTTATACTTACTCAATGTTTTCTCTCTCTCTTCCTTCTTTTATTTTCTTTTTATAACACAAAATTCAGTTTATTTTTTCATCTATAAAAACAACCACAGGCAAAAAGTAGAAAATAATGAAAAATATAAAGAAAAACTTTATACTGACGGAGTATTATTCTTAACTTAAGGGAAAATATATAGGAAAAGTTTCTCTCTCTCCCCCTCTCTCTGCTCTTTTTAGCTCAACGTATGCCAGAGAAAAAAAGATGTGAAAAAGAAGGAAGTGTTAGCTATAGAAGCAACTAGGAAAACTTCCATGAATACCTAATATCAGTAGGACTTTTCGATCCTTTGCAATAAAAGCCTTTAAGATCTTACTCCCATGCCATCAGTTTGATCTATTTTAAAGCTAAAGGGTCCGCCAAATAACTTTTTTTTTTTGAAAATGCTTTAAAAAAAACTGCAAAATATTTTCTCAAATTTCTTTTTTTATTTGAAAGTACAATCCTTCCGGTTAATAATGGTAAATAATTTCATTCAAATAGCTGCCTCAGCTGGCTATAAAGTAGCCTACACGATAGCCTGGACGATCGGTCCAATTTTTAAGCACATTATCGACTATGTCCAGCTGTACTTCACCAATATCTTCACGAATATTGTCCTTTAAAGCGTCAATGGTCTCTGGCTTGGCGGCGTAACACTTATCTTTGACGGCACCCCACTAATAATAAATCAACGGAGTTAAATAGCAGCTCCGAGGTGGTCAAATGACATCAGCTTTGCGGCTGATAATACGATTTTCAAAAACAGGGCGCTAAAGATCGAGTGTAGCCTCGGCTGTGTGGCACATATCGCTGTCCTGTTGTAACCAAATGTTGCCAATATCCTCGTTTTCAATTTTTGTAAACAAAAATTCGTTTATCATGTCCCGATAACGATCGTCATTGACTGTAATAGCCACTCGTTGCATATTTTCGAAGAAAAATGTCCTAATTATGCCTCTAGACCAAAATCCGCACCAAACAGTGAATCGTTATGCGTGCGTTTTGCGTCTTTTCAATGTATGCGTGCGGGTTTTCTGTGCCCCAAATGTGACAATTTTGCTTGTTTACGTTTACTCCAAGATGAAAATGAGCTTCATCAGAAAAGATGATTAATTTTTTTGCCAAACTCCATGTCTTTTGTAAGTCGATCGTAGGCCCACTTAGAGAAGCGAAAACGCAGCCATATTCGCTCAGCGGAAGGATAAATCTAATTATTTGTCAGTATTTGTGTTACCATTCACGAAATAAGCACTAGTTGAGTAAAAAAGACGTTAGATGGCGGACCCGATATAATATTCCATTCCAAAACTGTTTTGTCGTTGGCTGTTATAATAAACAAATTAAGCTCTTCCCATCTTTTCCTTATGGACTGTACAACACTTGTTAAGTTTTTTGCATTTTGTAACTTCTGACAGACGTTAGGGTTTAATCACCCTAAACATGTAGTTAAAGTTTTCATAAGTATTTTCGTTGACTCCTTAGAAGAGAGCCTGTAGTTTAAACCCCTATTCAGACATTCTAGGGCAGAGTTTCCTGCAGTATTTTTGAACTTTGCCTTTGGCCTTTATTCGAAATAGAGATTTTACTGTGACAATATCCGTAGTGAAGTTTAATTTGTTAACAAATATTCGGCTAGGTTCGCGGGTAACTTGCTAGGCAAGTTCACTTTGTGGCCCGTATGACACATTGTGTCACACAGTGTGTCAACGATTATTAATCAGAGGTGTTCAGTGGTGACAATTTTGCTTCTTCTTGCTTGTACTTCCATGCTGTTGTACTTCCGTCTCTGTTTTCTATGCTCTGTCAGCTTTAAGCTTAGAACTGTGATATCCTTGTAGAACGTAGAAAATTTACTCATATGTCAGGACTTTAAAACTGACTCTAGGCTCTCCAATCTAAAGCGGGGTAACCAAAGAACGAATAACATCGCGGTAATCAATATTGGGTGTGTTAATTTCATCAATGTGTGGCGGGACCAATAGTTTAATGTGGACCCTGAGCGGCAGATTAAAGGTGCATTCTATGGCAATAACGTGGAGACATTACAGTGAGTGATTGTTCCATCCTAATCGAACGCTTACGCAGACTGCCTAAAATTATTGCAGCTCAGGATATGCTTGGAATGTTAGATTTCAGTTAGTTTTCATTCTGTATCGCAGATTTTTTCGAATGCTGAATGCATTACAATCTAACTATTTGAGACTAAAAAACTGCTCCCATTGGAAAAGAGAGAAACTCTTTTCCTCTTGAGTAAGTTTTTTAATGTAAATCTATGCTGCATATTGAATAAATTCAAATTTTTTTTTACTCTGGTTCTGCCATTCCATTTTCACTAACCATACCCTTTTTTATTGAGGGTATACCTACGTATGTATATGTAAACATATGTGTATATGTATATGTAGAGGTATATGTATACACTTTTGAAATACTATTTTCGTACCTGTACACGTATTTCAAAAGGATATTTTTATATGCCATTACTTTTATGTTGTTTAATACGAAATTCAATGTGACATGAAACTCAAAATAGTAAAAAATATATCCTCATACACATACATACATACATACTCCCAATATCCTTGACACAAACATAACATACTAACGTTGTACGTACGTTTGGCCATAAAACACTTTTTAGAAAATAATGACATGGAAAAAATAATTTTTTTTTTTTTAAAGAAAATTTCACATGAAAAGGGTACAACAAGCCCTTAAGGAGCAGCAGTTTGTTTGAAATTTAAAAGAAATTTTCAGTTTAAATTTTAAATCTAAAAACAAAAATTATTCTTAAAAAAAAATTTAAAGCCTACTTTTAGGTTGTCCGCTTTTTTTTGTTCAAATATTCTTTATTTATTTTCATTTCACTATTAAAGATAATATCGTACTCAGAAATCAATTTAACGACTTCATTATCATTACAACAAACACCCAGGAATTGACACCTAAAAGTATGCTTTTGCCAAACAACAAACAAGATAAGTTTTTTTTCCTTCATTTCTTCTATTTTAATACCAAAAATAGCAGCCAAGAAGAGAGTGAAAAAACAAAAGCAAAAAAATAAAAACATCCATGAACTAATGGTTACAAAATAATAAACGATCTTTTAACATACAACACAATTCTTAACAAAACAGTCAAAAAGGAAACGTTAAAAGGAACAACAAAACCAATGATGAACTTAAACAGTGAATGGAGGAGGAGAAACAAAAAAATTGGAAAATTATTGACACAAAACATGGCACGGCCAAGAAAACTTTTTGTTTTTCGATTTTCGATTTTCCATAGCATATGCCAAGGGGGCTGTTCTTTTTTCGGGTAAACAATATTATGGTTATTTTGGCAGGTTGTTTCTGTATACAGAGGAACAGAGAGAGCGGCACTTAAACAAATGTTTTCTTTTGTTTTTTTTTATGGTTTTCGTAAGCATACTTTTGGGCTATTTTTATTTTACAAGTGTCTAGTTGTCTACTACAAGGGCTGTTTGGTCTACTTTTTATTTTATTTTATTTTTTTGTGTATGTTTTACAAACACTTCTCTGTTGTTTAGTGCTGTAGTGCTGGTTATAAAAGTAAATTATATTCTATGCTATCGTTGTAGCTGCTTTATAGGTCTTACATACTTTTAGGCGTTTTTCTTGGCATTTATACGCTCGTTGTTACAAATATTTGCCTAAAGTTTTATTTCTTGTTTTTTTTTTCTGGTCATGTTTTCTGTATTTGTAAGTATCATTGTAAACTTGTGGCATTATATTGTTGGTTTATTCTACTACACCTCTATGCCAGTGTGGATGTCAATTTTTCTTTTTGGTTTTCTATTTGAAATTTTTATTTTACATTTCTATTGTTTAAGTCTAGAAAAAAAGGAAACAAAAGCGCTTTATTTTGAAAATCCATTTCATTTTCATTCATTTTCAAATTGTAATTTTCTGCTTTTGATTATTCTCTCTATTATTTGCAGTTTCATTAACAATTATCATAACATTTAATTGCTATTGTTATTTGGCAGTATTCTCTAATTTTGAATTGCTAATCGAGCCAAAGAAATTTAACAATAATTAGTTGAAATTTAATTGATTTTATTTTATGTGAGGTTTTTTCTTTTTGTTTTTAAAGCATCATTAAGCAGATTAAAATAAATAAAAGCATACTTTTAGCATACATACCAAAAATAATATAAAGTGTTGCATATCAATAGGCGTTTGGAAATTTACCATTATAATTATATCTTCCAGGTAATTGTGTTATTTTTTTATAATTTTGTTTATAAAATATTGCCTAGTTTTAGGAAAAATAAATTCATTGTTTAAAGAAATCTTAAGGACAACCGGAATATTTTTGCAGCATACTTTTCGATTTATTGCCTTCAGTATTATTTTCATATGATCAGAAATAATTTTAGTGTTTAAAACAAATTTTTCACAACTAAATATGAAATGTACTTAGTTGCAAGCAAAATTGGTTCAAAAGGCATAGGTTCAAAAGTATCACTTGATAGTCTTTTCCTTAAAGCTTGCATTGCTGCAAAGTTAATTTCGTAGTTAACATTTGCAATTCTAATTCCTCTTCGAATTAAATTGTACATCGGAGTCCATAGGCCTTAAACAGGCAGATGAGTGAAATATTCTCAAGGTTCCATGTAATACTGTTCCTATCGTAATAATGTTGAGAAATCGCATCTGCTCATAAGACTCTTACCAAATAAAGGGTCTTCTCTTAAACTAAAACGCAAAATTTAGGCCTATTAGATGGGAACTCGTGTTTCAAACCTCAACTCAAACAGATCGAATAAAATGAAGTATGAAAAGTTATGGTCTAGTAGGTAGTGTGCAGGCTTATTAGACGTAAAGCCAGGGTTCGATTCCCAGGCCAGACATCAAATTAAAAAAAAATACAAAAAGTATTTTTTCGGCGATTACTTCTCTTTCTCTTCTTGAAAAGTTTCTCAAAAATGTGTCCTTAGGAGTCGACTTTAAACTGTAGGGCCCGCCACTTCTGTATAAAATTAACACACACAACATAAAAGGTGTGAGAAACTGCGGGCTCCTTGGGAACGATTGCTGTAGACTGTCTAATAGTGAAGGTATAGCACTGGCCATTTTATAGTCACCAATAGCAACTAGTTGCCTTATTGTTCGTATTTTCCCTGTTTCCACCTTTCCTAAACCTGCACAATGCACTGCATGAGCAGGGGTTATCCCCTGAGTGCTGGTTTAACAAAAAAAAAAAAATGCCGTTTGAAGCCGCCACACAATCGACTACGTTCCGTAGATACAGCAGCGCCTTAACACAACTTCATTTATTTTTAGGTTTTTATTTTCCAGTTTGTTGTCCTTACTTTCTATCCCTTTAAAAAGGCCTCTATTGTCTGAGTATTGTACCCTGTGCGAAGAGCACTATGGGATTAGGTCCACGCGGACAGGTACCCACGTAAAACACATTGGCGTTGTCTCAGTATTGTAGATCTTTTAATGAAAAAAAAGATCGCCTAGATGCATTTCCTAAAAACAGTGTGGCACTGTTCCAAAACCGTCTGTATAATTTGAATTTCAACCCTAATTTGTATTGTATTTTCATTAAAGCTGTGGCCAATTTCAATTAGAATTTCTTTTAATTTAAATTCAATTTAAATTCCATTCTTTGTGTTTCTGAGGCTCTAGATAATATCTTTTTTTGTTCTTATTCTTTTCCATTTTCATAAATTTTAAAGTATACTTAGCAGGTAACTTAAGATTTACTTTAACTTTTAATCGATTTTAATTGTATAAAATCATCTCAATTTCAATACTAATATTTGGCATAGTTCTTGTTCTTTTCCACTCTCTTCTCTCTCTCTCTCTTTCTCTGTCTTCTTGTTCTTGATAGCAAAGTTGTAAGAAAATATTGTAAAACTAAAGATAAATAGAAACCCAGATTAGAGTATACTTTTGGGATAGCACAATACAAAGTTTATTTCTTAATAATAATGTTTTCAGCTCTCATCCTGTCTCTCTTTTTCTCTCTATAAATACAATAATTTTTGCTCTCTTTATTACATGAAAACATATTTATTAAATTTCTATGGCAGTAGTTTGTTGTTTTTTTTTTAGTTTTTTTGGGGGGGTTTATTTTGCTTTTTAATCTTCAAGATGAAGAAAAAAGGAAGAAAGTCTGTTTGTAATACTTGTGGCATAATTTCCATGTCATATAACAATTTGGTTCAGGCTTCCTTACTGTTTTTTGCCTCTTTCATCACTCTCTCTCTCTCTTACTCTCTAGTTTTCTCCGTTTCTATCACCCTCTGTCTTTCCTTGGTGGTACAATGCAAAGGCTGTGTAAACAAATTTTCAACTTAAACTTGTAGTTTTGAATTGTTTTTCTCTTTCTTTTCCCTTCTTGCTGCTGTTCGTCCTTATTCTGCAAGTCTGATGTTGTGTTTCTTGCAGGATGTTAAACAAATATCTGCAGTTTTTCCTTTCGGTTTTTTTTCACCACCAGATTTTTTGTTTTTCAAAAAAAGAACAAAAAAAGAAAGAAAGAAATTCTCTTTCTTAATTATTCTTTGGCAAAAGTTTTATTTTCTGTTTGTGTATTTGTTTTTCTCAACTTATTTCATTTGGGGTTTTTCACTGTGGCGGCATGCCACCACCCCATGCATGCGTTTATATGGTTTTGTCTATTTGCTGCCACACTCTATATTCTTGGGTGCTGTAGTTCTGCCACAACGCAAGCTTTATGAGTCAGTCTTTGAGTGGTTTTAGCATGTTAATAAATTATATTTTGATTATAGTTTTTTAAGTTCTTTTTGATTCTTTCGGTTTTTTTTTGTGTCTCACTGTTGTTGATTTTACTGCAGCATCTTTTCCTTGTTTTTTAGTTGTTGTTTTTATTTTTTCGTTTTTCTACTTCCTAAAGTTTTAGTATAATTTGTCTTCTGTGTATACATATGGTTTATTTAGAGAAAAGTGCATTAAATTAATATCAGCATCATCGTCATCATCATTATATTGCATACAGTAAGGGGTTATGGCAAAAGAAATCATAGTAATGTTGTATGTATTTTAGAAAATTTTATTTTCAATCTTCTTTTTCTCCTACCTTTTACTTTTCGCCACGGTGATTGCAAATTCCATTACATTTTGGCATAGTTTGCTTTGTTTTAACCTATATAGTACACCTAAATATATGCCATGATTTTTGTATTTTTTTTTTTGCAGTTTTTAATTTAATTTAAAAATACATACATAGGTAGCGTGCTAGACTATTCTATTTCGGCATGGTCAATTATTAAGATCGGTTTCTAGATTAGTAATAGAGAAGGATTTTAAATATGCCAGAAAGTATACCTATGGCTTTCAATGTTTAAAGGGCTTCATTGCCTTACACTTATGATGTGTGTGTTAATTTTACGCATGTATGGCAGAACCTACAGTTTAAAGTCGACTCCGGATGACAGATTTTTGAGAACTTTTCATAGCAATTTTTATTTACTCTCGGAGTTTTTGCAAAGTTTCTGCTAAAAGGTAGATGGAGATGCCTGACGTGAGGTGGGAGCCATGGCCTCACGCCAGCACACTACCTACTTGTCCACGACGACTACAACTGGTTTACCTATTATAATTTGCCTATTCACTCCGATTTACTGTACCCAGACAGTTAATTTTCAGTTAATTAGCACTCCGGTACCGATTTCATATCAAGAAAACTTGAGAGTAAGATTTTCTGGGGCTGATAATTTCGGTTATACATCTTTAGCAAAAAGGTGTTGAATCTTGAACCAGTATTATTTTCAGAACGTTTCATTGGGTTCTTGGCAAATTTAAAGGTTGTTCAAAAACAGTTAACTAAACCCTTCAAATATGCTACTATTTTATGTTTTTTTTCTTTTTTTCATAAAAATCTTCTTTTAATTTATTTTCTTTTTTTCCAATTGAAAATAATTTACCTGTTATTGTAACAAATTGTGCCACAAAGTAGGCAATAATTTGTAAGTGATTTTAATGACTTTAAACTAGCCAAGTAAACAACAATTTCGAAGAGGCATCATAGACTTCAAACTAAATAAGTTGTTGGAAAATTATTGGAGGTTCAAAGATAATTCATAAATACTACAAAATGAATTGTTTGTTACAAACATTGCCTACAATAATATGCAACAAAGTAGGTCTTGAAGCCTGTGGTGACTATAATTACTTTGATTTTAATATAATTTTGAAAGTAATTTTAAATGAACTTCTTTAAAATAAAACCTGCATGTACATGCAATAAAACTAAAAAATATTTTCTGATTGCCTTAAAGTATGCAATAATTATTATCTTACTAATTTAATTGGAGGAGTTTTTAAAATTTTCTATTAGGAATAGAGTCTAAAACTGCGCTCTTAATAAACCTCATATAAGTAGGTTACAGTAATTTTGTTAAATTTTCCTCAAAAATACTACACATGCAGTAAATTAAAAAAAAAAACATTTTATGATTACCTTAAAGTATGCAATAATTATTATCTTCTTTATTTAATTGAAGGAGTTTTTAAAATTTTCTATTAGAAATAGAGCCTAAAACTGTGCTCTTAATAAAACCCCTATAAGTAGGTTACATTAATGTTGTTAATTTTGCCGTTAGATAAGGTAAAAATTAAATATTTTTGAATTCAATTTTTTTTTTTTAATATTTCAACGTATTTCTTTAGGCGAAACCTTTACAAATAAAATAAATTTCTATTTGGTTTACATAGTTGCTTCTTCTGTTATTTTCCATTTCATAGTTTTCTTCACTTTTATCAAATAGCCAAACTAGAATAAATAAAAAATTTAACTTTTATTTTCTTTCTTTTGTTAGCGTATTTTTGTTTTTGTTCTTTTGGGTAATTCATTAATTTCTTTATATTTTTCATTTGAAAGTTTTGCCAACACTGGCAAATACACCACCTCCATAAAATAAATTCCAATGAAAATACTTGTTACAGCAACTTGTATGAGTTGCCTTACTTTTCTTTTCCTCTATATATCCCACTCTCTCTTTCTCACTCTCTCTCTGTCTCTTTCTTTTAACTCATAACAGAAAAATGCAGCATACTTTAAGGCAGCCAAATAGAGACTAACTTTTTATATTTTTTTTCTCGTTTTGTTAGAGCAAAAGACATTGCAACTGGAAGAAAACAAAGAAATTATTATTAATTTTTTCTTTTATTCGCTCTTTTTTTCTTTTTTTGTAAACTTTCCAACCAACTTAAATAAAATATCTGAGCAAAAGTACAAAATAAAATATTTTTGTTTTTCATTTTATGCTCATTGTGGATTTTATTTTGTCATTTACACAAAACTTTGCTTTTCATAACTTTTTTTATTCTTCCTTTTTATTTTCCATATTTTAACAAAAACAAAAAAGAATATACCACCACCCACAAGCCATGACAATCTATTTTATTATTTCATTTGTGGTAAAATAATTTGTTGAAATTATTTAAGTTCCATGGTTAAATAATGACAACAAATTAAACAAAAAAAATTGAAATAAAAATATCGAGAAATTTTTAGGAATTCATTGTTTTTTAATTGAAAATTCTAGAGAAACTGCAAATTCACACAATTGCTGTTTGAATTGTAAGGATAGCAATATATAGTTGCCTACTTTAAGGTTTTAGTAATTTGTAATCAGGAATATTTACCCTGTAATCAATACATTATCCTAAGATAACTTACTATGAATTAGTGGCATACTTTAAGGCATATTTTTTAATGTTTCGTTATCTATGTTAAGCTGAGTAATGTTGAATAATAAAAACTTCTAAGGAATGTAATTTCTGTAAATAAATATCAAAAAACCTATTGGTTTCATTTTGTCAGATTTGTGGCTGGGGTTTTTAAGGATATGATAAAATATGATTTGAGATTCACTTGTTTAAAAATATTTGCATACATTTAGGCAACATTTTTTTTAGAAAGTCATTTTTCACAGTGATATTTATTGAAGGTCGTTGCTGTCTAGTAGGCATCTTATTAGACGTAAGGCCACAATTCAAACCCTGACTTAGAAGTCTCGAACATAGCGAAATATGAAAAATATTTCTCTGGCTCAGCACATTTCTACCGAAAACTCTGAAAGAAATTAGAATTGCTATTCAATTCTTATTCAATAATCTGTCGTTCGGAGTCGGCTTTATAAACTGTAGGTTCCGCCATTCAAGTATAAAACTAATCCCCATAACCTAACTAGTGTGAGAAGCTAGGTCGTAATCCTGACCAATTATGTAATATATTGAATGTAGTATTTATTGCTTTTCAATATTTAAGAATAACTTTCAGACGGTATGAATTTTGTGGGTTAATTCTCAAGGATTCTTTGTATATTTTAATTTTTAAGCATACATATCTCTGTTGGTTTACTATTACACACTTGTAGCATACTTTCTGGCTTTATACAATTAATATTCTTTATAGGTTAATTCCCAAGGATTTGTTAACCACTTTTAGGCTGAAAAAGTAATCTCAGAAACACTTTTGAACAGTATGCATTTTGTGTTGGACTTAGCAGCAGCATTTTTCTAGAAAATTGTTGCATGCATTTGGGCTGAATTTAGGATGAGAATATTAAGTAATATATCTGATTGTTATTATTTGTTCTGTAATTTTTTGCATATGTTTAGACTGCAAAAAGAAATCTTTCTTAAGCATTTTGTCATTAAATTCTCTAACATTGTAACATATTGTTAGGCTGAAATTTTTTTAAATCATTTTCAAGCATTGAATGAAGTTTAGAGTATTAGGGGCTACGGTAATATTGAGTTTCAAAATCAGCAGTTAGTTTAAGATTTGCGGATTGTCTTTGTAGAAATTCATTTCAATGCCTTGTTGACAGTTTTTTCAAGAGGCTTTCTTGAAGGATGACCGTGAAGTTAATCCTCCATGTATAGCGATGTAGAATATTTGCGGTAGTAGCATGCCACAAAAATTCTTGTTTCTGAAAAAATAATAATTTTTCAAAGGGTTATCAGTACTCTTTTGTATTCATCCAATCAATCGGACCACTGTATACCCACTTAAACTAACCTGTTTTTACAATCCTTAGCTAAATATTTGTCATTTACCCTCTTGATGAAATTACCGCATAAACATTAATTCCTTGTTTTTACATTTCTGCCTATGACATGCCTTTCGCTGTATATTTTTTGGTATGCTAATTACAAATGTTTATGTTGCATATTTTTTAGGGTGATTCTCTTTGTTCGCAGTAATAAACTTTTCAATACATTTTGGCCTATTTAACAATGTTCAAAAGTGTGTCACGTAATATCGACTGAAAATGAAACTAAAAAAATTTCCGATTAGAGAAAAACTTTTACTTTTAGAACTTAAAGTAAAGTATACTTTAAGGTTTTTTTTTTTATATTTTAGTAATCTACTGTGGCACACTTCTAGGAACGTGGTAGTTAATTAACATGCAGTTAATATAAGTAATATTGCTCCAATTTTAAAATTGAAAAAATATTATTGCTGATGAAATATTTTTTTATGCACGCTTATAAAGGTTTTTTCAAACAACTAAAGCGGCGTTATTGAATACAAGTTGAGGTTACAGGAAAAAAAATTGTTTCACAAAAAAAAACCCAGTTTAGCTTATAAAAAATTATGAACACAAAGGCCATAACACAAGGAACAAAGTTTTTTTCTTTTTTTTTCTGTCAAACCCCTTAAACCATACTAGAAACTACAAACGCCTAAAAGTATGTGTTTGTTCTTTTTGTTTTGTAAACCAGGGGTTGGTTGAAATTAAAAGCGAGAATTTTTTTCTACTTTTTCATCAGGTTAAATTATTATTTAAAAGCGTTTTTGTACGATTTTTTTTCTTCTTTTTTTTGACAAAAGAGAAAATACTACAAACACAATAACAACAAACAAACAAACAAAAAAAAAAAAGCGCCAAAACAACAAAAATAAAGGAAAAAAGTTCATACAATAGGAACAAAAGGTCGTTTGTTCTACTTATTTGGAAATGAAAGAAAAGGAACGACAATTTCTGCAAAAACTGAAGAAAAAGTTGAAAAAAGAAGTACCGCAAGTACTAAAATCACATAAGAAATCACACATGGACCCACACATACATTCGTTGCTGAACATTTTTTTTTTGTTTTTGTTTTTTGGACTACGACTTATATGTCCTTGCACAGCATGATTTTGCACTATTTTTGTCGTTCTTTATTTCTTTCTTTTTTTGTATTTTTTTCTTCCGTCAAACAAAAAGGACTTTATTTAATTTTCTCTCCTATACGAAAATCAACAACAACAACAATAAAAAAAAAATTAAATTAAGAATAAAAGAATATGGAGTTTTTCTTTTGCAAAGAAAAGCCAGAAATCCATTTTCTATGTGCGATTGTGTCACACAAAGTGTAGAATTTCCATGAAAGTGTTAAAAGTACTAACAGCCAT
This sequence comes from Sarcophaga peregrina, assembly GCA_014635995.1. Lineage (NCBI taxonomy): Eukaryota > Metazoa > Arthropoda > Insecta > Diptera > Sarcophagidae > Sarcophaga > Sarcophaga peregrina. The sequence goes on from CM025791.1 coordinate 91,625,824, forward strand.
ATATGAAACAATAAATAAATGCCTCCATTAATTGATTTTTTTAACCAGCACCCAGGGGATGACCCCTACTCATGAAGTACATTGTGCAGGTTTAGGAAAGGTGGAAAGAGGAAGTTCCTTCCTACTTAATATTTAAAACAATTTTTAAATAAATTGGCCTTTCATGAAACTTTTTATAAAAAATGTTTAAAGTACTAAGATTCGAAAGAAATTATTGCCTACCTTTAGGCAATGCTGAAAAGAAATCCACGAATAGTTTAATTTTACTTTGATACTTAAACCAGCTATAAAATCATAATACCTGATGTAGAAACAATTTGAATTGAACTTAGGAACTATATTCTAAAACAAACGCGTAGCTGAAAATAAATGTTGCCTATAGCAAGGGTTAATTAAATTTTCATTTAAATAGGATCACAATTAGGTACCTTTTTCTGGGGTTTGAAAGGCTTAATCTTCACAATGTATTACGAAGTCGTCGTTGCCTGATAGGTAGTGTGTTTGGTCGTAAGGTCGGGATTCGTATCTCAGGTCAGGCACAATCACAGATCAGATATCTCCAATATTTCTTCGGCGACTTTCTCTCAGCAATTAACACACACCTACAACATAAGTAGTGTGAGAAGCTTGGTCGTATTCCTGACCAATTATGTATATGTATCAGAGATCAGCAATAAATCGTTTTTCTGCTGCTCATAAGCACTTTTGCAATTTGGAGTATAAATGAATCAACAGAATTGAAATTCAACTACTCTGATTCATTCGTACTCGCTACAACATTGATTTATAAGTATAAGTAGCAAGGAGTATGAGTACAACGTTAACATCAAACTCACAGCATTCGAAATATGTTCGATTCATACGCCTATTCATTCTGATTCATAAATTTAGAAAAATACTTATAATACTTATAAGTGATTCGAGTGACTCGAATCATTCATCAAAATTTAAAGCCTTTGTTGTTGTTGCATATACAAACAAAGAAGAAAGAAAACACAAAGACAACAAGGAAAGCACTCACATAATCCTCTTGTGAGTATAGTAGTGTTCGTAGGCGAATACGACTAGTAGTATGAATACGACTAGTAGTTCCAACTTTGAGTATGAATAGTGTGAGTATGATATCAAAATAAGTATGAATGTGTACAAGTATCAGAAATTATAAGTATGACTCGAATACTTATTGAATACTTTTCAATACTTATTGCTGATATATATGTATGTTTGTATGGAGTTCATTGGCATGCAAAAAACAAGTGGTACAGAAATTTCTTTCATTTCTCAAGGCCCTTAACGAAACTCTACCTGCTATGTCAAGCGTAGAAGGACTTTTAACAAACGATGAAATCCATACACTGACGTACGTCACAACTGTGTATTATCTTTCCATGGCTTTCATTCTAACCTCAACAAAATTTTCAGAAATACTGGGACATATATTATCAGAAAATATTCGGAAAATTTTTCATAATTATTGTCAGAAAAATTGTCAGCAAAATTTTAGAATAAATTGTTAGAAGATTATCGGAAGAAGTTGCCGTGGTCTAGTAGGTATTGTGCTGGCTTATTTGACGTAAACCCAGGGTTCGAGTCCCAGGCAAGACATCAAAATAAAATACAAAAAAGTATTTCTTCGGCGATTTCTTCTCAGCAGATCTCTGGCGAAAACTCTGAGAGTAAATAAAATTGCCATGAAAAGTTTCTCAAATATCTGTCGTTCGGAGTTGACTTTAAACTGTAGGTCCCGCCACTTATGTATAAAATTAACACACACAACATAAGTGATGTGAGAAACTGACTGAAGGGTTGTAATAACCAATTATGTATGTTATCGGAAGAATTCTTCGAACAATTGTCAGAAGGCTTTTTAAATAAATTGCCAGAGCGATTGTCAGAAAATTGTCTGAGAAATTGCCAGAAATTCTCAGAAAAATTTTTAAAAAGCTTCGGAAAATTTGTCATAGAAATTGTCGGATATGTAATAAGAAAAATTTTAGAAATATTGTCAGAGAAATTATCAGGTAATTGTTTAAATAAATTGTCAGAGGAGTTGTCAGAAAACGACAAATTGTTAACATAATATTCAGAATATTTTTCTTATGAATTGTCAAACAATTTTTCAGAGACATTAGTAGAGGAATTATCAAGTAAAATCCTACATATATTGTTAGAAAACTTGCTAGATAGTTCAGGTTAAGTTACGTTAGGTTAGCCGGTAACTTGTCGTTTACGGACATGTGAACTAGCCGCTTACAAACAAGTCCAGTCTGTGGTCTCATTGCGTTACCCAGTGCGAGGTAAGCAACCTCGGCATGGGCCGTTAGTGGTGGGCTTGAAACTTTCCGCAGTCCGGATAAAACCGGCAAGTGACCTCAATGGGATGTTCACCATCATGTCCAGATTTTTAAACATTCTGTCACCCAAAAATATGACATCTCAACTGAAATGCACGGCACACGCATAAAAGGTTTTGCACCGATACTGCAATTATCCTAGTGGGTCAGATCGAGTTTCTCAGCATAACTTTCAGCGGCACAGTGTCCTGTTAGAATACGAACTGTTTTCTTGACGAATTCAAATAGTAAAATTGGCAGATAACTTCGACGGCTCCGTCCTGTAACATTCTAAGCCGAAAATGTGTGATTTGAGCTCTCAAAGTTTTCTCTCGATATACGATATGTATATTCTAAGTCGATTTTTCCCAATAACTTCGGACCGGATCGATGCATCTTAACCAAATTTTGAGAATATTTAAGTTAGAGAACCTAGAATTTGAAAATGCAAGAACGTTAAAAACCTTAATGTAAAAACCTTAGCTAATTTAAAACCATTTAAGGCTATAAATAATATCAAAATTAGAAAATACAAAAATCAGATAAACGGAACATCTTTCAACAAATCCCACTAGAAGTTTATATATTGAAAGATATATATTTTTTCTAGCATGCTTTTGGGCAAAAACACTGATAAGGCTGGTCCATTTTTTACACTTAGAACGTTACAGGATTGAGGGGTCGACTTCTTTGCTACTGGTTTTTTTTATGGGCATTGATAATTTGGGGATCCATGTAGAATGATCGTAACTCTGGTTTTTATTAGAAATATTAATTCAACAAACTATTGCATACTTTAAGGAGTTATCTACTAAAAATAATGTCTTTTAACCACTTTTGGATTTCCTCCTTACGGTCCATATGTTATTAAAGCAGAAAACTTCTTTAACTTTGCCGCTTTGTTCATTACTTTTTGAATTCAAGAAGGCGTACATACTTTTACACGTGCGTTACTAAATAGAATTTCCCGGGAAAAGAGAGAGAGTGAGTGGGGAAGAGGGATGGGGTTATAGAGGAAACAGTTTAAGAATGTAGAACAACAAGAATTCCTTTGTAATTTTTCTTAGTTTTTTTTTTGTCGGCATCATTGTATGCGTTTAGATTATCACCCACATAATGATAATAAAATAAAACCTTTACGTGTTACAAATATTTGTATTGTGTGTCAAACAAAGCCGAAAATCAAATAGACACAGAAAATATTTCTACAAAAGGAAAGGAAAAGGAAAAAAGGGATACAATGAATGAAACGGTATGAAGCAGGAGAATTAACTTTTGTTTGAAAAAAACATAAGAAACAATACCAGCCTTAAGAATTGTGTTTAGAAATCCAACCCTCTCCTATAGGGGCTGGCGAAATACTAAAGTTTTCCTATTCCATACAAACTCAACTTGTTACACACGCACAATTACTGTGAATATAGCGGCAAATAGAGAAAGTTCTTGGATTTTTGTAGAAATCTACAGCAAAAGTTTCTTTCTTCTTTTTTTAAGTTAAATTTTTCCCCTTATTTAAGCAGATTTTCTTTAGACTTTGAAAAATTCTATGCAACACTAAATAGAAACATATGATGTAGAAGACAGCAGCACAAAACAATGTCTAGAGCGGTTTAACATTCTAGGTTGCTGATGATGCTTCCGTTGGCATTGTTTAGAAAAAGTTTTGTTTTCTTCTATACGATTTTTGTTTTTGTATTTTTTCTTGATAACATTTTAAGAAAGCTTAGTTTAATGGTTGTGAGATTATTTTGGAATTATTTACGGAATGACAAAAACAAAAAAAAAAAAAAAACAAAAATATCACAAAACAACTGTTAAAGTGTCAAAGCTTTAAAGTAGGCAACAATTTTTCTAAGCTAAACTAAAACCATTTAAGGCTATAAATAGTATCAAAATTAGAAAGTAAAAATCAGATAAACGCAACATCTTTCAACAAATCCCATTAGAAGTTTTATATATTGAAAAATATATATTTTTTCTAGCATACTTTTAGGCAAAAACATTGCTAATGGCTGGTAAATTTTTTATTTTAAAAGTAAAGTTAAATAAATAACGGCAAAATACTTTGATTTCAAAGAAAATTTTATTTCATTATAATGCTGGTACCATGGCATTATGTTTCCGATAGAATTGCATTTCTATGACGCCCTCTAGATTGGTTACATCAGCCGATCTTCAATCTTTTGTTCGCTTATGTCGAGCAGTTTTTCAAAGATAATCTGCCACATGTTAGTTTGTAAATGGTTCATCTTTTAGGAATTAACCATTAAGTTACGGTTTTAGGCGGTGTACCATATTAAAGCGTCAAAATACATGATATTTTTTGGTGTTCATTTTGCATACGTTACTACACTAAAAACTGAACTGCAGCTAGCTTCACTTGCAATGAAATGGGCTGCGGGCTTGTTTAAATGGGCTTGTTTAAATCTTATAGACTTCATAATCTCCATTTAAGGGTCGAAAGAAATGTTTAGCATGCGGTCCATAGCACACTTTATTGACTATAATGGCTCTTTTAGGCTCATTTTCGAAAAATGCGTCCTAAGCTTTATCGCTGATAAAAATTTAGTTCGAAAAAAGTGCTGTCAGTATGTTGCACTGGCAACAAATCACAATGCCTTCGGCGTTGGGATTGGTTTGCAACATGAGTTGGACTTTGTATAAATATAGCTTGAAGGAGAGACTATCTTGTCAGTGTCTGCTCTTGTTATGAAGAAATGAATGTTTTTCGCCTATCATTTATTCACATCCCTGACCAAGCTCTTGCTGCGACGTACTTAATTGGTTATTACAACCTTTCAGTCAGAATTACGGCCTAGTTTCTTACACCACATATGTTGTGTGTATAAATTTGGTATATGAGTGGCTCGATCTATTCTTTAAAGTCGACTCCCGACGACAGATTTTTGAGAAATTTTTCGTTAAATGGCTGCCAAATCAATATATATTTCGGGCATGCATTAGTTTTCTTTAGGAAATGTTTGTTTCCAACGGGACTTCTTTCTCAAAATTTCTACCATCTGACCTTACCTAACCTAAGCAAATAAAGGCACCTACAGACCATCTTTACCAGCGTTCCAACTACTGGGAATGCCTTTAAACGAACTTAGTAACATAATTTTTATAGGAAGAACAAAAATTGAAACAAAAGCGTGAGTACAGTTGAGTTTACATAAGAACACGATTAGAATACTGTTGCTTAAAATTTTAAGGCGCCTGATGGTATACTTTAAATAAAAATGGACAGTCGGAATCGAAAGCTTTAATATATAAAACTGCATTAAAGTGGAGTTCAAGAAAACCAAATTTGCAAAAATTTTATTTAAAACTAGATTATAAAATTTTAAAGCGCCTGAAAGTAGGCTTTAAATTTATTTTAAATTTTTTCTATGCTGGTTGGTTGGTATTATATTTCATTTAATTGTTTTAAAGCTGTATTAAAATATATTTCTTTTTCTTTTTTTTATATCTTTGCAGCTCATAAAATTATCAATCTAATAAATCATTAAATAATCCAATATTAAATAATTAAATAATAATTAATTATAAATCCTTAAGCAAACACTTGATGCAAAAAAGAAAAAAAATCAATATCTTAAAAGCTTATCAATATTTATTTAAGAAAAAACTACTAAAAAAATTTATATTATTTTGTAAAAAATTTTGTAAAGAAAACCTTTAAAGTATTGTAGGCCAATACAGGTAAAACCCTACAGTTTAACTAACAACAAACAACAATTTTGTTTTTCTTCCTTTTTGGTATATTTCAACAAAATTTTATTACACGCTCTGCCACGCCTCTAATGTTACGATTGTAAACACACAACATACACACACCTGCGAACGGCGACCGGCGACCTTGTTTTTTTTTCGTTTTTGCTAACAACAATGAAATTAAAATCAATTTACATGCTGACTACAATGACGACGATGACGATGATGATGATGACAAATTAAAATAATATTTTTATTACAACAACTACGTTTATTTCATTCACTTTTTTCCGTATTTCGTATTTCTGAACGCCTAAATGTGGGCTTTATAATTTTTATTATCCTCTACATTGGTTATTCTGTGTATGGTTAACGTCTGAAACACAAAAAAAAAAACCAACCAACAAATTTCATTATATTGGAAACTCGTACAAAAACAACATAAAAAAAAAACCAAAAACAAAACGTCTATTGAACATAAAAATGGCTTTTATTTTATTAAATATTGCGTGACACATGCCATAAATATTTTTTTATTTTTAATTTTATTTGGCTGTCTGTTGTAATGATAACAATGCTGCATGTAAAATGTAAAAAATAACAACAAAAAACACTGAAAACAACAACAACAAAAAAAATTCAATCAATTAAAACTCAACTCAACAAATGTTTTTGCTGCAATGCTGCTAATGATGATGATGACATCGCATCTATTAACCCATCTTGTTATATCCGATGATTTTCGGCTTAAACTTTTGCCCAATAAAATAATATTAATCAACGACTGAAATCTACAAAAAAAACAACAAAATTTGCAAAAATATTATAAAAAAAAACAAAAAAAAAAACTAATCAAACACAAAACAAAAATTCTATTAAAAATCAATTTCGTTTTTTTTTTCATAACCTCTCCACAATGATTTCATGTTTTAACCTAAAAATTTTTGTATTGTGGCCAAACAGCTTAAGAAATTCCATTGACCCCTTGTTTATCTTAAAAAGGCGTACATAATAGTTTTCTTATTGTAAACTTAACAAGCCATTTATTTAGTTCTATTATTCCTTAACTAGCCATAGAGTAAGTCTAGCAAAAAAGACCACAAAATCTTAAGAAGAAAAATAAAAAAAGGCACTGCCCCTTAAACTGTGCTTAACACACATTTAAATTGTACAAAAGAAAACTTCGAAATCAATTTATTTGTTGTATATATTTTGAGAGAGAAAAAGAGAAAACCATATAAAAGAAATAAATATCTTCCATACATAGTTTAATAACTTGCCATACTTACTGTTGCACTCACAACTCTTGCTCTGCTCACCGAAAAAAAGAAGAAATTTACAAAAGCTTATCGTCTTGCAACCATAAAACATCGTCAGCATTAAGCAAGTTCTACTAAAAACCAAATAGAAAAAGTATTAAAACGACAGGACTACAGCCTGCCCCCTAAAAATATACAACGTTTACTCATCTAGTCTGTGTGCGTTATATTTCTGTATTGTGTGTGTGTGTTAACGTGTGCGTGCGTGTGCTAGAGCGAGAGAGAGGTTTGTTTGTTGGTTGTAAATAATGGGGCTGCAAATGGCAGCATTGCCAACAGCAGCCAATTTTGTTGCAGTAACACTCCTCATATTATTGATCTGGACACCAAATGTTATTGATGCAGTCCGTGAGTACAAAAATAATATTTTTTTAAAATATTTTATTTTATAAATTAAACAACAAAACAAATTAGAAAAATAAAATTTTATTATATAGAATTAAAATATTTAAGTTAGTGTATAAGAGAAAATTTTTGAAAGTATAACATATTTTTAGGCAGTTTTTTTTCTTTTTTTTTGTGAAAAAGATAATAACAATATGAAAAATAGTAAAAAAAAAATTTTATTACAAAAAAAAAGTAAAATAAACCCTGAGAGGTATACTATAATTTCTATAGATCCTCGACAAAAAGAACTCTCCTAAAAGTATGACAGTGAACATCAAAATAAGTGGAAAATATATTGTTTTTATTGAGAATATGATTTGAAATAGAAAGTTCCCGCTAAAAATTAATTAAATTTATAAAAATAATTTAAAATTAATTTAAAAAATTTAAGGAATAATAGCTACATTATACCATTAAGTGAACGCTTACAAATATGCTACATTTTATTACCAGTTTTATTTTTGTAATATCTTTTGCATATACTTACATACACATGTACATTCTTATAATAATATTAAACATATTAAATATGTAGTAGACGTTTAGGCAAGTTGAAGTAGAGCAGACCAAATCTAAGACTCAGGTCTCATGCAGGGCCTCGAAGCTTTAAGTCAGTTCATACCTTACTTTCTCACGGCATCCTATCATACATACATATTTGGTCATTACAAAGATTCAGTCAGCATTACGACCTAGCTTGTCACACTCCTTACAATATGTGTGTTAATTTCATATATGAATGGCAGGACTTATAGTTTGAAGTCGTTACCGAACGCCAGATTTTTGTGAAACTATTCATAGGAATTTTATTCGACCTCAGTGTTTTTCCCAGAAATCTTTTGATCTGAGAGTCATCTTGATTTTGATTTAACCTCAAAAAAGCCGAGTACTCGAATCATGGCCAGACTATCAAATAAATTTGCTATGACCAGTCTTTTGTACATCCCAACCAGATTGAATTGAGCACATCTTTCGATGATATAGACCTCCGGTTGGAAGATATCCGCATACTGAAAATATGTTTAATAACCCAAAAATACAACAAAAAAATATTTGTGGATGAAACATGTTTAATTTCTTAAATTTTCTGTGAACTATACTATACTTTAAGGCGCTGTAAAGCAGCAAAATCCTTACGTTATATTTCTCAAGTTCTTTTGTACTTCCCAACCAAATTGCTTTGAGCACATCTTTCATTGGCATAGGCCTCCAGTTGGAAGATATCCGCATACTAAAAACATTTTTAATAACCCAAAAACAACAACAAAAAATATTTGTGGATGCAACATGTTTAATTTCTTAAATTTTCTGTATACTATACTTTAAGGCGCTGTAAAGCAGCAAAATCCTTACGTTATATTCCCCAAGTTCTTTATTGAATTATTTCAAAGAGTATAGCCAGATTTTGAAGTATGTCCATTGAGTTTCCTGTATACTGACAACATTAAACTAAGGTTGTCTTTTTTTATCATTCCAGAGATGATTTTTCTTTAAATCTTTTGGTCCCATTGGACTCATAAAACATTTAACACCAGTTTTCTTTATTTTGCTTTATTGTCCGGCAATTATTTTTTTTTTTTTGCCAATCCCAGCATTAGTCTGGTTATTGTCTTGTTTTGTGTAAAAGCTTAAGCCTCAGCTTAAGGCCACTGGTCTTGGTTGAAGAATATCAGCAACAACAACAAGAACAATGTTATGACAAATACGAAAATTTTATATAAAATCCGAAGTACATGGACCCCATGTGCATTAGTTTTCTATAATACTGTACACGTGTATTACAATATTTGTGTATGCTTTTGTTCTCATGCCATAAAGCATAGCTTTAGGCTTATGATGGTTATTTTTTCTTGTATACTTTGCTTGTCTTTATGTATTCTTTAATTTTCTATTATTCTTGTCGTTGTAGTTGTTATTGTTTTTTCTTCCTTTTTTAAATGCCATTGTAGTTGTTGCTTCTTTTCATTAAGTAGTTATGAAATTTTAAATGCTTCCTTGCGGCTAAATGGTTTCGTAAAAAACAAAAAAAAAAAAAACAAAAATAATACGAGGGATAAAAAATTAAAAAGTGCTGGCTGGCAACCCATGTAGTTTAAAATTTCTTTATTTTTTCCCCAAGCAGATAAATTAAATTAATACGTGTTAATGTTCAGTGTTGTGCGATAATATTATCAATTTAAACATTTGCTTTCCAATTCTGGGATAGAATAATAGATAGATAAGTTTAAGGGAAGACAGTAATGCATAAGTGAAGCATACTTTTAGGTATTTAATATTTTTTGTTACTATATTTTCCCTATTTCCTTTACGAAAAAATGTAAAGTCTATCGTAAGGAGTTCAATGGTACATTACTTATGTAAAGAATGATTTTTTAAACTTTTGCAAAACTAAGTGAAGCATTTAATGAATGCCTGTCATTTACTTTTTAAACATAGGGTCTTTTTTAAGCGCTTCTTATTTTCAAATTTGAATAAAATAAAGTACTCGTAAGATAACATAGACATTTTTTATTCCTTTGAAAGACCTTTTAATGGCATTTTGCGTGGAATATGATGCTGTTCACATATATTTGCCTCGGCTTCTCTGGCTGGAACGCTTCTAAAGTATCTAATTTTTCATAAATATGCCACATAAGTCATGCGGAATTTAACCAATAACGTGGGATTTGTGTTGTATTTTATTCGCATACACCTCTGTCGTAAGAAAACTCAACAAGAAAGAGTCTATCAGGCTCATATCGCACGATCTCACTGGCCAATTTACTTTTATTGCACATGAGATAACCATAACATCAAATCGCTAGGGCAGAATATCCTGTGTGGCATGAGTTGTGTGGCACATAGCGCCGTCCTTATTAAATCAATCCTGGCTAAAAAAAGATCTTAAAGATCGGCCTAAAGTGCACGTATTTGCTGCCAGCTAAAAATCCATATTGAACATTGGCTTTTTCGAAAGCTCTAGGATTTCATGGCGATTGATGTCGTAATAAATTTAAGGGTCACTTGTGAATGACCGTCAAACTCAAAATGTGGCTTTTTAGAAGACGTTGCTTAAAGCACTTGTCATTTAAAGTGTGTAGTAGCTAGTGTGTTGAACTAACTGAACTTTTACTAACTCAGTTTCCTGCTTTGCTTTGCCTTACACATGGCAATGTAAACAGTCTGATGAGTATTTTTAAAGGCGAATATTCTTGGCTTCGCCTTTTCGAGATCTCTATAAATGTAAACATGGTTGCTTTCATTATTGTTGTTTCTATGTTTTCTTTACGTTTATTCCTGTAGTGTTTGTCGTTGTATTTTTGTTTACTTATTATAATTTTTTATGCTGGTGTTTTGTTCGTATATTTTTGTTTACTTGTTTATCACACAAACAAGTTTATTGTTTTTGTTTTTACAGCTTTTGTTTATAATTTTATTGTTAAACGATATAAAAGCAAAACGCCAGTAGCTAAAGTTTTCCATTTTCGTAACAATTTTTTTAATACAACTCACTGGCAAATAAAAAAGCCCACGGTTCAAGCCCTAGGTCAGACGTCGGGTTGTATTGATCAATTATGTATGGACGGGCGTATGTTATACTTAGTACTTGTGTACATATAATGCACCGCAAGTAGTAAAGACCTAGGGACGTATCAGATACTGGGTAGAATTCTGTCGTTGTTACCACCATTAGGCAACAGGTTAAGGCAATTGGATTGAAGCAAATACTGTGTGTAGATCAAAAGCATTATAGAAGATTTACTCTTCACGACAATAATAACAATGATCAGAATTAAGGACTGCGCACAAAAAAAACTGAATTTACACTTTTCGTTATAGAAATACAACTAAGTGGCGGATTTTTTTCGTTTTATATTTCAATTAAAGTAAATAATATTTGAATTCTTTTGTGTAAAAAATTTTTGTCTGCCCAAGGTCTCAGAGCATCCAACTTTTTAAGCCATTTTTGTTCCAGACTTTTTAGGGTGTTTTAGAAAAATATGTATTATTTTACTTGCTTTGTTTTTAGTAGGCAAATCCTTTTTTTCTTCCGCTTCCACGCTTTCTCTCAATATTCAAAGACTCTTTATATTGTTTTATTCTTACCTTAGAAACTGTTTTTTGGTTAACACCTAGCAATCGTTTGTTTTTTGTAAGAGGCTCAGTTTTTCATTGAAAATTTCAATTATTTTTTTACGACATTCTTGTTGGGTGACCATTTTCAAAAAACTATTTTTCCTATTGCAATGAAATGCAAAAGCAATGTAACGGTATCCAATTTTTTCAATTATGATACAAATTATAAGCTTAAAAGTAGGCACATTTTTTTTTTGTCCGCACTCCTTATGTGCTGCATTTCTATTTCACAGGTGAACGCAAGTGCTTATAGCAATTTTAACCCTAAACTCGTAAACACTTGCTAATACACCCCAATATTCGGTATAGTATATACTGTGATTAATTCTTGATCCATATTTTTATGGGTTTAACAATCTGTAATTGATATTAAAAATGTTTTCTATTTGAAAATAATTTTTATTTTGATTTCTGTTCCTATTAAAACCAGTATTCCTCATTAAATTTTAGTATTTTTTTTATCATCAAATAAAAAAATTTTCATTTTTGTTTGAGTATCTACAGTAAACTCCTTAATAATTACCAGCTGCTTTATTAGAAATAAATGAAACTAACTGCCAGTAGAGTTTCGCTTTCAAAAACTTTGTTGATTTAAATCGAAAATAAAAAAAAGTTTTTCTCCAATTTTTTTTCTTGTTTTTTTTAATAATTTTCAACGCCCCTGCACTCGCATGCCACCAGCATTCCACCACCACTTATAGCGTCATTAAAAAAAAAATTAAATAAAAATTATTTTTTATTTCCTTTCTTTTTAATGCTATTTTTATATGGAATATAAAATAAAAAAATATGTAAATAATATTGAGAGAGAGACATGGTTAAAATGGTAGTAGAAAAAAGAAGGAACAAAAAAAGTGAAGCATAGTAATTAGAAAAGTTTTGGCGCGGCATGCTACAGTGGAAAGTGGGTTAAACAAATAATAACAACAGCAACAGTAGCAGTAGCACTAGTAGCAGTAGCAATGGTGGCAAGTATTTCCATATTGCTTTTTGTATTATTAACTAAACGCATGCACTTTAAAAATACTCAAAATAACTACAACATCGAAAAGGTGAAAGTGATTTTTAGGCCTTTTTAAAAGCCTTCTTAAACTATTGCTACGTTTTTACACTTTAGAAATGTTTAAAATATGAGCTTGTTGATTGCAAATAAAATAAGAATAAATCTGCGTTTGGTTTTAATCAAAATCCTTTATTGTTCGTACAAGTCTGTGTGCCACTGTTCACAACTTGATGTAAACAACAACAATTGCTTTGTTTGTTATTCCTCTTTTCACTGTTTTGCATAAGCAATAACAATTGTCCGACAGAACTATATAACACAGACCTTCACACCAGGATTATTCTCTTCAAACACACCGCATCTTCACACAAAACTGACTGAACTTTTACTGACTCAGTCGCCTGCTTTTTTCAGTTTTCAAACTTTCAAACTTATAAATTGTTTAAGGCCTTGTAAAAGGCCTTGTATAAGGCCTTTGATTGCAGGAAATTTCCCTGTCTCCTAGAAACACAAACATTTTGCCACTTCAGACACAAACGTTTTAGAATAATGAAAATAACCAAAAAATAATACCATTCTCTACCCTCCTCCCACCAAAAACTAAACAACTCTAACCATGCAAATAATTGAAAAATATTATTTATTTTCGAAACTTTTCGTGGGGAGTATTAAAATTGCACAGAAAATGTGCAAAAATTTAAAACGATTTGAAGTGAAATTCTATTTCCAAAAAGTGAGGCAAAAAATAACAAAAACAGAATGACCAATAAAAACTAAAAAAACACTTGTTTAAAGAGAGCTCTCTTTAAAGGAATATTTTTGTGAAATTGAACAGGCAAGCAAAGGGAACACAGTAAACCTTTGTTTAACATTCATGGTAGTTTGAGCTTTTCTGAATTTTGAGATAAAAAAATCCTTTAGACGACCAGCCAAAGCTTGGATTTGCAGCGCCTGCAGGATTTTTGATAAAAAAAAAGAATCCTTTAGACGACCAGCCAAATCCAAAACAGTCCGCTCACTGGGACATGTCTTATTGCTTAGATCTGCAGCTCTTGTAGGATTCATTCAAGGTAATGGGAATTCTAGCTGCATGCCATCTAATCAGGACATTGAGCTGTGAAACCTGGAATTATCCGACTTGAGGTCATGAAGTTTAAGAATCTCTCCTTATTAGTCCAGCAAAGCTTTGCAATATTGTATATGCCAACAAATTTAATCCTCCATATTGGCTTACTAAGCTTGAGGCTACTGTTGAAACCCCTAGACAGACATCTCCATAAAAACGAAATTAAAAAAAAATGTTTCTTAAGCGACTTATGCCGCTCAGTAGATTTCTGACGAGTAAATAAAATTGTCATGAATTACTTACTTACTTAGTTAATTGGGCATTAACAATCTGGTTAACGGATTTCGACATGCCGCAACACTTCCTTCCAGTGCCTATGCCAGTTGGCCATACTAATGGGCTTCCTCGACTCGGTCCTTCCAACGGATACAAGATCGTCCTCTTCGCCTACTTCTGCAGAGCCCCGTATCAAATACCCGTTTCACCAGACCATCCTCCTCCATTCGAACGACATGGCCGAGCCAGTGAAGCCGCTGGATATTAATACGCTGCACAACGTCTATGTCGTTGAGGAGCTCATGCAGGTCACTGTTGGATCGGATGCGGAAATTATCGCCAACTGGCACTGGATCGAAAGTCTTAAGTAAAACTTTTCTCTCGAATACCCTCAAGCCTGCTGCATCAGTTGTTAATAGGGGTCCATCCCTCGCACCATAAAGAAGCACGGGTAGTATGAGCGTCTTGTAGAGTATTAGTTTTGTTGCACAAGAGAGGTCTCTGCTACTCAATTGCCTTATTGAGACCATAGTAGCACAAGCACTGTTGACAAGAGTAATCCTGCGTTGGATCTTCAGACTGACTGATTAGAACACCACCCATGATGCCCTGTAGTAAAGGGTGATTTTATAAGAGCTATAGGAAAATTTAAAAAAAAAAACACATCAAATTCAGCAAAATGCATGAAATCTTTATTTGAATCGATAGTAGGGTCAATATAATTTAATGTGTGAAGATTATTTCATGCAAATTGTTGTCCAATTTTGGCATATTCTTGCCAACATTTCGGCCGGTATCTCACGAGTAAATGCTTCAATGTTGTCTTCCAAAAGGTTAATTGAAGCGGGCTTCTCTGTATAGACATAGGCCCACAAAAATAGTCTAAAGGCGTTAAATCGCATAATCTAGGCGGCCAATTGACTGGTCCCGAACGTGATATGAAATGTTCAGTGAACTCGCCTCTCAGTAAGTCAATTGTTACGCGTGCTGTGTGGCATATGGCACCGTCTTGTTGAAACCACTTGTCATGCAAGTCAAGCTCTTGCATTTTGGGCAAAAAAAAGTTGATATCATCTCACGGTAGCACTCACTATTCACAGTTACGTTACGATTCGCAGCATCTTTGAAGCAGTACGGTCCAATGATGCCACCAGTTCTTCAGTTCGCACTCTACGTATGCGTGCTGGTAGTTTAATGTCCAACAATTTAAATTTGGTGCGAAATTTGGTCACAATAGCCCGAATAGCCGCTTCCGTGGGTCGATTAAACTGACCATAAAATGGAAGAAGACGCGCGATGGACTTTCTTAACAGAGAACGTATTTTGATCATAAAATTCAATGTTGCAAATCATTCATTGTTGCGTTGTTCGTTTGTAAAACGATTCATGGTTAGATTATAGACCAAACTGAAGATATTTGACAATGAAACAAATCACGAAACTAACGTGAGGCTGTTTAAACCAGTGTTGCCAAAAAGATAATAGCTAAAGAAATCACCCTTTATTTCGTTGATTGTGAACACTCTACTAGGGAATCAGCATAGACCGATTGATGGCCATACGATTTATGAAAAGAAGACCATCAGAGTTGTCTTTTTATTCCTGCCAATCTGGTAGAGGCAAGCTTTTCTTTCCAACAAAATTGAGCATCACTAAAAAGCGGCCAGAGAGGTGACTAAGGAAATTGGAACACGTAAGCTCTATCAAAATTCGGAGATTGTAGCCTCTGCACCACCCGGAACAGTTCATTAGCAATGGAATTTCCAACGATATAGCTACTAGGGATGCCAAACGGGATCGATTTTTAAAAATCCCGGGATTCGGAATTTTGTAAATCCCGATCCCAAAATCCTTTTCATACATATGCAAATGCATTAGTTTTAAGAAAATTATTTGGATTCCAACAAAAAGATTAAAGAATCTAACTTGTAATCTGAGAGGCATGAACGAATTTTGTCGCCAACATACCATGCCGTTGAAAAACACTTCTCGCAACTAACATTTGTTGGTAAAATACTTAAATAAATAAGTAAATATTCACCTCTACTACCTCCTAATGTAAATAAATCTATTTCGTTGGACAGTTGAGTATCTAAATCAGTTACCCTTTTAATTCTTTTTATAGGGCTTTTGCATTCTTCGATGCCATTAAATAATTTTTTATCAATGGAAGTAGGGTTTTCCTCATCTGTGATATAGAAATGATACAGAAGTGATGTAGAATTTTTTCTGGGCCTTTTGTAGGATCAAAATACGCATGAATTCACAATGCTGAAAATCCCGAGACAAGTTTTTAAAAATCCCGGGATTTCGGTATTTCCCGATTGGCATCCCTAATAGCTACGTAATCTAATCCTAATAGAAATTTCTTCGAAAAAATCGAAATTTTCTATTTCCTTTCAATATGTTTTGATTACTTTTCCATATAAACAAACTTTGCATAATAGTTTCTCTATCTCCCTAGATTTCATTGCCTTGGGTTAAATTTAATTTGATTCGTCCTTATTCAATAAAATGGTTGAATGTATTCAATTATGCCATTTTATGTAAACTTTATATGAATATGGGAGCATAAATTAAATGCAATTAAATCAGGGCACTTCTATATTTTGTTTTTAGGAAATTTATACCATAAGAGGCACACACATATTACCACGTAATACCCATACAGCAATAGAAATCACGTACAGTAAGTGATAAAAGTTTGGTTGTGTACAAACCAAAAATTCTATTGATTTTGATTTCCTTTTCAATTTATTGTAGACTATTTTGCTTTCTTCTGCATACAAGTAGTTGTGGTCTAGTTTTCTTTTTGCTTTTGGGGTAAATTGGGGTATTTGTGTTGTTATATTTGAATTATAGAAAATAGAATTTGTAATGAAACTAAATAAGTTGTCTTTCCAAATGTATACGATACTAGGGGATGATAATTCGATACACACCCCAAAACTTTCAATATATGTACGTTACTGATGTCTTAGGACAAGAATTGAAGTATATTTTGAAATCTAAACTCTGTCATGTATGTGCTTGAAATGTGTAAAAGGGTATGACATTAATTGGTTTTTTTTTTTTGTAACTTTCAATGCAATGTTGTATTCACTTTTTTCACAACACTAGAGCTACGCACTGTTGTAGCTACAGAATAATGATTTTAGCTTCCAAATCGGCATACAAAATTGCTCCTTACTATTCTTCAGTTTGGATTACAGGGTGGCTGATATATAATGCATCAAATGCGACCTACAGTTTAAAGTGGATTCTGAATGAGAGATTCTTGAGAAACTTTTTTAAGATAATTTTATTTTCTCTCAGAATCTGAACTGAGATTTAACCCACAGAATTACGTCTAATACAGGGTGGCTGATTTATAATGCAACAAAGTAAAGCTTATATTTTTTTTAATTGTCTTTTTTTAATTTTATTGTTCAAAAGCCAAAAATGTTAGAAATAACATCAAATTTTAGAATCAGTTTAGATTTGTTCGAATTGGCCACCTTTGGTACGAATTATGGCTTTAAAACGACCGACAAAGCCGTCACAGGGTGCATGAAAGTGGCTCTGCGGTATTTTGGCCCATTCCCAGTGAAGCGCCGTCTTGAAATGATCGACACTTTGGTATTTTTTAGTGAGATACTTATTCTCCAAAATGCCCCAGGCGCAAAAGTCCAACGGATTGAGGTCCGGAGATTTTGGTGGGAATTGTACGGTAGAAGCGAGGAACCTCCTTTCTAAGCCATTCTTGGTTGATGCGTGCTGAGTGCTGTGGTGCTGAGTCCTGTTTGAATTTCCATGGTCTGCGGCCGAAATGTTTGTTTGCCCAGGGCTTCAATACCATCTTTAAGACATTTTCCCGATAATATTCGGCATTTATTTTAACCCCACGGTCAATGAATACGAGCGGGGAACGACCATCGGCCATTACGGCGGTCCACACCATTACCATCGCCAGCGTTTGAGTTCTGGTGGCCAATCGCAGGTGTAAATTTTCAGCTGATCTCTTTGGCAAGCAAACCCGATCATTTTGATTGTTCACAAACTACTCAATTTGAAATTGCTTCTCATCGCAGAAAACCAAATTCAGTAACTGGCCACTTTCGTGCAAGCGAAGTAATTCCTTGGCTGTTTCCAGTCTAACTTTTTTTGTCCATCTTTGAGCTCTTGCACTCTTTGGAACTTCAATGGCTCATTTTTCAATATGTGTTGTATCCGTTCTCGCGATATGTTCAACTCACGAGCAATTTTTCTACCGCTGCGGCGTGGATTTCGATTAAATCTGGCCTTCACTTTTCGGATCATTTCTGGTGTTATTATTATTACTTTTGGACGCTGTGCAACACTGCCAGTATCATGGTAACGAGCAATGGTACTTGATCACAAAAGGTTTGTTCACATTTTAATGTTGGAGGGCTCTAGCCACCTGTGGTTCTCCAGCCAAATATAAAGCAATCACACTATCACGCATGAATTTCAACACGAATAGCTTTTTTTCAGAATGCAATAGATCAAAATGCTTTGTAAGCTTGTAAATATAAAATGAATTGTCATTGGAATAAAACTGTCAGCTGTCCGACGAGTTGTTTACATATGATTACACCCTGAAGTTGGTTGCAATGCATATCAGCCACCCTGTACAACCTATCTTCTCACATCACTTATGTTGTGTGTTTTAATTTTATACATGAGTGACGGGACCTATAGTTTAAAGTCAAAACCATTCATAGCCATAATTCAATGCTCCTTAATGACCCCGACAACAATACTGAGTAGGCCTCTCTGTTGTTTCAACTGCGTCTGAGACCACCCATCTATCATTGACGGAATCGATTGATGAGGGGAAGTTGCCGAAGAAATATTTTTCCAGATTTCGTGATATTGGAGATACATGACCGGGGCCAACACTCTAACTACTAGTCCACGGCGACTGATCTCGTCTTGGTCTCTAAATACACGTCTCCAAAAACTTCCCATAACAGCTTTTCGTCTACATTTCTCTTGCCGTCAATTACCTCTATTTGGAGTACCCTTTACCACATGGATATTGTCTTGCAGTGCCTTTAACCATCTCTGTGGCTCGACTGCTCAAATTCATTTTACATGGTTTTGAAACAGGAGAATATCTGTTACCATTTGGCCTCTTTGGTCAAGTGTCAATCAAGGCTATGAGTAGTATTTTATTGTAATTCTTATTCTGTATGTACATACAGACAAAACTTAATCATAGACATTCATATTTATTTCTATAATTACAACTCTGTACATATGTGTGTATCAATATTAATTTCTTGCCTTAAAACATGCAATATTTTTTCTTCTTCTGTCTTCTCTGATCATCGAAATATTTAAGCCATCACGCACACATTCAACAAATGGCTTCAATCGTATACTGTAATCACTAGGCATCATTATACCACAGCTTTGTTTAGTATATGTATTGTATATAAGGTTTCATTCAACTGTAGACATGTGTGTATATGTGTGTGTCTGCATATGTGTATGAAGAGAAAGAATCAAAAGGAAAGAGAGTCAGAAATTTTGTTTTGGACATAGTCGTCGTGCCTTTATAAACTTCAATTGATTAAAACTTCAAAATCATTGGCAATCCATTTAACAAACGATAAATACATTTGATGTTGTCAATTTCTTTCTCTCTTTCGCTCTCTCTCTCTCTCTCTTTCTCTTCTTGCCTTCCTTTTCTTCCCTCTGCCTCTTTCATACTTTGTCTGTCAATTGCTGATTTCATACAACTGCAAATGAACTTTGAAACAACATTGTTAGGCATTGAGACAACCATGTTGGGTAAGGGTAAACGAAATTTCGTTGTATTTCATAATGATTTGATAAATTCCAGAATTTCGCACACAAGCCACAGGCTTGCTTACACCAAATTTTTGTATCGAATATCTCCATACTTTATGGGAGTAACATCAATAGGCCACCTGTAAAACTGGCCTCAACGAAAACCTACTGGCTGCAGCTAACCAGGGTTGTTAGGACTTTAAATATTTCGGAATCTAGTGGTTTTTTTTTTAATTTTCCAATAATTTCGGAAAGTTAGGGATATATTCCTATTGGCAGTTAGTACTCAGGGTCGTTAGAGTGTTAAGAACCGTAAAAGCCGTTTTAATGGCGCGAAACTAAGCCCGAAAGAAAGCATAGTTACTGATATTCCTTCAAGTTCAGCTATTGCTTTCGACCATTTGGAATACTATCTATCTATTTGGGTCGCTGTGGTCTATTGGTAGTGAGCTGTCTTATTAGACGTCAAGCCAGGGTTGGAGTCCCAGGCCAGACATCAAAATAAAAAAATACAAAAAGTAATTTTTCGGCGATTTCTTTCCTTTCTCTTCTTGAAAAGTTTCTCAAAAATCTGTTGTTCGGAGTCGACTTTAAACTGTAGCTCCCGCCACTTCTCTGTAAAATTAACACACACAACATAAGTGGTGTGAGAAACTTCGGGCTTCTTGGGGACGATTGCTGTAGACTGTCTAATGCTGAAGGTATAGCACTGGCACCAGCAGCAACTCGTTTCCTTACAGTTCGCATCTTCCCTCTTTCCACCTTTCTTAAACCTGCACAATGCACTGCAGGGGATGACCCCTACATCCCCTGAGTGCTGGTTTAATAAAAAAAAAAAACTGTGGAAATATTTCAGTTAAAGGTTAGCCTTACCAATAGGGCTTGTGCATTGCCTATTATTAAATTCATTAAAGGTTATACATAAGGTTAGCGAAGCGCATGCATTACTCCCCATTCTTTTACTGAATAACTAAAAACTCTTGCCTTTCCTTGGAAAGAAAAGATTTTAGTACAAAGGTACTGCTTTTAACGGACATTTTCACGTTGAGTACTAAGGGAACTACGATTTCTCCCTCCACATTTTGTGAAGGAGATCAGTTTGCCCATAGCTGTTAGAGCGCCAACTTCTGAATGCCTTTTGTCTTGAGTGGACTGCAAGTTTGCACGTTTGTTTGACCCAACATTTGCGTATTGATCTTATCAAATTGTTTTTATAGGAATGAAAGCATTCATCATCAGTGATGAAGTTTCAATCATTTTTGTCATGGCATCAACAACTTGATCGATAGGACATAATTTCCTAGTTCAAATCCCTATAAAAATCATTAAGCTCGGACCAAGACGATTTTTCACATATAAAAACAGATCATCTCGTTGATGATAGTGAAACGTCACGAGGTTTAGCCAATGAAAAGGAGAAAGATATGAATCGATGATCCGATTTTCCGAGAAGTATCACATTTCGAAGTAAGGAAGAGGTTGAGGCTGTTACTATGGTAGCCTTCAAGACACGTTATGTGAATTGGTTCATTTACTAATTGCGTGAGGTGAATGTGTGGCTCAACATGTAGTCCTTCTGAAGTTTTAAAGCTTGAAACGAGAAGCCAAGAGAAACTGTGAACATCAAAATCACCACCCACAACAATTTTACTACTGACGGGCAGCCCTTAAGGATTATAGGCGTGGAATTATTTTTCATTCATTGCAACCTAGCTTCTCACACCAATTATTTTGTGTGCTTTAAATTTCTAACCTCATCAACAGCCTAGGACTGTTCCAACGACCAAACTTCTCACACTACTTATGTCGTATGTGTTACGTGTGTATGTACATGAGCTTCGTTGGGCCTGCAGTTTAAAGTTGACTGCAAACGACAGATTTTTAAGAAATTTGTTCATTGCAATTGTATTTTCCCTTAGAGTTTTTGCCAGACATTGGCAGAGAGGAAGTCGCCGAAGCAATATTATTTCATATTGCGATTTGACCGTGATATCTGACCTAGGGCATAAACTGTAGCCTCACGTCTAATAAGCTACTATACCCCGGCGATACGACAAAGTTGTGCGACATGCTCAATATCAAAGGAGAGCCACATTTACTGTGATTTTTTCAGAAGGTGGCTCTTATCTCTTTACTGATGCGTAACGGATACATACGGAATCACAGTTATGAACGATATATACCAACCTGTGCACACGTCTATCATGGGGCATGTCCTGGATCTCGAGCTTAGGAAATCCACCGCTTTATTGTATATTTTAAAAATGTGGATCCAAGCACTGTTTTAACTATTTCCTTTCAAACCTAAACATTTTTCGCTTTACTCAACTATTCAAAATTTCCCTTTACTACAGATATGGAAATATTACTTCCATTTTGAGCTGCATATGTAATCGTAAAAGACTTTGTTAGCTGGCCATTGCTGGTCATGCAACATTTATTTTTTTGTTTCCTTGTAAATTTTTAAGGGCAACATGTTCCCTTATCTATCGAGTATATGTGCATGCTTCATTGTGTTGTAATTGCCAAAACGATTGCTTTTTAAATACATTCAAGCACACTGTTAAGTAGCCTGAAAAATTGAAAACGGTATTGTTTGGGAAATTGACATTTTAATCATACCAACTCATCTGTTGGTCTGCTGGATGTACTCGTATACCATAGTATGCCGGAAAAAATCATAGAAAAATTAAGTATAAACGTGTTAAGCTGGACTTTATCAGCATCATTTTGTGACTATTACAGTAACAGTATAAACAGTTGCTATTCAATGCAAAAGACTTGTAGCCTACTGTTTGGGTAACAGTTGAAAATATTTTGTTGCCTGATTTTAGGCTGAAAAGAAATATTAGTGGAAAAGGCTGATTTAAATAGTTTCTTCGAATAATTCTCACAGTTTGATTAATCTTAAAATATATTTTAAATTGTTTATGATATGATTTTAAAGTTTTTTTTTATTTAATTTCTAATGCCTTTGTTGGTTTTTAATTTTCTAAAAATAATTACAAATAAAATTTTGTGTTTTAGCAATCAACACCTCAAATTTATATTTATTTTATTGTAAATTGTTTAGTTTGCTACCAAAATAAATACCGAAATTATTTGACCATAACAAATATTTGTAGTTTATGTAGCCTGGCAGCAGACAGACAATTTGTTTTTGATTGTATTTTATTTTGTAAATTTCTTTGTTTAGCACCTCAAATTTGTAAAGCATACTTTTAGGTTGTTGTTTTTAAATAAATTCAAAATATATTTCACACTCTGAAACCATGACCTCAAACATAAATATTACAACCTCAAAGCCAATTAGTAGAAATATTTGTTATGCCTCTTTGGAAATGAAATTCAAATAAAAAAGGAGAAAAATTTTTGCAGACCAAATAATGTTTAGTTCTCTGGAAATTTACAAATATTTACAAAAGAACAGAAATGTGTGAATAAAAAAACTACAAACAAATAAGTTGAAATGGCACAAAACAACAACAAATAAACATATGCAGACAAATTGGCCAAATTAAAATTGTACAAAAAAAAAAAGGTTTTAAAAGAATTTTAAGGGAGCCCCTTAAATCAAAAATCGATATCGAAAGACAAAAAATTATTTGATGTCACGAACTCAAGCAGGAAACCAGTTTATTGGATGCCTGAAGCAATATTTCTAAATTGTTTCCTTGTATTTATTGTCATTCTTCCTCTTTTAATTGCTTACAACAATGCTTTACTCAGTATTAAAATCTAGCTCCTCAGACAACCCCATTACACGATTAGAATTCATATTTTATATAAAATTATCTATTATTATTTAATTTTTTGTACCCTGTCTCTGTAATATCTTCAGCAATTATACTGTTTTCAAAAGTACCAATACCTAAAAGTATGCAATAAGTCAATAAAAAAATCATTACATGAAATGGCCTTTAGAAACCAACGTCTAAGCCACAAAGATGTTGGCGTTATTGCTGGGTTTTTTAAGGAAATATAGTATACTGCACTTAATATATGTACATATGTACTTAAAATCATATTAGTTTATAGCATATTTTAAGGAGATTTAAATAAAATATATTAAGATTTTTCTTAGAAACGGAAAGAATTTAGTTTGAATTTAGTTTGCCTACTTCCTAAGTGTTACAAATTAAATAAACATCCAGCTTCTTCTTCTAACGTTTCTGTACAAAAAAAAAAAAAAAATTAGAAATTCATTGTATACTTTAGGGGAAAAAACATGCCCTTTAATATATGCCATATTATTGGTCTTTGCCATTATGTTAATTACCTTTAAATAGCCCATGTGTCTTTTTCTTTATTCTGTTAATCTTTGAAACTCTATTTAGTACAGCTGCAAACAATTCCCTTAATGCTCCTTAAACTATGTTTTATATTGCATTTAACACAAACTACCATAATTTATTATTGTTGTTGTTATATTTGTATTAATTATTAATAAATAAACATTTATATAAATCTATGCTGCAGAGAAGAAATACATCATTGAATGTACAGCTAAACAAATATTTAATGATTTATTTTTGTAGCCTACATTAAGGCTTACAAAAAAAAAAAAAAAACAAAACGGAATTCAAAATTGTTAGCATATGTGTATGAAAAGGGAAAACCGACAAATTTCATACAATTGTTGCTTGCTTAACCATTCGCAAAAAACCTTGCTTATCCCTCTAAATATGCTCTTAACGCTATTTATCTAACTCTCATTCTCCTTTCTGTTTATACAATGCTCTGGTGTTTAAGACGATTATTTGTTTAGGAAGTTAATACTAAAGATAATATGGTTTAGATTTGCTTTAATACAGAAACAGCTGTGGGTAGTTTTAGGTAATGAAGTGACATAAAGTAAAATTAACACAAATGGGTGTTTATTTTTATGGTTTTATTCCAGCTCTCTCTCTCCCTCGCTCTCTCTATCTTTCGTTTCTAATAGCCATGGCTTATGCTCTTTACAGAGTTTGCTGTATATTTTCAGGGTTTTTTTTTCTGGAAGTTTTGTAAATGTCCTTTTTTTCTGCTTGGTTTCATTTGTATTCGTTTTTTTTTTCGTTTCTTTGCTTCATATGTTGTATTTTGTTTAATTTATGGTTATTTTTAGTAGTGTTCTATTATTTAGATTTATTGCTTCTATATACTGCGTTAGTGTTCTTGTAGTCTTCGTAATATATTGTATATTTTTAGGAGAAATATTAACAGACAGTATTTTTTAATGTTCAAATATTAGACAGACAGACAGATACATATGAGTTTGGTATTCATTAAAATTTGGAAAACATTTTTCATGTTTTATATTAAAGCGTTTTTCTTTTTCTTTTTTTCATTAAATTTACAATTTAAAGCCTATTTTAAGGCAAAAATAATACATTATGTTATTAAAAGAGGTATAGAGAAGCTAAATATTTTTTAAGCGATATTTTAAATGAAGACAAAGCAAAACTATTAAATTTTATTATTTAGGAACCAAGGTTCAGTGTGGAGTTTTCATATTAAGCAAAGTATATATAGGCTTTGAAGCCCTCATGATAGTATGTTGCTAATATGATCAATCTTTTATACTGCATTGTATTGAAGAATGGTGTGATTAGATTGCTAGGCTATGAAACACATTACATCTTATACAAGGACCAAGAACTAGGTTATGGAATTTAAAAATGTCTTACAAGCTATCTACCTAAAGCTTTGTCTGTTACCTCTAGTCTTCTCGCTGTATTACAGATTTACAACCTAGCTTCTGACACTAATCTCTGTCGAAAACTATGTCCATTCTGAACGATAACTTTTAGACACTTTTCATGGCAATTTGTACTCTTTCTGAATTTTTGTCCCGAAGGAATATTTTTTTCAAATATCGGAGCAGGCATCTGAAACATGGGGTCGCGTCTAACTATTAGACTACGGCGATTTCTATTTCGGACTACATCTTTGAAACTGTACATACATACATTATGGTGTAAAGGGTCATTGCAACCCTTTCGACATAATAATGACCTAGCTTCTCACACCACTTATGTTGGGTGTGTTAATTTTGTACCTGAGTGGTGAGACCTACAGTTGAAAGTCTTCGACAGATTTTTAAGAAACTTTTCTTGGGAATTTTATTATTGCTTCAGAGTCATCTGACAGAAATCTGCTGAGAGAAAGTCGCCGAAGCTATAGAATATTTTTTAAATATTTCGGTTTGTCGGAGTTGTCCCACCTAAGGCTTGTGTAGTGCCCTCATGTCTAATACACTACCTACTAGGCTACAACGACTGCACTATCCTATGCCGACTGAAAAACACCCTTGTTTCCAATGAGGGTTTAACAACCTTGCTGTCATTTGGATATTGGATCGCGGGGGCTGCAATATAGGCTACTTCATCCCATGATTTTTCCCATTTGTAGTCAGGGTCGTTTTTTACATACTTTCAAACTCAATCTTCTTCATTTGCAGTCGCTTTTCGCAGTCAATATTTGGAACTTAGATTCGAAATCATATACATATTGGTTCTAACGGGCCTTGATACAACCTACATTACTTTATAGTGCTTACAATTGATGGACCGTATATAAGGACCAATGTCTCTGCATACTTGTAGGCGTTGTATACAGTCAGTTTTGATCGCTAGTACAGTCTGCTTCAATCTAACTATGCCATTATTTGCCATACTTAATTGGCTCTCCTCTGAGCTGCTTATTGAGCACTAGATCCTGCGGTTTCAAAAGGGACCGTAGTCGTTTATATTCCTCACTGTTTAATACATAAGAGCTCTTATATCAATATATTATATTGAATTTTGCTGTGTTTCTAGGCGGTGGTCATAGCCATTATAAAAGCGACCTAATGGCTAGCCAAGCTTTTGAAATTTTCCTTGAAAACCCATCTCCATGTTTAGCACTGCCCTCCATATTCATTTCTGACTTTTAAAAACTAGAACCATGTCAAAAGTCATGACTACAGTTCAGGGAACTGCTGTACCGCTCACATACACAAGGACTTTATCTATAATGCTACAAAGTCATAGTCGAACGGCACAATGAATGGCTCCTTCTTTGCATTCTCAGGCAAAAATTCTGTCATGCAGTAACTCTCATAACGTTCCATGGACGAACATTGATATGTTTTGTGAAAACCAATGAGAGTTAAAAGTCATCCATGTCAGACTATACTTCCATAACCAAAGTTCAAACATTTTGCGTTTTCCATGTCTATCACCCTAAAAGGCTACTACATTTCTCTTTATTTTTAAGATGTTTTACAAGTCCTCCATGTCCCTTCATGTTATTGTTTAAGTTCTCTTTATATTTAATCATTTTGATATCGAATGTCTGCTTAATTGTTTTCTTAAACCATCCACCCTTTCTCTATTCGTATTTCACTTAGACTCCGTTCTCATCAATTGTACTTGAAGGTCCTTAATTTTTCCTGTGCCATTTTTTTTCTCCGCTCTTTTGCTTGTAAAAAAGAAATCGTAGTACGTGTAGAAAAATCATTTTCATTTGGTATTGCCATCATTAACTTTAAAAGTGAAACAATGGCTGAACATTTTTTTTTTTTTTTTACTTCAAACATACAAATAGGAAACTATAAAAATAACACTAGAGTACAAAAACTTAACTTGACAAGAACCAGAGAGAGCAGCTATGGTAGCCAAGCAAACATAAAAAGGCAAAGGGAGGAAAATTGCAAGAGCATATTAGGCGTATAAAGTTGGTGGTTTTAAACGACTGGAAAGGTATGCTATGAAATTTACAGTGTTTGTTGAAATTACAATACACTTTAGTCAGGTTTACAACCTAACTTCTTACTATCATTCATGGTATCTTAATTTTATGCGGGAGTGGTGGCATCTGATGTCATTTCCGAACTACAGATTTTGAGAAGTTTTTGGCCAGAGGACTGCAGAGAGGAAGTTATACTTCATTATTGATATGTATTTATAATTAAGACTCTTTTATTATTAAGTTTTCTCTATTATCTATAATTATGTTCAAGATACTTGAGCAAGGGTCTGAACCTCAAACTCTCGCTTAATAAACCAACATACTACATACTAGACTACGGCGATTTCAAGGGGCTTTATGTCCTCCTTTATTTATAAATTAGAAAAGGATTATCAATAGATTTTCGCCTTATATGGGTTTTGAACCTAAATACTTAAGGTTTTGTTCTCGACTAGTTTAGCCACGCTTGCCTCAAGAGTGTTTAAAATTACTTGCGTAATTAAAACTTCTGTTCCTCTAAGCTAAGCTGTAATGAAATGCTCTGCCTTGGGTATTTTTTTCAAGCATTTTTCCTAACTGTTGTTCCAATATAATCTTGGACTTAAACCCAGCTGTTATGACTTTGTTAATGGCGGCAATTACAGCGATTATAAAGGTGTGGCTGCTACTTTGTCTTTAGGGTTCTTTTAACAAAAGGTTTTTGGGTAACTCAGTTTTTACTTTAATCTTTGACTCAAATATTCAGGGTTAGTTCCTTGAATGCATTTATGATTTGAGGTATGAGTCCTGTACTGTAGTTGGAGTTCATTGAGCCTTGCCTGTTTCACCCTACTTGTCGGACAATTTTTCTTTTTTTTTTTTTGGAAAATTAGATCTAAATCCGTTCAAATGAAAGAATTCTGTAGCTTGATCTATATGTTAGGAGCTAGACACTGTGGACTCAAGGTCCCCCATTAGTATACCTTGAGTCCACAGTGCCCTATCAAAAGACCGTCAGGTTCTTGCTGGATAGTCTGTTGAATAACTCTGTTATCCTCTTAAATGAAAGAGTTCTGTACCTTGATCTATACGTTAAGCTCGAGACAATCCCTATTAGTGTACCCTGAGTCCTAAGGGACCTGTCAAAAGACAGGTCTGCTTGATAGTCATAACTCTGTTATCCTCTTATTGAAATTTCCAAGCAAAAGTTTCGGTTTATGGATCACTGAGAGAAATAGTTTCCAATTTGCGCTATGAATCCATTGCCAAAGAGGTAAGCTGACGAGGAATTTCTTAAATGACAAAAGATGCACTGTTCGCCTGTATAAAGCTGTGGCCATAGGATTTTCTGGTACGCAACCCTATTATACTTAGTCTCCAGCCAAAGATTTAAAACATTGTTAATAAGAAATCATTGCTCGGAGAGAGACCACTTATGAATTCTTAGAGATTTTTATTCAGTTTCCTTTCAATTTTTGTTTTTCTTTTTTTTTTGCATCCTTGCAGCCTTAAGGTATGCAATAGCGCAACTAAAAACCAAATAATACGAGTAATGAACACCAACAGAGAATGAAATTGGAAAGAAAAAAGAAAAACGGAATAAAATAAAACGCTCAAGTGTTTAAGAACAAAAAGGAAAAAAAGAAAAGCAAAAAAAGGATGGAAAAGAAATTGTAATACAACAAGAAAAACGTTACGTTATAACGATAGAATAAATCTTAAGCAACATAAAAACACTACAATTTTATCATCAACATTAAGTGCATGTAGAGACACACTCTCACACACATACACTAATGCATTAACACTAACACTTGTGTATACATGTATGTATACGAGTATGTGTGTAAATAAAATTCAGTATTAAAAATATTTCCTATTTTTTTTTCTTCTGTTTTTGTTGCTTTAAAGGAATAAGTCTCTCATAGATAGTGTATGAGTGAGGAATATCAGGGTATTTGTCAGATTGTCTGTAGCTGCTGATACTTAAACTGAACATTAAGTGTCACTCTTGTATGCTTAACGCCTTAACAGTGATTATATACTCTGTTATTTTCTACCTCTCTCTCTCTCTCTCTCTCTCTCTTTCTCTTCCTCCTACTCTTCTCTTTCCTTTTTTTGTTGCATTACGTTGCTTCGTATTAAACCATTATTGTCAACCAAATAATGACGATGAAGATGATGAGGATGCTGATACTGTTGAGCCTGATGAGGATGATGACTATGAGGACAACTACGACAACTATAAGAAAAATGACGACAATGATGAAGATGATGATGGTGATGAGCCGTAGTTGTAAAATCTGAAAAAATGGGTGAAAAAATTGAAAGAAAAATTGCTTTTTTTTTCTTTTTTGGAAAAAAATGAAGAGAGAGAGAGAGAGAGAGAAAGAGAGAAAATAAATCTTAGAATTTATGTAACACAAGAATTCAATAAGATGTGTTTGCTCCTAGTAGAACATGAACAGAGGAATTCTCATCTTGGTATTCCTTTTCTGAAAACTTCTTTTGCATGAACTCACACCATTAGAACAAGGTTTCCTCCTACAGCTTGCTGTGTTGCATACCACACAGGCAAATTGTTGTTACAAAAACTTAGGAAGAAGAAAAAAAAAATGAAACGAATTTTCTTTGCAAATACTATTGAACCTTTAAAAACGATTTTTTAATTTTTTTTTCTGCAGTTTGTATAGGTATTTTGTATTCACATGCAGCGAAAATGCATTTTTAAGGCATTTAAATTCATGTTATAACTATAAAACTGCTGTTAGCAAAAGAAAAACTTTACTTTCCAATTTATTTTTCTCTAACCGCCCCCCCCCCCCCCTTATTTCCTTAGAATGAATGATTGAAAATAGCAGGGTATCTAGTTAAAATCATACTTTAAAGCAGCATTACAGTTTTGGTTTTCTGTTGAATTTCGTTTGTACAGAAAATTAAGATTTGAAATATAAGTCTTGTAAGAAATTTTATTGATTTTCTTTCCTCTTTAAGTAAATTCACAAGATTTGTTGCATAAGTTTATATCCTGTTTATTTTGAAGCATATTTTTAGGTAAATTTCAAAAATCTATTTAAAGGTAAACAAGTAATTGGAAAATGATTTTAATTGTTAGGAAATCAATATTAAGAATCGTTAATCGATTTTAGGTGCATACTTTAAGGTGTTGAAAGTCACAAAATTTTTTTGCATAATTTTATATCGTGGTTTTTTGAAGCCTATTTTTACGTAAATTTAAAAAATCAAATCAATTGTTTGGAAACAATATCAAGAACCGTCAAACGATTTTAGGTGCATAGTTTAGGGTGTTAAAAGTAGAAATTAATTTGGTGGCAATTATGGTGGAAATATGAATGTGTATACCCATTCCTCTCGATTGTTTTTCATCCTGTATTATTTATTGCTTTATCGTCTTGGCTTCAATTTTAGGTTTTGGTCTAGGTAGTAAGCAGGAGTGGTAATGTTTTACCTTTAACGTACTGCTTGGTATGTACACAGTAGGTGAAAAAAGTCTCCTTTCTTCTTCATCTCTAAGGCATCTGCAAGAATCATTAGCAAGGTCTTCAAAGATATAGAGAATTATGACCTAGTTTCTCGCACAACTTATGTTGTGTGTGTTCATTCTATACAAGAGAGTTGGAACCTATAGTGTAAGGTAGGCTCCGAACAACAAACAAAATCCTGCGTACCCACCAATCAATGACCCGTAATGTCCACAACAACCTTACTGAGTGTCCTCTCTGGAGTTTAAGCAAACTTATCGTGTGTCTTTCTCCCAGCCTAGCCCAGATTTCCCCTGCCATTTCTATTGTGTCATAGGCAGCCCATTTGTCTGCTGAGAGAAAGACGTCGAAAGAAATATCTTTTTTCTATTTTGTTTTTTTTTTTCGAGATGTCTGGCCCAGGATTTGAGCCACAGGCTATTGTCTAATAAGCCAACACATTACCTACCATACTATGGAAACTTCAAAGATCTTTCAAATCCTCCTTATTTATAAATTAAAATTTGAATTCTTCGTGAAGATAAAAACTGAGATATTATTGAACTCTCCATGACATCATTGGTGTATATTACCTGGAACATGCAACAGTGAGAGCTTTAAGAAGTTTAAGAATAAATCTTTTTCAATGAAGATGTCAATTGAGCAATACTAACGAAAAGTGTTGCATAATTTTAGGTCATTCTAAGATAATTTGCTTTCAATTATGTACTAAATATAAATACCTTTTAGAAGAATAAAACTGATTTGTTAACTTTTTAATGTTGTTTGGTTTTAAATTAAAATTTATTTTTTTCTAACGAAAACTAGTTAAACTTATAAAAAAATCTGTAGCCTACTTGCAGGCTTACTTCGAATATAAACAAAATCCTTTGTTTTACAAAATAACTTTAACACTGTAAACTACTTTCAGGCTTAAATAATAAACAGAAAGTAATAGCATATATAGCCTACTTACAGGCTTATCTAGTGAACCTCATGAATTTGTATTATTTTTTCTTGAATTTGTTTGCTTTGTTAAGCAAATCTGTACAAGTTTCTGTTGTGTTACCCAAGTAATTTCAGGTAAATAGTAATGATATAAACTTTAGTTAACTTATTTGTTTTTTTTTTTTCTTTACACATTTGCATATTTATTTATATTTACATATGTACGGGTATGTGTATATGCAAATGTATGTGTTTATGGTTCATTATTATAAAATAAATGGAAAAAAAATATGGAGAGAATATGAAAGAAGGAAAAAAAAAAAACGAGAAGAACTTTTAAGTTTATAATATCCTGCTACTTAACTAGAAAAAGTTTTCCATTGCCTCGCTAGTGTGGCTGAGTTTTTCCCAAGTGTTATTTACGGCGCTTTCCCCCTAAGCCACGACTGCATATTGTATTTGTGTTTGTTTTAGATATTTCCGGGCAAAATTAAAATCTTGTATACACAGTTTTTTTTCTTTCTTTTCTTTTCAAACGAAATACACAAATCGAAAAACCTAGTTACTTGGCATAGAAAAATCCATGGGAACAAATGTGAAAGGCAGACTGCTGACACACACACGATACAATACAATAGCACACGTACACACACACAGAGAAGATAGAAGGGGAAATCACTTAAACTAAATCATATAAACACCACTTGAAAAGCAACTCAGGCGTAACTAAGTGCATGTGATAACGCTGGCTGCTATGTTCAGTTCTACTATATGCAACTGAACACACACACACACACACATCTTTCTATTCCAGGAAACTTTATTCCACAACAACAACTGCAACAATAGCAAGAATCCTGCCACAACAACAACAACAACAATAACATTTACTTTAAAAACCATGCACAGCAGTAAGAGAAAAAGAAAAATAAAAACAAAATAATGTTGCATGTAACTAGGAGCTTTAAACAAGGTACAACTGCTTTTAAGCACATTTCCTCAAGGATTCAAATAAAATAAATATTATTTTTATAACATCGCCTTCACCCCCACCACCGTCTCCATCCCACCACCATCAATGCTTTTAGTTGAACACACTTAAACAAACGAATGAATGAACACACATACACACACATACATGCATACAGTATTAAACCAACCAATAATAACAACCAATGCTCTCCTTAGGTTATAATGCATTTGTATAGGTTTCTTACATGTACTTAAAAGGACGATTTCCAATTGTATGTTTAACGAAATGAAGGAGGTTTTGAACATGAATAGCTGTTTCCTCTATTCCTACTTGCCTTTTTAATATAAAATCTTAAAATTTTGTATTAGAGAACCTTATTAGAGAAGTCTTTAGAGACTAGTTCTTATTTTAAGCAAAAATTCATCGTTTTAATAGAAATAAATACGTTAAAATGATTTTCTTTTTAACTTTTAAGAAAATGGAATTAATTACATGCCAAAAATTATGCAACATTTTGTTACATTATATCGCCGCCTGTACATCTCGCAGCATGTATTTTCATAACACACTCGTACATTTAACAATCGATTCTATATTATAAAATAACATAACTGATCATTATATTCTTTCACTCATGATTCACGGCCTAGTTTCTCACACCATTCATGTTGTGTGTATTAATTTTATACATAAGTGGAGTGACCTACAGTTTAAAGTCACTTCCTATCGACAGATTTTTTGAGAAACCATTCCATGGAAGTGTGTTTACTTACTTTACGTATTGAATGGAACAGGACTTGACTTACTGTCCATTGCTCAATAGAGACCCTTACGGGTCACTGTTCTTTTGGTAGGCATTACGAAAGACTTGGTTTTCTAGAAAAAGACTTCTAAGGAGTTGAGTGACTGAGGAGAAGGAAAATGCTGTCTTAAAACTCATATGTCAGTGGCATATGCTTTTGTCATGAAAAGACGGAGACTTTTGATCTCTCACTACACAGACTTCACACTGCAATAACAATATTTGGAGTCGAATTGCTTTCCTTTAGGAAATGAATATGTTATGTGGTATCACAATGGGTGGCTTCTTCCTATACCGATCCAGTGTTACACAACATCTTTAAAAATATGTGTGAGAGAGAGTATAAATGAAGGTATTTATTCCTACAAGATGATTAAAGCCGTGTTTACTTTAACAACAATAACAAATTATATCCCATTTATAACGAGCAAATTAACTAGGAGTATATAAACGGTTTGGTTTAATACATTCGCTGACAAGGTCGAGTATACTCGTCGTTGACAGAGTATCCCGCATTGCCAAGACGAGTATACTCGTCATACGTTAAATATATTATAACATGCAGGCTTTTGAGTATACTCGTCGTTGACAGAGTATCCCGCATTGCCAAGACGAGTATACTCGTCATACTTTAAGTATATTATAACATGCAGGCTTTTGAATTAGCAAAAAAATTTTTTTGCCAATCGACAATAGTGATGCCAATTTTCGTAATCTGTCTCGTTTTATTCCATTTTGTTCATTTTATCCATCAGCATGATATATTATTTGTTTTTCTACTAAAACGTATGCAAACACGAGAAAGTATTTCGAGTCCTTCTGCCTTTTTATTGTTAACGACGAGTATAGTCGTCTTTGGTTGTCTGCTTGTAAATAACAGGGTTTTGGTAAACAATAACGCTCATAATATAAACGGCAATGGGAATGACTTCATATAATTTAGGCTTAGCAGCGAATGCAGCTATTTTCCTATTTAGTTTAAACCGTTTTTTAATTTAATTCAAATTTCTATTTATCTCCATGGATTTTATATCGATATTTATGACACAGATTAAGTTTTAAAAAACCTTCCAGAAGTTGTCCAAGAATTTTTAATTCTTTTCAATCTTAAATTTTTGTGTGTTTTTTTTTGTGTCTTTTAATTTTCAATTTCCCTAACACCCATCGGCAGCAGTAACATGCTTTTCCCTTTTGTTTTTATGCAATTTATGTCGGGGTTTAGTTGGTGTTCTACTGCACTTCAGTGTATAACCAAAGTGTTGACCCAATTGTGGCGCCTTAAAATATGCCATACATGCATATGCAATTATAATAACGAAAACAAAAAAAAAAAAACTTTAGTTTTTCCCCCACCAAACCAAGAGAGAACGAGTGCGGGAAAGAGTGTAAGTAAGTCCGAAGAATAAAATCAAGCCGCTTGCTTGTCTTCACAAATTTTCTTTTTTTTTTTCGGGCATTCTCTTTCAAACTATTATTTAACACTGAACATGCATACAAATGAAAACCTAAATTACATAAAAATGCCAACAAAAAAAAAACAAAAATAAAAAACGGAATGAAAAAATTCCAAACCAAACTAACCAACCTCAATAAAAAATTTTAAATTGTGGATGTAAAAATGAACACACATACATAGATATTCATTTGGGTTTTCTGTTTCTTTTCTCTCTCTCTCTCTCTCTCTCTCTTTCTTTCGTTCCTACTTTATTTTTTTTGTTTTTTTGGGCCCAACAAAACATGCTTGTAAAACCCAAATGTTAACAAAAGAAAAAAACACAAAAAATCCGATTTTTTGGTGAATTTCTGCATATTTTTAGGGTTATCTCGTATTATTTGTTATTCGTTTCCTTTTTTTTTCACTACTTGTGTTCTATTCCACATTCCTTCTGCTTGCTTAGAGAAATTTATGAAACCGTACATTAAATGTATTTGTAGTTATGGCCTGCGGAGAGCATGACCGAGAGGTGCAAGCGGAAAGGGGTTTTGTATTTTTAATTAAGACTAGAAAATTTGTAGCGCTTTATCGTCTTTTGTTTGTTGGTCGTGGTTAAGTTCGTCGATGTTAGTGGGTTATGTGAATATGTACATACCATACCATATAGGCAGTTTGCGAAAGCATGAATGCCTTAAATGTAGTGGTTCGTATGGTTTTTTTTTTTTTGTTAAAGTAGGCTAAATTTAAATGTATGGTTATGAATGGAAAGAAAAAATATTGCAGCAGATTTTAAGGATTTCAAAATAGAGAATTTTTTTTTTTGTTGTTTTGGTGTTATAACTGTCAAGCAACAGCTTGTTTAAATTAAGAAAACATATAAAATAGATGAAGTAATAAACTTTTTTTTGTTGGCAAAAAGAAAACTCTAGATTTTATAAATTAATGAAAAGAAAACATATAGTCTACTTAAAGGGGGCTTGGAAATAAGAAGGTCACACATTTACTACAATAAAATTCTATTCTATTTCATTCCTTTCTTTGTTAGAGAATTGATTTCAAGATTTCAAGCCTTTAAGTAGGCTTTACTTAATGCAACAATAGAAAATTTAAAAATTACAAACTGATGTCCTTGAAATTGAAGCATATTTGTTAAATTAGTTGTCAGTTTTTGAAAGTGTTTTGTCAAATTAAAATGGACAGCCATAGCCCATGACGTACTTTGCTGAATAGGCTGTGACCTAAATGGCAAATCAAACACTCTTTTAACAGACATTCAGGGGTCTATAATTTCAATATATGATTTTGCAATATTGGAGTCTAGATCAGCGATCATAAGATGTCTCATCATCTACTACATATCACTAGTATTCTTTAAAGATATCATTTTCTAAAGTTTTCTTTACCTTTTTGTCTCCGAATTATTTTAATTTTTAATTTATTTATTATTTGAATTATTATTATTTAAGGTATACTTCTAGGTTTTGCAAAGAAATTATCAGGAATCATATATTTGTCTCATCATGTATTAAACAACACCAGTATTCTTTAAAAACGTCCTTTTCTTAACATTTCGCCACCTTTTTGGTTTCCAGTGTTATTATATTCAAAAATTTTAAAGCCTATTTTTAGGTTTCACAGGGAAGTTATGCTTGCTGCTATGTACTAAAATAAATATTTTGAATTTTCAAATTTCATTTCCCTAATTATTTTTCATATCTCGTGAAAGAATATTTGTTTATTTTTTTATGCCTAAAAATTCTTACGTATTTTAATAGCCTTAAAATAGGCAAACAATTCTTTATTATACCTCTATCATCATGTTTTATCTCAACGAAAAGAAAAAAGAGAAATACCTTTTCAAAGAATGTTTGTCAGGACAATAAAGTCATTACCATAAAATAACTTTCAAGTCCTACAGAACTTTTACATACATAAGGATCCTCTTTACCATACTGGCTCTTTCGAAAGAAGAGGGAAAGGATGTTTGTCTTACCATAACAAAATAGCCGAGATAACATTGAAAATAAAATTTAAACATAAATTTAATAAAATTATATCAAAGCATTTTACAAAATATAAAATAATGATACACACCGAATACAATTAAATTGCCACCTTGTTAGAGGAATAGTTGCGGCAAGACAACAGACAAAGGAAGCCCAGCCAGTGGCAAGGCTATAAAATAGCAAAGCCAGTTAGCAGAGGACACTGTGGCAAGAAAATCAAAATCACACAATAACCACAAAATATTTTTTTGAAAAGGAGTAGTTGTTGTTGTTGTTTTTTGTAAAGGTAACCGGCAGTAAGATAAGAAAAGGTCTCGGTCATGAAAGTCATATTTTAGCACGTAAATACCAAAGCAACTTACTACTAATGACACTACACTAGTACAAATACAGTCACAACTGAAAGTAAAACACAACAATTATATGTTTTTAAATACAATTTTATAGCCAGACTATAAAAGGAGGACGACATAAAAATGTTTCCGAAAGGACAAATAAAGAGAATTCCTTGGCATAACTCGCCTAAGAAAGGCATTTTTGTTAATATTTATAGTCATTAAGTTAATGTGTTATATGTTGAGCTGTTAAATGTTTAAAACGGTGCATATTTCAAGGGAGAGGATTTTTATCATTGAAATAATTTTTTGGCTTCTTAAATATTAATAAGAGAATGTAATAATAATTTTATATTCATTATTTCGTTTATTAAAAAATTATAGCATAACTTAAGGTTTACTAAAAAAAATAAAGCTATACTTTTAGCATCGTAATTAATTTGTTTACATTCCTAACTCAAAAGGCATTCCAAGAAATAATTAATTGTAGGCAAACCAAAGTTTATGCTTTCAGTCAGAACATTTACGGAGCAAATTTCGTATATTAAATTTGGTATTTAATGGCAGCCTAAAAATATGGCGAGTAGTTATTATTACATAATCTTAGTCAGTTTCCACAGAATTTTCTTAAAATAACAGTAAAGTTTTCCAAAACCATTGCCATTTTTTGCACCTAGATATTTAAAACACTTTCCCAATACTTACCTAAAAGTATGCCTCATTCTTTAACTAAACTAAGGAAGTATGGTTTCAAAGAATATGTTTCTTGGTTAAGCAGATATGAGAAACATTTCATGACAATTTTTTTTTACTCTCAGAGGTTGTGGCAAAAGATTGCTGAGAGGAAATATTTTCTTCATACTTCGTTATTTGCAAGATGGCTGAACCGACTTTCGTCTAATGAACTACTGGAGTACCTACTATAACAGTCATTTACAAAGCATTCTAATCCATTTTATTTATAAATTCAAAAGGGATTGTCAATAATTTTTTTTCCTTATCAAAGTTATGAACCTAAATGGTTAAGGGTTTCAGTTGAGCAGTTTAACCATCATATCACAAGGCGGTCGTTTGTATCTCGAGAGCCTTTAAGCCCACTTCTGAAGTGAAACTTCCATTCTTCGTGACATCAAGCCGTATTCCTCTGTATTGTTCTTCTTTCAAATGTTATTCTTAAATGTTGCCTTATATTTTGTTTTTGTACGAATTTTGTCTTAGCTGGGGTTTGAACCAATGGGATCTTGCTTAATAAGCCAATTCAATTGCTTACATGAGTAGCGGGATCCACATTTTAAAATTGACTCCAAACGACAGATTTCTGAGAAGCATTTCATGGCAATTTTGTTTACAGATTTTCTACTGAGATGAAGTCCTAGAAGAAATATTTGTTCATATTTCGTCTTGTTGGAAATGTCGGGCCTAGGTTTTGAACCGTAACCTTAGATCTGACAAGCCTACAACCTGCCTACAATGCTACAACAACCACCATGTACCATAATGACGTGTATTGCTAGAATTATGAAATCAGAGTTCGAAAATTTATAGCATACTTTCGAGCGTATAATAGCACACTCGTTTATAGCACACTTTTGGGCAACTAAAATATTTAAATTCCCTTTGCCGTCAGTGGAATACCAGCTCTCGTTCCTGTAACAACTTTAATTTGTCAAACATTAATTGACATTTCACAACATACAAATCTATTACAAATAAAGACTTCAAAATAATTTGTAAATAATGCAAATTACAGGCTACATTTAGTAAAAGAAAATGAATTTATTAGGAAAGGACCTCATTTTCGTTCTAAGGCCATATATTAATTTATCAGACACCATTGACACGTTATACTTTCATAGCAAATTTTAACAAAAGATGAAGGGAATTTAAATATTGTTGCCATTATTCAAATATTATTATTGTTCGTATCATAACTACGTATTTTGCTTTTAAGCTCCTTTCTTGTTTTTGGCAATTAAATTTTATGAATATCATAATTTCATTTAACGCTTTCCGAGCTCTGAAAAGAGAAGCAAATAACTAACACACCTACCAGCACGCTTTAAATTGGTTTGATGGAAGCGAATGAAAAGAAAAAGAAAAAAAAAAACGAAAAGGAACTTGTCATTATATTTTATTATATAAAAGCCTTTTAGTAATACACAGAAATTCTTCTTGGCCTCCAACACCTGATACTAGGCCACGAAATTTGCAAGATGGCTAAAAGCAAAAAAAAAGACCAACATTAGTTATTGGCGTGCCTTAAGGCTATAAAAGAATCTTTATTGAAAAAACAAACTTATTTTAATAAATAAAACACCCACCCACCAACACACAAATACACTTTGTAGTGGAAATAAAAAATTAAATAGGTATAGCATACCTTGGGGCTGGGGAGAGAGCTTAAAAAAAGAAGTGAAACACATGCGTTAATGACGGTCAACCGTATAACTAAATGAAAATGAACACAAAGAAAATGGAGGCCAGGGCAAATAAGAGAAAAAGAAAATAAAAACTTTGTATTAAACTTGGGACAGGTAATCAACATGTACATGCAAATAAAAAACAAGTTTTA
The DNA here is from genome assembly GCA_014635995.1 of Sarcophaga peregrina. NCBI lineage: Eukaryota > Metazoa > Arthropoda > Insecta > Diptera > Sarcophagidae > Sarcophaga > Sarcophaga peregrina. The sequence goes on from CM025791.1 coordinate 91,666,082, forward strand.
CTTTCGTTTCTAGTAGTTGCTGCTCTTACAGCAGCTGGTTCTTTACAAAAAAAAAGTAGTATATTTTTAGGCTGTTGAAAACATTTTAACGAAAATATTAATTGTTTTAAATACATAAATTATTTGCTGTTAGTAAACTTTTAAAGAACCCTTAAAGAATGATTGAGTGGCAGCCTTCTTCTTTAAAATGAAATTTATAATGTATTAAAAATTAAAGCATACTTTTAGGTTAAATTATTTAATTAGAATACAATTTAGAAATTATACGGTAATGTGCTATGTGCTTGAGTAATATAGAGCCTTATGCTTAGTGTAATATAAGAGACTCGAATCTGTGGTGGGAATTGAACCTACGACCTCTACGCTAGTAGTTTAGTACACCGCCAACTAGACTACCTGGCCACCAGTAGGTAAAGTTAGGAAAAAAGTTAAAGTGCTTTAAATTTTACTAATAAAAACAATAATTCCATTGGCAGTATAATTTAAATTGCGACATTATTAGCATAATATAGCTTTTTTTTTCTCTTGAAAAATAAATTAATAATCTCCCCCAGGCTACCAATTCGCAAAAGATATGCTCTGTTATCATGAGTCATGAGAGCCTCCTATCTATACATAAGCCAAGAGAGAAAATCCTTGCATCGTCTTCTTCAATGAAAAAGGGTGCCCGGCAGATAGTCTGTGTGATTGTTTGTCATGTGGGGACCACCGGGAATTTATCGGAGAACTTGTCTGCCTAAGTGTATTCAACATGAATTAGTAGTTTTTATCTCTTACCCTTCTCTTTACTTTCCTGTATTACAATACCATACGCCTTATAAAAAGCATGCGACTTACGTTTAGATCTTATTAAGAGAGAACAATTGGTGCATGTTAGCCAACACCTTTTCCATGTCCCTGCCAACCTAGAGGAGCAGATCCAATAGAATTGCTTGATTTTGAATTCCAGAACAAGTCACATGAAGGATGATTTCGATCTGCTTTAGCATATTCTTCCCTGCGTCTTACGCGTCTTCGCCAGTTGTTTACACCAATTATTTAAATTGGCCTACTGAATTTGGTCTTTCCAACATAGACAAGGTCGTCTTCTTCACCGAAATCCGAAAATCTCAGCATTAAATGCACGTCTCCTTGGGATATCCGCTTCCATTCGAAACGAATGCGCCTAGGTGTAGACTAAATGCTGCCATACAAGCCCCAACGTTTTTTAAACATTTTTTCTTCAAAGGTATCAATTGTGTGTGATACAGGTCCTCTTGAACAATTTTGTTGCCTCATAATACAAAACATTTCCTTGACCTCAACGATTCCAGCCTTTTGCCGAATACATGTTCTTGGATTTTCTTGCAATTATTCGAAAGTCCACTGTTAAGTGAGTGCCACGAACTCAGTCAAAGCAGCGCTGAAAGAACTGCTATTTCGGATTTTAAGAAAATTGAGAAGCTTAATTCCCCTATTACATCATTCCTTCAGACAGAACTCTGAGCCACTTGAAAGATCAGTTAGGACTTAATGCTTAAGGTTCCTTACAACCATGAAATTCAATGGGGTCCGGCTGCACATATCTTTGAAACTTTATTCAATTATGCCCTGTTTATACAAAATTCTTAATTTTAGATGCCAAAAAACAAGAAAGAAAATTTCTTCTCTATTCCGTTCAATGGCTAAGTGACAGACGTTTAGCTGCTAAAGCACCATCACACTCTGATTAACCACACGTGACATTTGCAAAAGCTAATCCTTCTGTTGCCAGTCCCACATTTTTAGGGTGTAAACAGTTGCAGGAAAAAAAAGTGTTAAAATTAAAGGGTTTAACAGGTGATTGTCAAGCACAAAAGCACGGGAAATAAATGAATGCCTCACGGCAACACAAGGCCAATCGAAAAAGTTAAAACTTTCTAAAGTGATAATTAGAAAAAATTAATAATTTTTTAATTCCATTCTCTAAAGTGTATGAAATACTTTTTAGAAGAAACCATAGCAGGCACACCTTTAACTCGCATGGTTCCCATATGCCATATGCCGCACCATACCATAAAACCACATAAACTGGTCTCATTAAAATTAATTAAATTCCTTCTTTGCTTCCTCCAAAAGGAAAAAGGAAACAAAAAATGAACAGGAACAATAAAAAAAAAAAAAAAATGGTAGGGTTAGTGTAGAGTCACTTAAATGATGGCCTTTTTTGAAGTTTAATTATTAAACAACATGTGGGCGTTTCTTTTAGTCTTCAAACGATTTGGTTTTTTTGTTTTGTTCATCTTTCATTTGGTAGCCAAAGCCTTAAATGGAACAGAACTTAATGACAGACCGTAAATGTTAAATCAATTTTTTTTATGGAATTTTCAATTAAAACTTAAAATGTTCTAAAATTAATCCCAAGGGAATGCATGTTAAGCAATACAAACAATTTTCTAAATTCTTAATTGTTTAACAGTTCAAAAAATTATTTGTCCGCCCCTTTCCATTTTATACACTCAACCCTTTCAATCCGCCAAACACTTTCTGTGCTGTTCGTTCATTTGACCCTATGTCCAGTACACTGAAGACGTGTGACCATGTTTTAAACCGCAGGTCAGAAATCTCCTACAAAACGAAATGAGGAAATACATTTCTACGGGGACTTTCTCTCAGCAGAATTTCCGCAAAAACCCTGAAAGTAAATAAAATTCCCTTGAAAAAGTTTCTCAAAAATCTATCACTCGGAATCGACTTTAAACTTTAGAGCCCTCAACTCATGTATAAAAATTAATGCACACATCATAAGTAATGTGAGAAGCTAGGAAGTAATCCGGATTGAAAGGTTGTAATGAGCAGTTATGTATTAGCCCTGTCTGTATATCTGAAAGCAGTAAAAGAAGTAGCCTCATGATAACCCTGTTCTTTTCATGACTAACTCCTTCAAAATATCGTACCAGAATTTCAAGGTTTTTGGTGGACAAAATTCTCTGGGTTCTTATGAGATGCACTAGTGTTCCCATATTCACGTGCAGTGTTTGGGAAGTGATGTCTATAATTTTCTCTAGCACCCCTTTGCTGCTAAAAATTTACTACGTATTCTGCGAACTCCTTCAAAATATCGTACCTGTATTTCAAGGTTTGTGGTGCAAAAAACTCTCTGGATTCTTATGAGATGCACTCGTGTTCCCATATTTAAGTGCAGTGTTTGAGAAGTGATGTCTATAATTTTCTCTGGCATCCTTTTACTGCCAAAGATTTACTACGTATTCTGCGAATAAGTATAGCATTCATAACAATTTCTTGGGATCCTAAAAGTATGCAAATAATTTTAATGTAAATACAACCCCTAAAATTATGCAAGCAATTTTGGTAATAAAAAAAAATGCCCCTGGATTGAGCTACCATCTATGCAGTCTTTGTGCTCAAGCCAGCCATGATGCCTAGTATGGTTTTTATTCATGGCGTAGGAAACTATACTTTCACTTCAACTATGTTAGGAAACTTTTCAGTTCCCAATAGAATTCGTCGACAACACCTTTCGATTGATACCGTCTTATTCATAAAACCTTATAAATATATTTTTTTCTTTCTTCCGGCCTCTTTTAAACGCTTTGAAAAATGTTAAACAAGTTTTTTTGCCTAATATTATACTTGAATTCCCTAACCTATATGAAAACAATACAATTTCATTAACATAAGTTGCTTAATGGTTTTTTGAGAATCTGTGTTTACCTCAGGTGTTAGATTTTATTAAATGTAATCCTTAAAATAGGCAATACATATGACAAGTAAATACATATGTATGTAGACTGACACAATTTAAATTTATTATGTACAATAAATGCTTAATAAATAAATTCCAAATAAATCTTTTTTGATTGTTTAAATAGAATTGTTATAAAATTGAAAATTAACATACAATTTTATTATTTTTCCTGAAAGTATGCCATATATTTTATAACTTAACATATATTTTTTAAAATTAATATATTACCCTGAAAGTATGCAATATTTTTAATAAACAAATGAGTAATAAAGCAAATATTACGGCTTCCTTTGAATATTTTTGATTGAAAGAATTGGAAAAAAATCCAATTTAAAAAAGTATATAGTAATAATAAAAAGTTTTTCTATGTGGCACAGCAGGTTAGCTTTTCAGTACCCTTGTTATACCTAGCCGGTATGTAGTTCAACTCGATATGAACAACAGGGCACTATTGTTCTGACCATTGTGGGGTAACTCCCATGCCCAATCCCTGTATAACATTCTCAGGATTTCTCTGTCAATCCTTATACCATTATGGCTAGGCTGGCCTTTGCCAAAATGCTCTCTCAATATGGCTTTCGATATTAATTTAGATTTCAATAACAATCCACAATAATTTACCTCCAGTTTCTGGGTATTATCTCAAAAGCTTTAAAAACAAATTTTTCAAATAAAAATTCTATTTAAAAATGATTTCTTACCTAAAAGTATGCCATACTTTATTATAATTTTAAATAAGAAAACTAATTTAATGCAATAGTGACACTTGAAACATTAAAACATTATTTTTATTTTCTTTATCAGTCTCTTTTTTCCTTTCTTTGTTTTTTTCTGCAGATTTAATTTGTTTTCTTTGTTTTTCAATAAATCCTAGTTTTCTTTTTCTTTCCTTTCACTCTTTCACTGCTTGGCATCCATTTTAAATTCTAGTTTTCATTCTTGTTTTGCTTATGGCTGCCATGTCTACTAGTGTTGTCGAGATGACAATTACAAGACGATGATGAAGTATAAAATATCTTTAGAAAATCAAAGCACTCTTAGAAAACAAAAAATCTAGAGAAAATAGGAGAAGAAAAAGAAAGCGAAATAGTTGTTTGGCATTCAGTAGTCAACAGTCGTCACAGAGGCTCTCACTGAATGCATACTTTGACAATGTCTAAAAAGAAAAACTAACATCCATTGTGTATATGTATGTACATACATTTGTACGTACATTGCTACCCGTGTTACTTGTTTCTTACTTTTCTTTTGCTGGTACTGCTGGTACTTGTTTTTCTATCTTCCTTAAGCAGGTCCATGTCATTTTTTTTGTGTATTGCTTCTATTCTCCTAAGCGAATCAAAACTTATATGAGCCACCGTTGTTTCACTTCACCATCTCTATGGCCGGCAATAAAAATGAAAACAAAAAAGGAGAGGGAGACATAGGAAAGTAACAAGAGTTATAGAAAAATTCTTAAGATATTCTCCAGTTTTTTATTGTTTTTTTTACTTTCTTCTCTGCTTCCTTTCTAGAGACATTTTGTAAGTCTTTGTGAATTACAGAGATTTCTCTTTCTCTGGCTTGATTTCTTTTTGTTCGTTTTGCTTGGGATATCCTGTTGAAAAAGAATTTGCATTTTGTTTTGTGAGACACTAATACATGTGCACAAATATTTGAAATACAAACACAGATCGGGTTTTTTCTCTCTACCTCTCTTCCGGTCTCTTAATTTTTTCATTTTGTTTATGTGATCACAAATTGCATTTCTTTATGCAAGTTTATGTTTGTGTTGGTTCTTTTTTTCTTCTTCATGCAAATATTTTTTTTTTATTCCACTAAAACAAGAGACAATAAGCATATCAAGAATTCTAGAAAAACAATAAAAAAAATCGTTTCCAAAAATTTTAAAAATTTTATGAATTTGAAATGAAAATTTAGGGATTTTATCTTTGAGCCTTAGCGGTTTGAGGTAGTTACATAAAATGCGAATTTTGAACACAAGTCAAGTCCAAATTTCCTACAATGGAAGCTGCTTTGGCTGTGCATATATTGCAACAAGAATTCAAATAAACTTTCGCACTTGTTGTACGAAATACCCTAGTATTGTAATGTATCGTTGTGTAGAAGTCCTAAAATTCTGCAATCAGATTATCTATTGTACTGTCCTAGACTTTCCTTTTAATATCTCCCCAATCCTTTGGTCCTCAGAATGCTCTATTCGGTGTCAATAGGAATAACTGCTTGCATAGTAGTTTACTCGTGTAATAGCGAATGTATTTCCTTTAGAAGTCGCCATAGTCTAGTAGGTAGTGTGTTGGCTTAATAGACGTAAAACTAGGATTCGAGCCCCAGGCTAGACATCAAAACAAAATACAAAAGCAATTCTTCGGCAATTTCCTCTCAGCAGATTTCTGGCACAAACTCTAAGAGTAAAAAAAGCCTGCCATGAAAAGTTTCTCAAAAAAAAATCTGTCGACTTTAAACTGTATGTCCCGCCACTTATGTATAAAATTAACACATATAACATATGTGGTGTGAGAAACTTGGTGAAGATACTGAGTTCCTTGTATTATATGCAGAAATCACTGCTCTTATAGCTGTGAACCATCTTACCTACTTTCTTACTTAATTAAGTCAGGGTTACGACTTAGCCTTTATATCAATACAAGAATACTTTTGAAAATATTATTAAGCAGTTGCAAACAACAGGGAGTGTTTACTTTGTAACAATAATAAAAACACCAACAAAACAACATACATGTTCTAGAAGTTACCAGAAAAATAGATCAAAAGCTAATGCTGCTAGTTAGTTATAGAAAAAAGTGTCTCGTGTTGTAGACACTATAAAATTTGATCTTTGTAGCTGTTATCAGCTTAACTGTTTTGTTAAATTCAAATTAATTAAAAGATTTACTTAAGTTAACTAAATACTAAGGAGTGCGCACAAAAAAAAAACTGGATTTACACTTTTCTTTACGGAAATAAAAATAAGCGGCGGATTTTTTCGTTTTATATTTCAATTAAAGTAAATAATATTTGAATTCCTTTTGTGTATAAAATTTTTTTGCTGACCAAGGTCTCAGAGCATCCAAATTTTTGAGTCACTTTTCTTTCAGACCTGTTAGGGTGCTTGAGAAAAATACGTATTATTTTACTTGCTTTGTTTTGGTCGGCAAATCCTTTTTTTCTTCCACTTCCACGCTATCTCTTAATACTCAAAGATTCCTTATATTGTTTTATTCTTACCTTAGAAACAGTTTTTGGGTTAACACCTGCGAGCCTAGCAAGCGGCGCGGTTTTTTATTGAAAATTTCAATTATTTTTTTACGACATTCTTCCCATTTTCAAAAAACTAATTTTGCTATTGCAATGTCATTTAGCATGTGGATTTTGAAACAGATGGCGAACAAAAACAATATAACGATATTCATTTTTTTCAATTATTATATAAGCTTAAAAGTAGACCCATTTTTTTAGTGCGCACTCCTTATCAAATAAAAGTGAGAAGTTCTTTTAATTTTATTTTGAAATCGAAACCCTAGAATTAGTAGGAAAAATTCATTTAAAAAATAAAAAAAATTTAAATTTTTTGACCGATCTTGTGGCCATCTTACCAGCCATTCCTTAATGAATCGAAATTTTCAACAGTCAAGAGAGAATCTTCCTTAATCCTTAAGCCAACATAGGATAGGCTTTCCATAAATTTAGAAGGAAGCTTTATGGTGATATGGCAACGAATTAAGGTAGTTAAAATATTGTGAATATATGGACTTCATACGTTACACTATATATTAAATAATATTCTTGGGGTCTGTTGCAGTCCAACCTTAAACAAAAAAGTAAAGAAATTTCTTTTATTTTACGACTTATTTTTTAATTAATTTTTAAAAGCTTTAACAAAATAAGCCTTCTAATAAAGTATCATATTTTTTAATTACTTTCTTTTTTAATTGTTTATATATACTTTTTCAAAGTATACTTTTAGGCACACCATGTAATAAACTAATTTATTTTCTTTCCGTTGTTTCTGTTTTCTAACCTTTCCAATGGCTTTTATGATTGTATTTATTAAAAACATTTAACTTTATGTGAATTTTATGTTAAAGAAATTAAAAATTAAAAACACAAAGAATAAAAGAAAAACGTTCTCCTTACTTTGACTTTTAATGTGCGTTGAAGAGTAAAAACAAAACAGAGTATACAACAGGGCGCTAATAATAAAACGTAAATAAAATCTATGAGGAGTAAAAAAAACTGGAAAAATTTTAATAAGTTCATAAAAGAATTAATAAAATAAAAATAAAAAAAAACAACAACAACAATAACAACAAAAGGGGAAATAATATTATTTTATGCACAAGACAAAAACGGAAAGAAAAAAAAAATTAAAAAAGAAAAGAATGCCAAGTGGAAAATATGAACTTCTTAAAGGAAAGCCACTTCAAAGTGCACAGGCAAAGTCTTATGTACTAAAGGGTTAGCCATTAAGATTGTTTTTTTTTTATTATTATTTTATTTTTATTACCACCTTGACGAGTAAGGGTAATAAAAAAAAAATAATTTTTTTTGTTTTGCATATTTTTTTCCACATTTTTTTTATTTTGCGTGTCAAAAGTGCTCTCAAGTTATTAAAAGTAACCTACATAACTTGCTCTTGTTTCATTGTAAGAATTTCTTTCTATTTCTTTCTCTCGTGTTGCTTGCATTTCATTTTAAAGCATGCTTTAAGGCTGATGAAGCTGAAAAATCCATATTTATTTTTATAACAAAAAAAATCATATTTTTTATTTTTAGTTTTTGGGACTTAAAGTCTAAAAGTCCATTTACTTGGTATTTTTTGTTTTCTTCTAAAAGATTTTGAAAATAAAAAAAATTTTGTAATGCTTACGTTTTCATTATTTTTCATGTTCATGTTCATTTTAAGCTTTTTTTTCTATACTTTTTCTTTCTACCACTTTTTTTTTTGAATAATTTTATGAATTTTTTCTCCTCCTAGTTTTCTTTGGCTTACTTGCCTATATGTATGCCATAAAAATGAAATATAGGCCATATAAAAGGAAATAGTAACGAACTATTATTACTTTTTACTACTGTTTGCATTTGTTTTTTTAATTTTTTTCTCTTTCTTTATCTAAGCTTATGAATTAAATAAAAAAAATATTATTTTTTAGTACGTAAAAAGGGTTTTTATTCTGCCTGGTTTATGACCCCAATGTGTGTAATGTAATGTAATGTCCAACAAGTCATCTCAATTTATTAGGGAGGCTAATAAAACATCTAAAATGTTATTAGCCAAGGCAAAACTAACATATAAGACATTTCCTAATGGTATATTATGAGTTATACAACATAGTTTATTGGGCTAGTTTTTTAATACAAAAAAAATAAAGTTCATTGGCTTGTGGCCAGCCCATTTAACGGCTTCTACCATAGCTGCAAAGGCCCTGAGGAAGAGGAAATTGTTATACAGATATAGGTTATTTGACTTTCCATTTGTTGTCAGTTTCTCGGAGCTATCGAATGTATTAGAGTCAAGGAAATAGCTTTGTTTATGAAACTTTCGGGCTGGTTTTCTAGGGTAGTTGTGCTCTTTGATGTACAGCCATAGCTGCCAGATGAACAAAGCATCATATCGTCAAATATTAGAAAAACAATCGTCAAAATCGTTCATGGAAATAGTAAAAAATCGTTATAAAAAATAAATACACTAATACCCTAGTTTGCGTCGCTAATAGGGCCTGAAGAAACGCGAAGCAAACGGAAACGACGCAAAACGAAGCACGATTTTCCTTGCATTTGTATTGATTTTCATTTAATTGGTTTCGAGATTCATAATTTTAGCTGAAAAAATAAATTTTTCAATAAAAAATATTTAATTTATTAATGACCTACAACTTGCAACCATCAAACAGCATAAATACATTAGACTTAAACGGGAAATCCCCTTTTCTATTTTAGCTTTGTACAAACATTTTCATATTAACAACGCAAACTGAAACAAAAATAGCGCAACATCGAATTCACAGAAATTTTTAAAAGACACAACTTCGAATTTCCACTAGATTTAAACGGGAAATCCCCTTTTTCGATTTTAGCTTTGTAAAAATATTTTCCTATTAACGATATAAATCGAAACACTAACGACGCAACTTCGAAACATGTGACGAAATCACAGAAATTTTAAAAAGACGCAACTTCGAAGCAGACGTAGAACGAGGCGGCGCAAACCGGGGTATTAGTGTACATAATTTAAAAGTTAAAAAAAAAAAAATTGTGGTGAAACATATAAAGTGAATCAACATTTATTTTTGATTTTTTTTCCAACCGGACTAAGTAGTTATGCAGCTAGAGATAGTTGTCTACCCAAAGAAAATAAGTGTGGGCACTAAGGCGTCATAGAGCGCATTGTGATATATAGTTGTGGAACAACTATGAGCGTCTGATGAAGCTATACAACTGCTAATGTCAATCATATATCGTCTATAGTGCATTTAGCTAGGAATATACTTAATTGATGAACAATCTCCTTTCGACAGTTTCAAGGCGTCCAAGACAAATGCGTCGCGCATACGTGCCTATAATGCTATGCTCTGTTATGGCTTAGCCAACCATACTAAAGGTACGCCTCTAAAGTTTCAACAGTCTTATCTTGTATCCATTTTTGACCAGATTATCTTCTTTGCGTCCTGCCAGTGTCCAAAATTTCCGATCTGGCGTTGAATCTATGATTACATTGTCCATTTCAAGCTTGCAGATACTCAAAGTGATTCCAAAGTCGATAATTTATCGAATAGTTCGTTTGTTGAGCCACATATGGCCTGTTCATCCGCTCTGAAGTTACATTAAATGTCACTGGTACTTACACATATGATATGATGTCGTTTCGTTTCAGCCGTCAAAATGCAGAGTGTTTGCTGATAAGAAAGACATGACAAGGGAACCACTAGTCCTTGGTAGGATAGGGTTAAAAATATTTGATGGGGTATTTTTCGCATACTTGAACTCTTTCACTAGTTCGCTAATGCATTCAACTTTATTGTAAAGATTTTGTAACTCATTTCTTTGAGTTTTTTTTCGATAACTTGTGCTATACCCCTATTGTTATGTGTGCTGAAATCATCTACTTTGGAATTCATTCCTGGCAGAAAGCTTACTTAACTTATTTGTATTCAAAGTTAAATTCCATAAATGAATATGTGGGATTATTTTTTGTTCCTTGTTTAATGGAAGGTCATAAAATAAATAATTTAATATGTGTTTAAGACTTATTCAGTCCGTTAATTTCGACCTCCGGGTACTATGCTTGTCTTAACCGACAGGTGCACGTCCTTTAACCTAAGACCTATTCTTAATGGTTAGCAGTTGATAGTTACTTATAGACATTTCGATTCAAATTTAAGTAAAAAAAAAATTTATAAAAAAATAATTAACAGGCTATCAAAAAATCCCTTCAGAGCTTATGTTATGTTCTGTAAAAAATCCACTGTAGTTGCTAATGTCTAACATCCATATTGACGTATACTTTATATTTAATTCTATTGAAAATATATTACTCATACGCACTCATATTATTTGTATTGTATTAGAATAATTACTCTGAAAAGTATGCAATAAAATAATGTTTAATTTTGTTGTATACGGTATGAATAGAATTGAATATAACTCATACGTTACGTTGCATGCATTGGTGTTAGATAAATAAAGCATCAAAACGCCAAATATAAAAAAATGATTTTTTTTCCAAAAATCAAGAAATTTTATATTATTTTCCGGAAAATATTTTTTAAATTTTAAACAATTGTTTATAGACACATAAGCGCAGCAATAATATCGCATCATCTAAATCTAGGGTGGCATATATATTAAGGAGTCAGAAGGTCTTTACGTTCGGAGCATGAAAATTCAATGTGATATTCACTGGAATCGACACATTCTTCAGTGCCTTAGGTTCTTAAGATGGTGCAAAAAATACTTCACGTCATCTGATGTTCCTACTATTTACACCACTTATATCCGCAAGAGAATGGAATACAACTCTCAGATATAGGCCAGTGCACTCAACGTCTATTTTCACGAGTTCGAACAGGAGAGGGCGGAGCTGCCCGTTAATGACGGTAGGGTATCAAACTCTATCCATTCATTGGAACAACGTTACAATGTGGCTTGTGTTTTAGTGTTGAAAATGATATTTTTGTAGCTTAAAATCGCCAAAATGACGATAAATCATCAAATCTGGCAGCTGTGTGTGCTTTGGCTGAGTTCTAGAAGGCGGGCCATTGTTGGCCCCACACATCAGATAACTGCTCTCCACTAGTTAGTTTCACTGAATATAGACGACGGCAGTACAAACAACTGAAATAAATTCGCGATATGAAGTTAAGAGATTATGTGGAGTACGCTCCGCTCCCTTATGAAATAATTTGTCTTTTTTTGAAAATTGTATGCGAAAAATTATATTTTTTTTCGTAATCTGGGGTAATATTGCGCTACACTCTCTATCGCGTGAAACTTGATCTTTTCCTTCTCTACGGTTAGATGAATTTCTCTCTATCTTGCGAAAAGACGGCATTTTTTTTATCGGAAAATAATAAAAAAAAAACTTTCTTCATTTGCATTACAACCCTTCAGTCAGGATTATTGACCTAGTTTCTCACACTACTTATGTTGTGTGTGTTAATTTTATACATAAGTGGCGGGACTTACAGTTTAAAGTCGACTCCGAACGACAAATTTTTTTGGAGAAACTTTTCATGGCAATTTTATTTACTGTCCGAGTTTTTGCCAGAAATCTGCTGAGAAGAAATCGTTGAAGAAATAATTTTTGTATTTTATTTTGATGTCTGGCCTTGGACTTGAACCACGGCGACTTTACTGCATTTGCATAAGAACGCAATTTCTTTATTTTCCAGTGCGATTAGGCAATATTTTTTCGTGCGATATTTTTTAGACCTCTCCGCTTATAAAATCGATTCTTTTTCAGTTTTCCCACTCGATTTAGACAATTTTTTGTGCGATAAGTACGCTTAGCCTATCCGTTAGTAACTCAGTTCTTTCAACTCTCACTTTCTCTCTTAACTAGATGTTTTTTCGCCCATCCTCTTGTGGGTTTAGAAGGCTTTCTATGAATACAAAATAATTAGGAGAATAGGATTTGCTTTGTGGCAGCATGATTGTAGTATCCTGCAAGCCCAAGTATTTACGATTGTCAAAAGTATAAAATGGGTCAATAAGTTCATGACTTATTTGCTTCATTCTCCATTTATGTCATGCCATGTTTTTAGAAAAGTTCTTTCAAAAGAAAAAAAATTCTTTCTTTTACTTGCATTACATCTACCTGACAATATGCAAAAACTTCTGTCCAGGAAACCCAATAGTTTTCATATTATCCTGTAAAAGAATAGCTTTCAATCAAAACTTATGCCCTTTTTTGAAAGGATTTTATAGAATATATTGTCTAACATTACAAATTGTTGCTTTGTTCCTTGTTGCACTGCCGTAAGCCAATATGATTGAATCTGAAAAGAAAACTTTTAGAATTTTTCTTCGTTCTTACATGTCATAACTCATGTTTTCTTATGTGTGGTTAGAAGGCAAATAAAATGTGAAATTTCTTTACAAAGAATTCCGATAAATGTTTTATGTGTATATGCATATTCATTTAACATACACGTACATTGTACATATGTAAACAAAGAATATTTTCCATGAATTCAAGAATCCATAAAAAGTGTTTTTAATAAATTTCTTTATGAAGTACTGAGAAGTTTACTGAAAAGATTTTTAAAGAAATTTTCAAAAGAGATTATTTTCTTTCCTTTGAAACAGAATGCTTTCGTAGTATGACTTACAACATTAAAGCAATTTTTTGTTTTGTCTTTTCAAACATTTGTTGGTTTTTAAATCAACTAAGCACAAATAGAAACAAATTCGGTAGATGGGCTACTCGATGGTCGAACGTCACCGTTTTCATTAAAGTTTATTAAGGTACTTCCGGGCCATCTTGTCAAGAGCAGAGCACTAATACCTAAGATACATAAATGATAATTTAGTCAATATTTAAGCTAATTTCAGAAACCTGGTCTTAAATAGCATAGACCACACTATCCAGCAATTGTAAGTCATCGGTATAAATCTCAAGATCTTTGAATCGGAAGTCCCTGGTTAAAAATGTAAAATCAAATATCCTTTTCAGGATGTTAAATGGAGGCATATAATCGACATGGTTTTGTATGCCTCTTTCGGGAATGACAGTGTATTTCCATAATCCAGATTTAACTAAATTCAATTATATCGCTACTATCTCAGACCCCTGGCTCAGTAGAAGCTCAGAAATGAGCCAGCTGAGTTTAGAAAATAATGCTTTAGGCTTAGTGGAAACAATCCACAGATAGATAGGATGTCTGTGCGCCTGTGTATATTATATATCTGGAGAAAATGGCCTTAAACCTTCAATACAGCAAAGTAGTTACACCACGGCCCATTAGATTCAATATGATGGTGTGTCTACGCCCATTGAATAAATCGCGATAATCGTCTTTCTGCGCTCTGCGCAAGGATGACACGCAAAATCGTAAAGCGTTCCACATCCACTTTTTTGAGGTCGCCGTGGCCTAGAAGGTAGCGTGCTGGCTTATTAGACGTCAAGCCAGGGTTTGAGTCCCAGGCCAGACATCAAAATAAAATACGAAAAATGTATTTCTTCGGCGATTTCTTCTCAGCAAATTTCTGGCAAAAACTCTGAGAGTAAATAAAATTGCCATGAAAAGTTTCTCAAAAAAATCTATCATTCGTTGTCGACTTTAAACTGTAGGTCTCGCCATTTATGTATAAAATTAACGCACACAACATAAGTAGTGTGAGAAACTAGGTCAATAATTCTGACTGAAGATTTGTAATAACCAATTATGTTATGTAATCGTTTTTCTTACGCTCTTAATAATATTATTGCTTCATGAGAGATTGGTATGTAAACGAACCCTCCAATACTTCAATCTCTTGGATGCGATAAGTTCAATACATTTAAAGATACACTTTATATCTTATACTGCTTACTCTTATACTATTCAAATACTTTTGATATGCTTTATTTATGCTACATTTCATTACTCTTATACTATTCCTATACTACTCTTATATCTACTATTCTTATACAACTCTTATATTACTCTTCAACAACTATTCTAATACTTTTCTTATACTATATTATATCACTCTTATACTATTCTTATGCTACTCTTATATTACTATTTTACTACTACTGATGGCATTAGTATTCTTCAGATTCTATTCTTATTCTACACTTATTCTACGTTATATCACTGTTGTACTAATCTTATATTACTTTATACTACTCGAATACTTTTTTATACTACGTTATGTTACTTATTACTACTATTCTTATACAACTCTTCAACGGCTATTCTAATACTTTTCTTATACTTGACTAATACTATGTTATATCACATGTTATACTATTCTTATGCTACTATTAAATTACAATTTTACTACTACTGATGGTATTATAGTACTCTGTTACTATTCATATTCCACACTTATACAACGTTATATCACTATTGTACTACTATTATACTACTCATATACTACTCTAATACTTTCCTTATACTCCACTTATACTACTTTCTATTACTCCTATACTATTATTATCATATTCTTAAACTGTTCTTATATTATTCTTATGCTACGCCAATACTATTCCTATACAACTCATATTCAAATATTATTCTTTTACTACTCTTATACTACTTATATATTACTCTAATGCTAATAGTTATAGCATACTATACTTATAGTATACATATACTACGTTGTAACACTTTTATATTATTCTTAAACTGCTCTTATTTTACTCTTATACTACTCCAATACTATTCTTATACTTCACTTATACTACATTATATCACTCTTATGCTATTATACCTTTTTAGTATATTACTTCGAGACACCAAATAGTAAGCTACCTAGTTTCCCATACTTATCCTGGTACCTACTTGAGACTAAAGAATTTCTACCAAAAATTAAAAAGTTTTTAAAAATAATCCTCATATTTCATGACAATAAACGTTTGTATTTGTAATTTTAAAGATATTCTCCTCTTAAATTTGATTTATTTACGCAACTGAGAGCCAGTCTACTAAGTAAGGCGGGGAGGGAAGGGGGGGTTTGATTGTATCACTGTTTGTATTTTCTTACCTAAAACATCCGTAAATGCCACACAACCATAAGAAAAATTTTAAAAATTTCTTTGTTTTTGTTTTTAAAAAATTGTATTCTTGTTTTATGGAAATTTTTAAAGTGTAGCAATCTAAAGTGAACTACAGAAAGAACTATGGAATCTTGAAGTTGGCTAACACGGAAAATATCTTTTTTCGTTATCGTTGTGCATATGGAAGGAAGCATGTTGCATAGGGCAAATGCACGTGCATGCATGTTTTTGCTATAAAGTTTTAACACTTGCTTTTCGGTTGTATAATTTTGTATAACAAACAATTTTTGTTGTTGTTGTTGTAATTGTTAGTTTAACTCTCATATTTTTTTTCTTTCTATTCTGCTAGCATTTCCTCAACGTAACAGTCTAGAAATCATTGAAAGAAACGATGTAGAGAGGAAAAATATAGGAAAACTTGCAATTGCAACAATTTTTTTCTCATTCTTTTCTTGAAAAACTTTTGCATATTTCTTGGCATTTTCTCTCTATTGTTCTTTAGTTTGTAAGCCTCTCACTTTTCCTCTCTCACTCTGTTTATCTGTCTCTTTTTCTATCTTTCTTTCTCTCGCTTTAGTCTAAAAGATCCTTTAAGAGTGTTTTATGCACAGACTGTTATACATGAATTTAAGAATTTGTGGCGACAGTTGTGCTCTTGCTATCATATTTTTCATACAGTGGGAGACAAATGTAGCCCAAATGTTTACACATTTGACTAAACCCTGCTTTGGTTATCCATTTTCTTTGGTGATAACTTTCTTGAAACTTTAAATCGAATGATAAACTGTTTCTAAAGCAACAGCGAATTATGACCGATTCAGCCCTATTTATTTGTAATTTAATTTCAAATTCCAAATTTTGCTCATTAATTTCCATAGGCTTTTGGTCCAACACAGCCGGTTATAGACCTTGGTTGTGAGTGAATATCATTTGTTGCATAATTCGAGGATTTAGAAGCGTAAATTTTGTATTGGAAAACAAAAATTGAAAAGATTTTCATGCCTGCTCCTACTCTTCCGCAATTTGTAAGAATTAACCAAGAACTCGCCGGTTGCGTACTCGCTGCTCCCTAGATAGGAATACAGGTTTGCACGTCAATAACTATGAACTTACAATCCCTTAGTTAGGCCTATAAACTAGTTTTTTACGTCACCCATGTTGTGTGTATTAATTTTATCTATTATTGGTGGAACCTGCAACTGAACGTCGCGTAACAGATTTCAGGAAAACTGCGCAAATTTTAAGCAAGGAGATCTTGCTGAGAGTACATACACTAATTAGGGAATTTTGGTGAAGACATCTAAACTTTGGAATATTTATTTGTATGTCATTGCCAAGCTTCTCTTATCTTGAGTTTATAATTTGTTACCTGGTATGCATACACATACTTCTTAAAAAGTCACTTATGAGTCATTTTCTATGTTATTTTAGAGTAATTTTCGACTCCTTTTCTAGTAGCTTTATAATCATTTTCGAATCTCTTTCGGTACATTTATTAGTCCTATTTACCTTCCTTTATGATTATTTTTCGAGTCATCTTTCAGTCATCGTTTAATCACATACGAGTCTTTTATGAGTCCTTTTATTGTCATTTATGAGTCATACATACATACATAATTGGTCATTACAACCCTTCAGTTAGGATTATTGGCCTAGTGTCTCACACTACTTATGTTGTCTGTGTTAATTTTATACATGAGTAGCGGGACCTACAGTTTAAAGTCGACTCCGAACGACAGATTTTTGAGAAACTTTTCATGGCAATTTTATTTACTCTCTCCGAAGAAATAATTTTTGTATTTTGTTTTGATGTCTTGCCTGGGACTCGAACCCTGGCTTTACGTCTAATAATGAAGCACACTACCTACTAGACCACGGCAACTTCAAAACTAACTCCGAAACTGTTAAAAAAAAAAATTGGAAATTGTTCCCGACTGTACGTTCACATAATTTTGTCTCGCATTGTATTATAATTTGGGCTCCTTAATTTTTATTCTCTATATGTACATACATACATATGCATGTTTATATGTATGTGTGGGTGTAATATTCAAAAATATAAAATATTCTATGGACTCTTTAAGATTCTGACTTCAATATTTACAAACTTTTGGCTATGTAAGTGACTATGTAAGTGTGTTAGTAAATGTACATATGTATGTGTCTATGTATATTTTAGTGCTCCTTAACATTTTCCTTTTTTTTAACTAAATTCATGTAGAATTTATGTTCACCAAATCATTAAAATCTTATTCTTGAATGATTTCTCTAAAGATAACATGCAAACTCATACACAAACACGCTCACACACACATCTTTAGTATTTTATTTCCTTTTTTTTTTGATTTTGACTGCACTACAGCAATATTTTATTCCTTCAGATTTTTCTTTACAAACGATTTTTTTTTCTTCTTTCGATATCTTTTGTTTTACTTTCCTTTTTGCTCTCTTTCTCTGTATATTGCTTATAAATCCTAGCAAATGAGGCGTTGCAAATATGAATAAAAATGGTTGGTAAACTAAAGGACCCGCAATCTGTTCAGAGTTTCAAACGATTACTTCAATATCAGGTTATCCATGTAGGGGACTCAAAACTGAAGCGCAAAATGTTTATAAAGATAGTACTTTGTGGACGATTTCATGTCACAGTCTCCTTCATTGTATCGCTTGAGAGCCTAGAGATTAGTGGCTTTCTCCGCACTGTGTTAAGCCAAAGATTTCACATTAAAAGTCGGATATCCTAATGCATTCACAGGTATTCCCCGGCTAACGACCGAGATAGGTTTCTGGTCCTCGGTCATAACTACGAATAGTCGTAAGTCGAATGGTCGTAAGTCGGGGAATACCTGTAACCTGTAAGATAGAATGAGGAACTATTATCTCTTCTCGGTGATCTCTACTCCACAATCTTCCGACAAAAGGCCTCACAAATTTTTAATTTTCATGGATACTGGAAAATTCATTAAAACATAATATTTCGTCTTGTAAAATGGTTGTTAAAAGAATGCGAAATTTATCTAAGGGGTTCTGAGAGCCCATGAGGTCAATTTGCAAGTGAATTCATGCTTACAGAGCTTAGCTGACGCCTATTCTAATCACGTCCAATAGGGATGATTTTCGAGATATGATTGATTTTGGATATACGATTTCTTTTGGCGATGGGTGGTGGTGAGCGAAACCAGAACGTAGTCCTAACTAAGAGTTGTAATGACCAATGAATTAAGGAAGCATTGTATTTCACTTTCACTAGGCTATCTTTAATATTTTAAGCAACCAGAGAGTGGAAGAAGTGGCCAGACATGGCATAATTATCCAATTCGCCTAGAGTTCCCTTCATTCAGAACATATTTGAGAAGCTGCGAAGCTTCTGAAGGAAAATGCAGTTATAGATTCTACCAAAGGCAGAAAAGGCTGCTACGGATACAGACAGAACAGCATAGCAAATTTTTCTAAAACTATATAGATGATGCACGAAAAGTTTTTGCTGGAACTCCAGGATTAGTACGCTCAGTATTGTTTTGAGTCATTACTAGACGATACATTATGTGCGCTCAGGCAAAACGTCCTACTCTTAAACACATTGCAAATGACTTCTCCAGTAGTTCTAGAAACATGGAAAAGGAGAAAACTATTCGCCACTTGTTGGCTGCTTTGTTCAGTACTATGTCGCAGAAGGAAAACAGCAGCATGGTACCTACTATGTACATGATTTAAATGATCTTTGGGTAATGGACGTTGGGCGTTAAAGTCTCCTCATTAGAAGTTGTGAATGAATAACTGTCTTTTGAAATCGCGCTCTCCCTTTATAGTAGACATACTTTCATAATCAAGTCACTACAATCCCTTAGTCAAAGGCACCTTTCGCTAAAAGGGACTGTAAAGTTACAAGTTCTAAGTTTAATCCCTTGTAGTCATCTGAATAAAGAATTCAAGCTATTTAAATCGCGCTGTTCTTTCTTAACATACATACATATACATAGTTGGCCTTTACAGCCCTTTGGTTAGGATCATAGAACAGCAACGAGTATTCAATATTCAAAACGATAAGTAGATTCGAGTCATACTTATAATTTCTGATACTTACAAGCACGCATACTTATTTTAATATGATACTCATACTACTCATACTCAAAGTTGAAACTACTCATTGTATTCATACTTAAAAATACGCATGATGTTATTGACTTCGCCTCGTCTCTACTTAACATTTACACGAAGCACAAAATAAATATGATTCACATACGAAGACTGCTATACTCACAAGCAAATTGTGTGTGTATGCTTTGCTTGTTGTCTTTGTCTTTCCTTTCTTCTTTGTTTGTAAAGGCAGCAACAACATAGGCTGTAAATTTTGATGAATGATTCGAATCACTTGAATTACTTATAAGTATTATAAGTATTTTTCTAAATTTATGAATCAGAATGAATATTTCGAATTTTGTGAGTTTGTGTCAACGTTGTAGTCATACTCATTTCTTCTTATACTTATAAATCAATGTTATAGCGAGTATGAATGAATCAGAGTAGTTGAATTTCAATTCTGTTGATTCACTCATAGTTAATATTGCGTGAGTGCTTATGAGTAGCGGAAAAACGATTCATAGCTGACCTCTAGTTAGGATTACGGCCTATCTTCTTACACCATTCATGTTATGTGTGTTAATTTATTAAATGAATGGCGAAACTTTTAGTTTAAAGTCGACTCCGATCGACTGTAAATTCTTATGAATGATGCGAATCACTCGAATTCCTTATAAGTATTTTAAGTATTTTTCTAAATTTAAGAATCAAAATGAGTAGGCGTATGAATCAAACATATTTGGAATGTTTGTGAGTTGTACTCATACTCATTGCTACTTATATTTATAGATCAATGTTGTAGCGAGTACAAATGAATTAGAGTAGTTGAATTTCAATTCTGTTGATTCACTCATACTCAAAATTACATGAGTTCTTACGAGTAGCGGATAAACGATTCATCCCTGGTGTCTGGTTAGGGTTACGGCCTATCTTCTTACACCATTCATGTTGTGTGTGTTAATTTAATAAATGAGTGGCGGAACCTATAGTTTAAAGACGACTCTGAACGACAGATTTTTGGGAAGCTTTTAATGGCAAGTTTTTATTTATCAAATTATGGAGTCGTTAAAGAATATATTTTCATAATTTGTGTTGTGTCTGACCAGGTATTTGAACCTTACGTCTAATAAGCCAACACACTAGCACTAGTGTACTATGGCGACTCCTTTTATGCGAGTACGAATGAATCAGAGTAGTTGAATTTCAATTCTGTTGATTCACTCATACTCAAAATTGCATGAGTGCTTATGAGTAGCGGAAAAACGATTCATTGCTGATCTCTGGTTATGATTACGGCCTGTATTCTCACACCATTCGTGTTGTGTGTGTTAATTTAATAAATGAGTGGGGGAACCTAAAGTTTAAAGACGATTCCGAACGACAGATTTTTGGGACGCTTTTCAGGGCAATTTTTTAATTACTCTCGCGAGTACATAGCGAGTACGAGTGATTTAGAGTAGTTGAATTTCAACTCTGTTGATTTACTCGTACGCAAAATTGCATGAGTACTTATGAGTAGCGGCATAACGATTCATTGTTAGTCTCTGGTAAGGATTACGCCTTATATTCTAACACCATTCATGTTGTGTGTGTTAATTTAATAAAAGAGCGGCGGAACTTACTGTTTAAAGTCGACTCCGAACTACAGGTTTTTGGAATGCTTTTCATGGCAATTTTTTATTTACTCTCGCGAGGAAGTCGCCAAAGAATATATTTTCATAATTTGTTTTGTTATCTGACCTGATATTTGGTTATTAGCCTTTCGTCTAATAAGCCAACATATTATCTAATAGACTAAGGCGACTCCTTTTATGTTGGAACCAATATTTCGTTTCCAATTAAAATATTCTTAGCAAAGTTTTTATGCCAGCATTCAGGATATATTTGCTAGCCGCCTTTAAACTAACCTTCCCAGCAAACTTAATACCTCAATTATCTATGATGGGTTTTCCTAGGAATACATTTTTATGCCCTATATACCAGCTGGTCATTAATAGCCATTTATTTGGTTTGATTGTATTTAGTTTTGTGTGTTAATGATGCCTTACAAATCATTAAACAAATTCCCATTTTCCCTAAAGTTTCTTCTTACATCTTACAAAGGAAGACAATGAAACAAAGCATTCATTCACTAACTAATCTTTAGTTAAATAACAACCATCACCACCACCACCACCACCACTACCACGAATTTGATTTTACTTAAGACATCCCGACAATAGTTTACTTAATCAATTGCAGCATTGAAATATGCTGCTCAATGAAGGAGGGATGTTATATTGGCGGTATACTGGCAAAAACTAAAATTTGTTTTTAGTTAGACAAAAACGCGCTCAACGTATTGTGTTAATTATTTTGTGGGCTAAGATTTATGCCATCATAAACAGACTAGCAAAAAGCCATAATACCACCACGATACCACCAACAAAGCAGCCATTGACTTGATATTTAACAAAAAAGGCTAATTAGAGTAGAAGAAACCAATACAAAGCAAGGGAAATCAATTGATTTTTCTTAAATATTCTCTTTTAACGCATGCATGGGGCTAGATTATTATGGAAAGGGGGGTTATATCCTTCAAAAGGAAATTAATTTCATACCCAATACAGTCTATAAGAACAATGAGTTATTATTTACGGTCATAGACGTCCATAGACTTTTGCCAATATTTCAATTTCTTGTCTTACCTTAACGTGTGTGCTGGCTGTACCAACCAACTAAGGAGTGCGCACAAAAAAAACTGGACTTTTACTTTTCGTTATAGAAATAAAACTAAGTGGAGGATTTTTTATGTTTAATATTTCAATTTGAAGTAAATAGCATTTGAATTCTTTTTGTGTACAAAATTTTTAGTGACAAAGATATCAGGGCATCCAACTTTTTGAGCCACTTTTCTTCCAGACATAAACACCCTAAGTTTTAGAAAAATACGAATTATTTTACTTGCTTTGTTTTTCAGCAAATCCTTTTTTTGTCCACTCCCACGCTTTCTCTCAACACTAAAAGACCCCTTATATTGTTTTATTCTTTCCTTAAGAACTGTTTTTTAGATTAACACCTGCAAACCTAGAATTGTTTTTTGTAAGCGGCTCTGTTTTTCATTGAAAATTTCAATTATTTTTTTACGACATTCCTGTTGGGTGGCCATTTTCAAAAACCTAATTTTGCTATTACAATGACATTTAGCATGTGGATTTTGAAACAGATGACTTGCAAAAACAATGTAACGGTATTCATTTTTTTCAATTATGGATAAAATTATAAGCTTAAAAGTAGACCCATTTTTTTTTGTGCGCACTCCTTAATACGTATATAAGTGTAAGCATATGTTGGTAATGCTATTATATTTCCGTTTCCTATATGTATGTGAAACACTTTCTCTTGTTAACCCCCTTGTGTTTATAATGCACAGGAATATATATTTCTTCTTCTTCTTTTTATTATTAAAATATGCATTAACTTGTCCATTTGATGTCAAAACTAATCTAAACATACAGTGCATGGCATATATAGTATGTATGTATGGGTAATTATTTTCAATTGAATAATCATTAATAACATAAATGTCGAATATTTGATGGCTATTTCTCTGTGTATGTGTATAGGTGTTGTCCTTATAGACTAGAAATCTTGCTTCCTTTACTGCTACAAATATGGGTGATTTTATGTCAAATTTTTGTAAAGGTTTATGGGTGTACTTATGTAGCTGAACAAGGATACAACGATTTTGTAATCCCTTTTGGAAGGTTAAGATCACATTTAGAGCAGAGTTTAGACCCATTACGATAAAATCCAACCTGTATAGCAAACCTTCTCTACCGGAAGCCTAACTAAATTCAAAACTAATCTTGCTTTATCAGCAATGTTTACATGGGAGAGTTTACTAATCAGACATGAAGCATGTCTGCCTCTTCATGAAACTAGCAGGCACTGATACGTAAAGTGAAAAAGGATCTCTTTCCCATCCTTAAACCTACAGTCTTTTGTCTTTGGAGAAATTAACAAATCTATCGGCATGACTTCCAATAACACAATCTCTATTGAAAATCCACAATGTACGCCATGAGATTTCAAAGCAAAACACACAAGTCCACCTAACTTCAGTATTACTTCCAGTTTTCAACGAAATTAAGTTGTAAAATGTATAGAGAATACTTAGTTTAAAGCAATCGCAATACCAATTCACACCAACTCTAGACAGTTTATATATAATTCGGCATTAGAACCCTTCAGTCTGGATTATAAATCGAGTTTCTCACACTACCTACATAAGTGGCGGGACCTACAGTTTTAAAGTCCGAACGACAGATTTCTACGTCTAATAAGCCAGCACACTACCTACTAGACCACGGCGACTCCAATATCGCAATCGCAACACCAATTCACACCAGCTCTAAACAGTTTATCTGCAATGCAATTTCCCACGATATCTCTATTTCCTGGAGTTATCCTTGAACGAGTCTACTTACAATTCCAAAAAGGCGCTTTCAGTGTAGATGTCGGTGTCATTACTTGGCGTAGCATTGTGGGTACGCATGCGAGGCAACTTGGTCTTGGACTTCTTGCTAATGACTTCTGCAGTGATGAGGAAGAAGAGGAGACTGTTCCTCACCGGCTGGGGGCAGGCGCGTCTCTTTGCCAAAGGAGAAGGAAGTACTTGATTATCTACTACATGGATGATCTGGAGGAACTGTCAAGGATTGACATTGGCAGCCTGAATTGCTTTCAGGAGCTCCAAATGGCTTCGAGAATAGGAGAGAGTAAATATCTGTGGTACCACAATAGATCCAATGCGGCTAATTTTTCTTGGATGGTCAGCCACTACATACCTACGTACCATTGAACGTTCAAAGAATTTCTCAAAAAATAATCGGCTTTGATGATGGAGGATTGGCGTCAAGTTACGTAATGATCATGGGTATTACCAACCTTATGCCATTTAATTTTTTTTATATTTTTAATCTTGGTCCACTATTTTCTTCTACATTCTTAAGCGACCGCTTGTCATCATCCAAACAAAAGCCAATCAACTGAATACGTGAGATTCGCCGTAGTCTATTAGGTAGTGTGTTGAGTTACTTGAAGTGAGGCAGTGGTTCAAACTACAGCCCAGACATTTCCAAAAAACGAAATCTCAAAAAAAATATTCCCCTAGGCTATTTCCTTTCAGTTGTTTTAATTAAAATATCTCAAAAGTCTGTCGTTCTCAATTGACTTTCAATTGTAGATTCCGCCACTCAACATGTGATATTGATAGTGGGAGACGCTAGGTTGTAATCCCGACTAAATAGCTGTAATGACCATTTACGTATTTATGTATGATAGTCACCTTTTTTGAGAATGCTTATTAGTGTACTTTAAGTCTCCTCGTGACTTCATTCTTCCAGTTGCCTCTGGTCACACCAGTGACCGCTCCTAACTAAGGGGGAAGTCATGTACATGGCTTAGAATTGATACATTTGGGGGCGTTGGTAGACCCATTGTATTTCGCCGTGTGTGGAGAGCACCGTGGGATTAGGTCCACGTAAAACCCATCGTCGTTGTCGTACTAGAGAGGTCTCTGCTACTTAATTGCCTATTGAAACCATAGTACTGTCTGTTAGCAAGAACGATTCTGCGCTTCATCTCCAGACTGAAATCATTTTTGAAGGTAATGACGTTGCCAAAATAAATAAATTCCTTGACTATATCGAAAGTTATAGTTATCGTCTGTAACCTGGGATCCAATACATCGCATGTCCCTACATGTCGACAACATATACTTCAGTTTGACATCATTTACAGGGAGATGGTTAGGTTAGGTTAGAGGACGTGCACCTGCCGGGCAAGACAAGCACAATACCCGGAGGTCGAAATTGATCCATTGTACATTGTCCTTAGGGGAGGACGGAAATAGAGGGTATAGGAATGTAGGTAAGGGGAGGGAGAATGGGAAACGTAGGAATTACACATAAAGAAACACACACAAAACAAAAGAGGTTGAGAGCGCGACTACACTCATGAAGTCCTAGCACCTCTCAACCAGCCCAAGCTACTAATGAATCTGTGGAGAGCATTGATGTCGGCTCTCGATACAGAACTCAAGCTCTCAAAGAAGGCCCTGCCAAGGGCCCTCAACCTACCAAGGGCTGGGCATTTGCAGAGGAGATGTTCGACAGTCTCTAACTCTTCCTTATCGCAACATACCCTGCAATAGTTCCGGCTGGGATCTGTTCCAGATCACCGTCAGCGGCCTAATCTCACAGTGCCCCATGATAAAACCGACAACCAACCCTAAGCGGGCCTTAACCAAGCCCAGCAGCCACTCTGTTCTCTTGCTGTCCACAGCAAGCCATAAATGTCTGGAAACAGAACAACTCGATCCGTTCCCCCAACGCCTCTGCTTACAGGGATATATGATGCCAAGAATTTAGTGACAGAACATGTCTAGTCGAAAGAGCTTTAAGGAAGCGATTTTACAGGACTCTCTGGATAGTTGAGAGACAACGAACACGATCTATAATTATATAGCAGAATAGGTAATATCGGAACCTTTCTGGACTTAAGTAAGACATGCCCAGGTTAAGCTACCCTCTTTATATCATGGAAACACCCATAAGAATTTTGCAAAATCTATACTAAAAACAAGGTGTTGGTGTTTATAATATTTTCACGTATTCACATTTCGGTGTGTGTGTATGTGATACACACATACACACATATGGGTATACATAAATATACATTTTTTATGCGAAAGTATAATAGAATTCATGCTTGTATTTATTATGTGTTGTAGCCATCTGTCAAATGCGTCAAATTTCATTACAAATCAATATTTAATTGAATTTATAAATTCAATACAACAGTAGTAGGACACTCACAAGGATGGGAAATGAGGTAGAGGGCATATTGAAGGAGCATACAGAAGAAGCACATGAAGATGTTCATTTCTGTTAATGTTAGAATAGAAATTTCTATTGATTGATATGAAATGATTGTAAATGTTAATTTGTAATGACACTGAGCATATAAATAACTTATTATTATGCAATAAAGGGGGGGAGTGACATAAAGCAGTAGAGCATAGAAGATGGAAAGTCATTTTAAATTTTGAAAATATTTGGAAAATTTTTATTTGAAATTATTTTAAAGTGAAACAGAAAAAAACGAATTTCTTTTAGAATTTGCTAATGCTTGTAGACCAAACTCTCTGCCTTATACGGCATATAACCTTAATCCCTTTATTATGCATGACATTATGAGGTGCATTGAGCATGTGAAAGTTTGTTGGGCCATTAACGTTTTCCATGGAGCACTTTATTATGATTGCCATCATATGGTAAACGCCTGCCATAAAAAAAAAATTTCCCCTCAAAATTAACGCCCAGTTTTCTATTGAGGGTCAGAAACAAACACAAAAGAACATAAAACGCCCACTTCATTCAGCGAAACACTTACTGTGCAATAGTAAATAAAATCTCCTTACAAACACACATACATACAAGCATGCATACATACAAACAAAACAAATTATAACGGAATATTTAACGTGTCCATATGTGTTGGTTTTGTAACACAAACGTAAAACGAAAGAAAGAAAAAATTTGTAGCAATGCTAACGGCAAAAAATAAGTCATTATTCTGTATGAATGACGCCTGAAATTATGCAACATTCATAAGCTTCATAAGCTTTATTGTCGTCCAAACCAAAAAAACCCGAGTGTTTGTTTTTTGTAAATATTTTTTTTTTTGTTGTTTTCATTACAATGTTGTTGGATTTTCATTTTGTAGTGACGGGAGGACATTATGCATGTTTGTCAGATGACAAATGTTAAGTGCTTTACGGTTTCTTTTTTGTTTTTCCAAAATGCAAGTGTATTGGGTCAACGAGGTTTGCAAAATTTGTGAAGGTAGCAAGGAAATCGTTTACAAAATTAGTTGGAATCCCCGCAATACTTTTTTTCCTAATGATGCCTAAAGTAAAATATTTGATACAACTTCTGGATTATGAAAGCCAAAGCGAAATGGTCTCATATAGTCCTTCGTGTCATAAGCGAGAATGGAGTAAAGAGATCTTTAGCATTTAAATAAAATAATAGGTTCAACCCATAGCAAGCTTCATTCGGATGGCTCGAAGGACCAACCTTGACCTATTAATGCATTGTGAAAACTGTACTTATTTACACAGAAGTGAAATCTGTTCACAGTCGAATGTAAAGTCGCCGTAGTCTAGCAGATAGTTGACTTATTAGATGGACTAGATAGACTAGGCCAGGGTTCAAATCACAAGCCTTTCATAGATGACTTCCTCTTAACAGGTTTCTGGCAAACGTTAAGAAAACCTGTCACTCGGAGTCGACTTTAAACTGTAATACTCGCCAATCAATGTGTAGAAATTAACACATTCAACCTAAAGCAGTATGTGAACCTTGGTTGTTATCCTGACTAAGGGATTGTAGTGACTGGATTATGTAAGTAGATCTGTTATATAGGGAGAGCGCAATTTCAAAAGACTTTAACGCCCAACGTCCTTTACGCAAAGATCATTTAAGTCATGTACGTGGTAGGCGCCATGGTGCTGTTTTCCTTCTGCGACAGAGTACTAAACAGAGTACCCAACAAGTGGCGAATAGGTGTCTTCTTTTCCAGGTTTCTAGAACTACTGGAGAAGAGATTTACAATGTGTTTAAGACTAGGACGTTTTGCTTGAGCGCAAATAATGTATCGTTTAGTAATGACTCAAAACAATACTGAGCGTACTAATCCTAGAGTTTCAGCAAAAACTTTTCGTGCATCACCTCATACAGTTTTAAAAAGATTTGCCTCCTTATCCGTAGATGCATATTCTGCCTTTGGCAGGATCTTTAACTACATTTTCAACCAGAAGCTCGCAGCTCCTCAAATATATAGAGAACAATTGAATGATTGTGCAACGTCTGACCACTTCTTCCATTCTCTAGTTGCTTAGAATATTAAAGATAACCAAGTGAAAGAGAATACTTAATTTATAGGTCATTACAACTCTTAAGTTAGGCTGGGTCGTAGTGGTAGCTCTGATATCACAAAGCTCAGTTGAGCACGCATGGCGGCCCGTTGTGATGCCACGAGTGAAATGCAGTCCCTGTACTAACCAAGTTCCGCCAAATCAGGGAAAGGAAGAAGTTGATCAGCGCAAGGGCTGCACAACAAAAGCACGACTCTTACAACTCAGTCAGGATTACGTTCTAGTTTCACACAAGAATGATAAACTAAAGATTATAACCTTGAGCATGATTTCCCGTTAGATGACGTAGTTGGGCTATTTCAAAGGTTGCCAAGTCTTTTTCATATGTGGAAATTAACATTTCATCTGAAAAGTGTATGCACTACGTGAAAGTAGTTGGCAGCCCTGCAATATAACTTACATTACCATTAGCCAATAGGAACACAATTTGCGTGACGTCATTGATGCAACATGCGCAGAAAGTTTTAATTTTGCATGCGTAATGGCGTAATCTTTAGTTTATCATTCTTGAGTTTCACCCACCACCCAGCAGTTTTACATCGCCTCTGATCGACAGATTTGAGAAAGTTTTCATGACAATTTTTATAGTTTTTGTAAGGAATTTGCCAATGGAAATATTTTTTTTAATATTCTGGTCTGTTCGACATGTCTGAGTTAAGATTTGACTACCTTCTAGACTTCGACAACAATTAAATACAGTTACGGCAATACTATGGATATTCCCAAAGAGCGTGCCAGAGTTATAGGCTGACTATATTGGCTTAACCCCATCAGCCATAGGGATCTCTGTAATCTTTACGCAATCACGAAGAAAATATTCATGGATACGTCGTAACTTTACTTTCAAAAAATTCTTGGTTTTTTATGTTATTTTATTTTCAATGTAGTTGCTTAAATAGACCTCACATTCACAATTGAGTTGTAAATTCCCTTATTTTTTGCGACTCTCGTTGTTATTACAAAACAAAAGTTGGCTCCTCTTTTTTGTGTCATCACAGAAAAATCTGCAGTTAGTTTGGTTTATTACTTTTTGCCAACCTTCATTCGTCTGTTTTTATTTGTTTGTTTATTTTGTTTTATTTTTGTTTTTTCCTTTCGATTTGTTGTTGTTATTTTTGTTTTATTACTGATTCGACATTTTTAGCGAAATTAATCGTTTCCCTTACAAACTGTGCCATATTTTCCTGACTGCCGGACTGTCTAACTGCCTACCTACCTACCAGGCTGGCCAGCCTAGATGAAGGCAATAATTTTAATGTAAAATTTTTATGCCTTTGTGCACACATAACTAGGCCTATGCATATGTACTATATTTCCCTATACACATAAAGGCCTAAATGTATGCTTTACTTTATGTTTGTTTGTTTGGTAGTCAGCAGATAAAGCGAGAGAGAGAGAGAGAGAGAGTGAAAGAGAGAGAAGCGGAAATACAGTATAATGCGTATTACTGTGTGTGGCCAATAATAGTGTTATGCGTATTACTGTAAAATTTATACAGCTAGTTATAGTTAACTGTTGTTATTGTTGTTGTTGCTGTTGTTTTCCTTATTATTGTTACAGTTGCTGTTTGTTTGTTTGCTTATCGTTGTGGTAGTAGTTGATGTCCAGTGAGATCGTTAATAATAAATAAAAATTTACTGCTGTTGTGTCTATTTTTCCTCTCAAAAAAACAAAACAAAAAAAAAAAACGGAGAGAAAGAAATTGAGTTGTTGCTTGCAATGTTTATAGGAGGATAATAAAAATGTGTATAATTTACGGCGCATAAAACCCCGGTATATGTGGTGTTGCCAAGCAATTTGAAAAGACAATATCTGTCTCTGTTAGAGAATGATAATTTAAATTTTGCGTGTAAAAATTAAACAAGTCGTCTAAGATGAGAAGAGATTTTAAAAAAATCTACAGATTTTTATTAAAAAAAATTTAAAATTGATTGAGGCTTTTCATAGTTGTTTCTGTAGAACAGAGATATGTACAGAATTAATCTATGCGTTCTGAATTTGTCATAAAATTTTTGTTTTTAACAGGCAGAAGTATTTATAAATCCTGAGCTAAACAAAATTGTTCTTTCACCTTTTATCACCATCAAAGAATAGAAATCTTTGAACTTGATTGTGCTGACAACTGTGACACTGTAGGTATTCTCACGGGTATTATGGCAGGGATACTCGTGTTAAGATCTCACAGTACTGCTATCGTATGGTCTGTTGTTGTTCATTTCTTGAGTTCGATCCTTTAGCCATTCAGAAAACTGTTCTTTGAGTCTACAGTGTTCTGCTGACCAGTTACTTATCTCAGGCTAATCCGATGCATAATTCAAGTCTCCTTCTACCGTAACCATCCCAAAAACTTTAAAATGCCTAAGACCCGTTTAAATCAAGAAGAGCAAGTCTCTTGCTTTTACTAGATATAGCGTTCCAAACATCTGTTTAAGAGGAACAGAAGTTTTTTAGACCCATAAGCAGCGTTGAAACTTTGCCCCATACAAGCTTATCTGTCTACTAATTGCCGCTAATGATCCAAATGATCTGAAACCCATTAAAAGATAACACTTTTCACCACCACTCTTTCCCAAACAATGTCAAACTATTTAAAAAAAAAAATGTTATAATACCCTGTCTGTCAATAATGCCTCGGACCTCGGTTTAATCCGTGAAGAGCAATTCTTTGTCGTACTTTATCTTTCCTTTCGATGAGTGTAACCTGGCAAATATCTGTTCTCATTCACAGAAGAATTCTGTCTGCTCATTGAAACGAATTTCCAAATTATCGGAAATTCTAATGAGGTTTCTTAACCCTTCCGAGAAGGACCCGATTGGCCCGATGATGGCCAGACTGTCAGATAGTATTACTATGTCCCATTCTCTTCTAATTTTTGTTATTAAACCAGCACCCAGGGGATTACCCCTACTCATGCAGTGCATTGTGCAGGTTTAGGAAAGGTGGAAAGAGGGAAGAAGCGAACGGTAAGGAAACGAGTTGCTACTGGTGGCTATAAAATGGCCCAAGAAGCCCGCAGTTTCTCACACCACTTATGTTGTGTGTATTAATTTTACACACAAGTGGCGGGACCTACAGTTTAAAGTCGACTCCGAATGACAGATTTTTGAGAAAGTTTTCAAGAAGATAAAGAGAAGAAATCGCCGAAAAAATACTCGAACCCTGACTTTACGTCTAATAAGCCAACACACTACCTACTAGACCAGTGTAGGCAATATTCGTCTCTGAATTGACGAAAGCCTCTGATTTGGCTTACCCTTACTTAATGGTGTATGGCTCTTACTGTAGGATTTCAGGGACTTGGGGCCCTATATGATACACACGATTTCACTATTCCCGCGTAGTACTTTACATTATTCGGTTTCCATATTTTCATGTCTCAGTTTTGTATTCGTTTTAATAATTGCTCACGTTATACGTCTTATTTCGTTGTTGCGTTTGACTCTTTAACTATTAACTTTTACACAGAAAACAATTAGCATAACTTTAGGCTTTGAAGCCATAACTTTTTTTATATATTTGCCTCATTTCATTTAATTAATTTTTGAAACAAAAAACAAAATAGTGAATTTTTTGAATGAATTATTTAATTTTTAATAAAAAAAAATTAGTTTTTGTTTGAAAATAACTTCATGTGAAACTTTGAATAAAACACGCAAACCAGCTAACAAAAAAGCACGACACACGACATGGTAATAAACTACACTGTTGCGAAAACAAAAGAATAAAACAATGTTAACAAATTTGATGGAATATTCAATAAAAGTCATGGGTGTAACTGTATTCGAAAACATCATGACATATGACTTTGTGACTTTGTTTTGAAGTAAAGTTTTATTGCCATTTAATTGAAGATATTTTAATAGAATATTAATGACAAGAATATCAATGACAACACACAAAAACTATTTCAGAAGTTTTATATAAAAACATGATACATTTATACTTAAATAAAAATAAAAGTTGCGCCAAAAAATATGCTTTACTTAATTTGAAATACATTGAGCCTAAATGTATACTAAATAGTTTGCAAAGAATAATAGAAAAATAGTGTTTTATAAAGGATAACGCCTAGAAACATGCTTTAAAACATAATATTTAATTTAGAATAGGCTAATAGCAGGCCCCTTACTCTATATCATGAAATGTATCAATTTATGTTTATCCTAAAATGTTGTGCTATATTATATTATAAAGTATACTGCCTAATTATATGTTGTAAAAGCTGATATATTTTTTAAGATGGTTTAGGGAAGTATAATTTACATATCGTCCCATTGTTGTACCTCATAAGACCATGGCCCAGAACTTTCTAACAAATAGTTTCAAACGGCGTCAACAATCACTCTCTGGGCTATGCATTTAATTATGAGTTCTTTACAATCAAATTGACCAGACTGAGGATTTAATAAATCCATGAAAAATGTTGTTAATACCAGCAGGATCTACAGTTTAACGCGCTACATAATTGCGAATTTTTTTATGCTAATTATTAACTGTCAGAGAACTTGCTAGAGAAAATAATGATATAGAATAGGGTCTCACCATAAAATATTTCGATTGTTGGTTGTTTTTCATAGTTAAGGAGGAATATAGGATTTTGTAACGTACCAGTCAGTCAAATAAAATTGTTATAGAACTCATGGAGCCTTTTTTATAAAATTTTGATTCCACAACAGTCAGTGCCAAAGTAATGTAATGTTGCATCATTTAGGTGAAGTCTTCTTAATCTAGCGAGTAGTGTATTGACTTATTAGATATAAGACCGTGGTTCAGACCCCAGGACAGGCTTCTCGATTAAAACGAAATATAAAAAAATACTGAATGCCTTGACGTCACTATGTATTGTACTGCCTTCAACCTCTGCAGGGTGCCAGTCATTGCCAGTAAGTATAACATCCTGCCTACTACTGTATAAAAGCCCAGATGTCTTCTTCTAAGGTGTATTGAAATCGCTTAGGTTCCAGATACATGTTCGGCAGTTTGTTCTTCTTATCAAACCGTCTGCATATTGTGTTTGAATTCTCTATAAAGCGATGATTGCCTAAAATCCCCTCGGGTCAAAAAGAATATACCCTTCTATTAATCTTTTATTTCGCCATGATTATCTATTCAAAAACTTCTTCCTACTCCACAAAAAAGGTTCTGACCTTATCAGCAGTGATGGAAACTAGGGACAAAATCGCATTCTCATGATTATACCAACGTAAACCTTTCGCATATCAAAATCAGCTGAGCTATGTATGTTCAAAAATGTACTTAGTTAACCTTCGATACATCGAATAAATATCCTTGATGTTTTTGATATTAAAAAATAAATTGTATCGATATATCGATAACTTACATTGAGTGCTTTTAAAAGTTCGAAGTCCATCACTTTGCAAAAAAAAAATGCTTACTGGTGACCTCTTTTCACAATTTCTTTTTCTATCCCCTAGAATTTATGTCTTGATTTGCATTCTATATATAATTAAAGCTACTCTATGTAATCTCTTATCTTGTAGGCCCTCTCAACGTATTCCATAATAAATTAAAATACAAAAGTACCTGAACTACATTTCATGTCAAATGGATTTCTTTTTTCATTTTATAAAAAGTGCCCTAAAGTATACCTTATGTTTATGGAATAAATTTTACTCCCGTATACACTACCTCAATAAATTTTACTTCATAATTATTTGGCGTCCCTAAAACTATGCTTAATTATTATATTTTTTCTTTTGCTTTATTTTAATTTTTGTCAAAAAAAAATCCCTCTTTATTATATTTTATTTTTTAAATTCCTGTGGGTAATTATTGCAGTCAACTTATATTTTTCTTTTTTTTTGTCATACTTTTCTTATTTGTTTTCCTTTGTTTTTTTTTTGTGCTTTTCAACAATAAGGAATTCTTTTATAATTAAAATAATTACTGAAAAGAAAGCAACAAAAAACAATGCATACTTACAGGGATATTACAGTTGTGTAAGTGCATTAATGCTGTTTAAATCATTTCCTTGTTTAATTTTTCTTTTCTTATTATTTTCATTGGTTTTGTTTTGTTGTTGTTTTTTAAAGAAAAATAAGCCCACAACACGAGACATACATTGTTGAGTTAAATATCTCGTTTGCTTTGGCAAAAAGGTCGTGGTGAAAAAAATAGGCGGCAAAATTTACGTTGTGACACACAATACATACAAAAACAAAGAAAAAATCCCCTACTGAGAGTAACTGGGTAGTAAAAAACTGAGAGCTAAAAAAGAAAAGAGAAAAAAAAAAACTAAACAACAACAAACTTAAAGCGACAAAATGCAACAACTTGACATGAAAACGTGCCCCAACACGAATATGAAAAATGGCTACAAGGCAAAATAAACACTCACACACACACACACACACACATTGTACAGCTACACGTTTTTATAAACAGTAAAAGCAATACACAAACAAGAAAGCAACAAAAACTAAATAAAAACTAACCTAAATTGATGACGTTTTTATAAAAGAATGACAATGCGAGCAACTTAAACTTATGCTATAAAATACAAAAAAACAACAACAACAACATTAACTAAAAACCATTTCAATGCTTTAAAGGTAAAGGAACCTAAGCCAGCCATAGTTGTTATTATTCTTGGCCACAAACAACACGAACAGAAAACAACGAGCAAAAAAAAATGTACCGAAGAGGGGGCCTGTTATAAAAAACGAGGTGTTTGTTTAAGTAAGAGAGCAAAAAAAACCGAAGCAAAATAAACAAGACACAGTGGAAACCAAAATAGAAGAAAACAACAAAATAACAGAGGCCAGAGGACCTTAAGAGAGCATATCAACAAACAACAATAACAAATACAAGTGTTTTTAAAGTTTCGTTTCGTTTGTGATTTCTTTTTTTACAATTTTTTTTTTTGTATTGTTCAGATAAGTTGTATATTTTAGTTGTTGTTTCTATTTTTTTATTTCTCTCTCTCTCTCTCTCTCTTTGTATTGTTTAGAAATGCCTTTTGGCCAGTTTATTGTGTTTCTATTATTGCTC
This sequence comes from Sarcophaga peregrina, assembly GCA_014635995.1. Classification (NCBI taxonomy): domain Eukaryota; kingdom Metazoa; phylum Arthropoda; class Insecta; order Diptera; family Sarcophagidae; genus Sarcophaga; species Sarcophaga peregrina. The sequence goes on from CM025791.1 coordinate 91,702,089, forward strand.
CTATGTTGTGTGTTGCACAAAGCAAAAACCAAAAGAAAGACAAGATTTTTTAAGAGAAAAAAACAAAATAAAGAACAACAACCAACAACAAGGAAGAGAAGTTTTAGGGCCTGTTTGTTATGTGGTAAGAAACGAATTTGAGAGCACCTTAAGGCATTCACTAACGCTGTTTTTGAGAGTAAAAGCAAAGCTACAGTGGTTTACATAAGTAATAAAAGGGGGGAGGGAAACAGTTTGCTTTACTGGTCATACATTAAAAGTTAAAGGGAAACTTTCTTGAAGGGGCTTTCAACATGGAGGCCGCAAGTTGATTAAAATTTGAAAATGAATTACAAAAAAAAAATACAAAAGTATTTTTTCGGCGATTTCCTCTCAGCAGATTTCTGGCAAAAACTCTGAGAGTAAATAAAATTTCCATGAAAAGTTTCTCAAAAATTTGTCGTTCGGAGTCGACTTTAAACTGTAGGTCCCGCCACTTATGTATAAAATTAACACACACAACATAAGTAGTGTGAGAAACTAGGTCAGTCATCCTGACTGACTGAAGGGTTATAATGACCCATTATGTATGTATGTATGTAGTTAGTGGATATACTCCAACGTATTTAAAGAAAACTGAGGCATAATGTTTATATATTTGAATCGATATACATACACCTATCGGGTCATTAAAAAAAGAACTTCCAAACTTTGACAGTTAATTTCGACCGCCCTTTTCAGCCTCTTTTGTTAAAACGCATTGGGCGGGTATAGTATTCGTCCAACAGAGCTTATAAAATTGCCATGAAAAGCTTCTCAAAAATCTGTCGTTCGGAATCAACTTTAAACCGTAGGTCCCGCCACTCATGCTTAAAATTAATACGCACAACATAAGTGCTGTGAGAAGCTAGGTCGTAATCATGACTGAAGGGTTGTAATGATCAATGACCACGGATTATCCATTTCGTGGTTTCAAAAGTAAACGATATTTCATGATATTTCTTCTTTTTTATTGTAAAGTTTATGACCTCCTCCATTTAAGTGACCTCCACGCGAATTGTTGCAAGCACTGATTCTTTTGAGATAATTTTCGACCTCTTTTTGACACATATTGGGCGGCATCCTCAGCCATAGCTAGAGGAATGTTGGTTTTTAAGTGCTCAAGAGTTGAAGGTTTATCTGCATAAACACGGTCTTTCGCGTGCCCCACAAAAAAGTCTAATGGTGTCAAATCGCATGATCTTGGCGGCCAGTTGATATTGCCTCGACGAGATATTACGCGGCCAGGAAATGTCTCTTGCAATAAAGCCATATTTGCTCGAGTTGTGTAGCATGCGGCATCGTCTTGTTGAAACCACATATTCTCCAAGTCGTATTCTTCAATAGTAGGCAAAAAACAGTAGGTTATCTTTGACCATAACGCTCCGCATTGACGGTGACAGTCGTTCCACCGTCGTTTTTGAAGAAGTTAGGTCCAATTATACCTTCGGACCAAAGAGCCTACCTAACAGTGACTTTTTCTGGATGGATTTCAATTACTTGAGAATTTTCAGAACACCAAATATGACAATTTTGTTTATTAACATACCCATCCGAGTGTGAAATGTGCTTTATCGCTGAAGAAAATTTTGTTCGAAAAATTGCCGTCCACTGCCTGTTGTTTAAGCACCCATTCCACATACCTACGACGTTGTGAATGATCAGCTGGCTTCAGTTGTTGCGTGAGCTGGACTTTATATGGATGTAGGTGTAGATCTAAATGCAAAATACGCCATAATGTGCCGTAAGACCGTCCTAATTCCTGAGAACGATGAGGAAACGACACATTCGGGTCTTCGGCAACACTTTGACTTACAATAGCGATATTTTCAGCGGAACGAGCGAAACGATGATGCACAGGCCTTTCAATATTTGTAACCACTCCAGTCTCTTCAAATTTCTTCACAATTTTGCCAATTGCTTATGTAGTCGGACGATTATGTAAACCATAATCTCCTCTTAAAGCATAATACGCGGCTGTGGCAGAATCACCAATTTTGTAGTAGGTTTTGATAATTTTTATGCGTTGTGTGATAGATCCATTTTCATCAATGTCAGACTTTCAACTGAAAAGAAAAAAAATTGTTTTCACAACTTAGTTTGACAGAAGTCGAATTCCAGTCCCATAATTTTGAAACCACGTCCTAAGTGAGATGAGTAAGGCGGAAAATGAATTCAACCCCCATTGCAGATGAACGAACGACCGATATTTGGAAGTTTGATTAACCGCAAGGTCTGCAGAAAGCAAGCAGGAGAATTCAAGTAAGTCGCTCAAAAGAACTCAAACTTTCGCTCTTTTTGAGAGTATAACTTTTGCAGTATAACTTGAGCCTACATCCGTAGGAATTAATTTCAACGAGTTTAACATGCAGCAAGTAGCATTCGAACTTAATTGTCATTGAAAAATTATTTGCAACAAAGAGTGCCCTTTGTTGAAGAAGGGCGGCGGGTTACGTGGACAAACAAAATTGTTCAATTTTGGTCGATAAGAAGCAGATGAAGTCCAAGAGCATGTTATCTCGAAAAAATCACTGTTTGGTATTGATTTTAGGCTGGCGATGTACGTAGGATCGTATATCTTTGGGAAAAACATGGACCAGGCTATAACTCACAACAGCGAGCAGTATGATTACCAATTTATTTTGGCCTCAAGTAAGTGATCTTGGTACCAAGGACATGTGATTACAACAGGAGCTACGTATCGCACAACTCAGACCACATTGGCAGCTCTTTATGAGCGATTAGAGAGCATGCTGTTGTGACTTGAAGGGTTTATGAAGTGGCCCCCACAATCGTGCAATCTGATACCGTAAGACCTTTCCATGCAGAGTTTTCTTAAGTCGCAGGAGTATGCAAATAAGCCAAACACTAACGCAGTTCACAAAGCAGACATAACCCTTGTTTGCGTGCATATTCTGCCTGATTTAATCCAGCTAGAGTAAACTAAATGTGAACATTTGGTTGTGCTTCTCCGAAAAAAAAGCAGTGGCGTACATTTAATGGCAACATACCTACATTAGATTCGCACCTTTGCTCATAGTACATGCCTCCTCATTAATACCGGGAATAACAATCCGGGAATAAATCCAGTAGTAAGAGTGGTATTCAGATGTTGCATGAATATCAATATTACTACCGGATTTACGATCTACCTGGAGGCTGACGACGTTTTGTCTGTTCTGTATTTTGCAAACCTTATAACCTTCATCTGGTAGCTTATGAGCTGCATATTGTTAAGCCTCAGGAAAATGACAAGTTGGGAAAGAAAATATCGAAATTCTTCTTAAATTCTCTTTAGAATTAACTCCACTTTGCAAACAACTCCTGCAATTGACTTTCAATCTCTAATAGTTAAATGCCAAAACAAAAATGCTGAAATTGTTTATAGGCTCTCTGTACTTGTTATTTACTCAAATTACAGTCAAACTTCTATAATTTGAACTTGCATTACATGAATTTTCTATAAGTTGGAGCATAGCAACAGGATTTCGGAAAGGAATTCTATCAGGTTTTGGTTCTTTAACTTAAAGTTTCTATAAGTTGAAGTTTTTATCTCTGGATAATGCTGATTCAATTTATAGAAGTTCAACTGTATTTTAAAATTGTCTTCTTGTAAACTGAAGTTTAAATTTATCTTCCAAACTATTGTCAACAATTTTTGTTTTCTTGACTTTTTAATTGCTCGTAGAATCAATTAAAACTTTCCAAGTGACTTAACACACATGCAATAAAAATAAAATCAATAAAACGTGAAACAGAAGCATAATTTTAGGCTTTGAAAGCCAGTAGAAACAAAGGAAATATAAATCAAAAATCAAATACAATTGTTTTGATACATAAATTATTCCTAAAATAATATAAATTTTTGTGTCTCTTACAATATATTGATTTTAGAAATAGACATTTTCTGTTGGGTATGATTCCTTAACGCCTATAAGTAGGCTTCAAATTTTTTTATGCGTATCTGTAAGCATATGAGTAATTTATTTTTTTCTCTTTTTATTATCGCTATGACTGACTGCCTTAATATTTAAATAATAATTATTGTATACTTATTTGGTCGATTTTAACGAGTGCCGAACACGTTTTTCCATTGAGCCACAAAGGTGTGGCATGCGCCATATTGTGAATGAATGAGAAAGACAGAAAAGAAAACGAAAAAAATAAATGGAATACAGGTAATTAACTTAATTAAACACTTCACATTTTATATCTACTGGCCTGTAGTAAACATACAAAGTCCTGCTCCCCATACTCTGTTCTTGCACGTCTGTTAAGCCATGTGGTCTTGCCAAAGTTTTTCCAGAGTAAGTGGTTTTTTATTTCTTCCTACTGACCTGGCTCATAAAAATTTTCCCTGCCTCAACCGTGTGGTATTGTATGGTATGGTGTGGCATGGCGTTGGCATACATACACGTACACACGTGTATGAGCATTAAATAAAATGCAATATTATGTCAAAATTGTGGACAGTTATTCTGTGTAATTGTGTATCATTACAAATATTACCTGATGATGGTAAGAGATGTATGGGGGTCCCTTCCCCCTCTTCCCAAGCCGAAGGCTTATGTAAATATAATAATAATGAATGAACATGTCCTTATGAAAGAAAACAAAATTAATTAACAAAAAAAAGACGAGAAAACGATTAAATTTAAAGGGTTTTTTTTCCATTTTTCCATAAATTAATAGCAGTTTTCATTAATTAAAACAAAGTATTATTCTACAGGGTATTTAAACATCGATTTGCTTTTTTAAAAGATCATTTTTGTTGTAATATAAGGTTACACGTTTTATAGAAATGGCTGCAAAGGTTAGGTTAGGTTAGAGTACGTGGTACAGTCCCCGGAGGTTGAATTGACCCATTGTACAACGTCCTAGCTTCTCACACCACTCATGTTGTGTGCTTTAATTTTATCCGTGAGTTGCGGGAACTACAGTTTAACATCGACTCCGAACGACAGATTTTTGAGGAACCTTTTCATGGCTGATTTATTTATTCTCAGAGTTTTTGCCAGAAATTTACTGAGAGAAAATCGCTGAAAAAATATTTTTTTTTTTTCATTATTCTCGTTGATGTCTGATTTGGGATACGAACCCGTCTAATACGCCAACACACTGGACTACTAAAGGCTGCAAAGGTATTTCAAAATTTATGCAAAATATTAGGATTACATTGCTCAAATGTTGAAGCTTCCAAAGGTTGTGACTACCTAATATTGGAATTTATATTTGGAAATTTAGTGTAACTCAGCACATGAATGACTGACTTTATACTGATTTTCAGGGTTTTTTCGAACATAAGCCTGCGAATGGTAAAATTTTTGTAAATTTGTAACGCATAGTTTATTCCACAAGACTACCGGATTACTGCAGCATATTTTAGGTATAAATAATGGCCATACCTACTGAAGTAAGACTTTTCTGAACCTCCTACTCAGACTGTACAGTTGAATGTCCTCTACATTGGGAAGCCCTTTAATCATCTGGGAAGACATTTCATTTCCGTTGCGCGAACAGTTTCGAATAGGAACAAGATAACGTAGCAATTCTTATTCTATTAAAGCTGGATGAAGAACGCATGCAAAGCCTGATCCAAGTCCATAAGTACGCGCTCAGAATATTTGTTAGAATTATTACTAGGCATTGCACTATGGGCAGTCTATCGAGCTTTTCATTTATAATCGGATCCGTCAGCATCTTTGGCTGTTTCAGTTTTATGTTATTTGCCCCTAGTGCTTAGCCATTTTTAATTACCAATTTTGTATCTACCCTTTGCAGAATAAACCGTGGAATCTATTTTGTTTTTATAGCGTCGAGCACTGCATTTCCTTGTACGATCTAAAGTCTTCAACTTCAGTCTTGAGACATTGCTGTTAAACCCAGTTTGGCATTTGTCTACGTGCTACACCCACCTTCCTACCTTACGAGTATAATTTAATTACTCTCTCTACGCTGGAATGCCGTTAGTACTTATTACTGGGTAGTGCTTATATACACTCTTCGGAAATGCATTTGTTATCGTCGTCAGGAAAACGTCTACTGGGCACCTTTTTTTTATTCTTAACCAGAGATGGGAATCTTTACTATACACTTACCTTCGATCACAAGCATGTTCAATCACAAGCATGTAAAATGCTGATGTCTGTGTGCAAATCATACGCCCCAATTTCTTCAATCACTTTCCTTCCGCTGGAATGGCGTTAGGGTTTGTCCTTTACATCTGCAACCTAAGGAGTTCCAGTATAACTTCAGCCATTCCCTAACTATTGTTGAAACCAGCAGAGATTGACAAGGGAAGAAGGAGAAGGTGAAGAATATCCTCCTTCACTTATGGAATACTTGCCAGAAGTTATGTTGAAGAAGGAAAAAGCAATTTTTTATTTACTAAGCAGGCAATCTTAATAATTTGTCGGCAATGAACATTAAGTGGTTTAATTTATGATAGGTTACAAATCCAGATAGAATAGATGACTGTGACATTACAATGGGCCTGACATGGGCTTAGTATATCTCTCCCATGTGCGGGGGTGAACTGCCAGCTGTATCTACCTACTTATGACACTGTATCTCACTGAATGCAATGAAAGTTAGTAACCATTAAAGTAACGCTGCTAACGTTACTAATTGAGTATAGATTTGTCTATTACTATGTTCACGTATGCACCTTTATTGCGTAAATACGCCGATATTGATCTCCATATTTCATCTAATAAATCTTAATTATTGCCTCAATTAAATATTAATTGTTACAATATTCAGTAAACTTTAAATACACTCTGTCATAAGTCTGCATATTAAAAGTAACCGAACACTTCCTGTTGATATTTGACAACTCAAAAAAACAAAACAAAAATAATGTTGTTGAAACAACCAGCTGGTTTATTAACCAGCTGTCAAATGAATATTGAGTAAGCTAAATATTGCGTACATTTATTATACCTGAACGGTTAGAAGTTTCTTCTCAATTAACAGAATATTGACTCAATTAAATTGCATACGTGAACATAGTATATGGCATTGCATACATACCTAATTGGTCATTACAACCCTTCAGTCAGGATTATTGACCTAGTTTCTCACACTACTTACGTTGTGTGCGTTAATTTTTTATACATAAGTGGCGGGACCTACAGTTTAAAGTCGACTCCGAACGACAGATTTTTTGAGAAACTTTTCATGGCAATTTTATTTACTCTCAGAGTTTCTGCCAGAAATCTGCTGAGAGGAAATCGCCAGAGTAATACTTTTTGTATTTTATTTTGGTGTCTGGCCTGGGACTCGAACCCTTGCTTTACGTCTAATAAGGCTCCACATTACCTATTAGACTACGGCGACTGGCCATTGGCATTAAGAATTTCCTTTTTTAGCAAAAATAATTTTTAAAATCAAATTTTTTCAAATTTCAAGCTTTAATACGTTTTTTTAGACAAAAACAAAAACCAACAATTTTTAAAGTTTTTCATTTAACTATGATGGCCTAAAGCAATAACAGTCTGTGAATAGAGTGAGTAACTACAAACAATGGTGAGAATTTGCTGACAGCCATTACATGAACACAGAAGACAATGTTGTGTTTAGAAAATGGTTTTAAAACCCCATCTTTAAGTGGCATTATAGATTGAATACAGATTATAAGGACATTAAGAGGGGGATTAAAATTCAGCAGCATACACACACTGTCTTCAGCGCACACAGTTACGAAGAAACTAAAGAAATGGAAAATGAAAAAAATTTAGTTTCAAAATTGTTTTAATGTCTCCAACCCCCCCCGATGTATTAAAAGCATTAAATTAAGCAACAGCCAACAACAGTTTTCTTTGGCAAATAAAATGTAAACAAAATAAATTCTCTCCTTTCCCTTTCTCTCTCTCTCGCTCTCTATCAAGTAATACAAATTTCATTGTTTATTAACAACAACAAAATTCTAATGGGAGTTTACACACACACTCACACACACAAGCTTATATATTTTAACTCTTACTCTGTAAGTGAGTAAATAAATAAAGAAAAACAAAAACAAAAAAATAAGAGAACTTTTATACTGAGATTACATGGAAAAGGAGTTAAGCTTTAAATAAAGTTGTAAACACATACCATAAGACAGAAAGAGTAAGAAAAATACCAACGAGAGAAAGAGAGAGAGAGCGAAAGTAAAAGAGTTTTTAAATAAGTGCTCATTTTCATTTTTTGCAAATAAATTAAAAATGCAGATTAAGAAATACAACATTCAACATTCAACATTTTATTATAATTTTTTCGTCAATTTATTTCATTCTCTTGTTTACAAAAACCCAGTTAAATACAGTGTAGATTTCTTACTTCCTTGTGTGTGTGTGTGTGTGTCGCTTTCACTCTCTCTCTCTCGTCCTCGCTCTCACAACTATTTTGTTCAGTATTTTGTATTGTAAGAGTAAAACCATCTTTAATTTACTTTGAAAATGTTTGTGTTTGTTTACATTTAAACGCCATTACACTGCATACTTTTGTTACAGGATATACACTCAGTGTAAAAAGTTTACATACAATTAATTTAATTTCCTAAATTTTATGTAATTTTTAATTTAATTTAATTAATTAATCTGAGAAAATTCGGCCTGTGAAAATTAATCAGAATATGTCAAGTAATATGAGCTTAACAGCTTCTGAAATATTCATCTGACGATTCACATTAAATCAGACTGCATTAGCGGCCGTGTCGAAGTCGCCGTGGTCTAGTAGGTAGTGTGTTGGCCCGGGTTCGTATCCCAGGTCAGACATCAAAACGAAAAATATTTCTTCGGCGACTTCCTCTCAGTAGATTTCTGGCAAAGACTCTGAGAGTAAAAATTGCCATGAAAAGCTTCTCAAAAATCTGTCGTTCGGAGTCGACTTTAGACTGTAGCTCCCGCCATTCATGTATAAAATTAACGCACACAACATAAGTGGTGTGAGAATCTAGGTCGTAATCCTGACTGAAGGGTTGTAATGACCAATTATGTATGTATGTATTAGCGGGAAGAGAATACTACTACAGTGATCACCATACTTGTCGTAAAAGGCGACTAAGGGTGCTGTTACCAATCAGGAACTGTTTGTGGTTCAACTGGCAGCAGTCTGGTCTTGCTTGGCTGCGAAGTCTGAACACAGGTCTTAATCTGAAACCACGGGTGCTGGAGGCCCCAGGGACTTGTCCCTGCCCAGAAATGGTGAGGTCCCCTCGGGAGGCACGTAGTAGCTGTAGTTTAGAACCAAATCGCGTGTAGTGCGCGAGTGCCTTGTGGCGCTACATTCTTAACACATTTGAAGAAGTTTAGATGGTCTCCGACCCTTAAACAAGAGGGGAGTCATGCTTAAATAGCATGACTCCGAATTGGTACCTACTTCTTGGCTGTAGCCAGTGTTTACAGCATGAAAGTAGGGGCGTTGGTCTACACATTATTTTCACCCAGTGCGAAGAGCACCATGGAATTAGGTCCCCTGGACAGATACCCATTTAAAGTACAGACAATCGTTGTATTAGCGGTGTCATCTCTGATAATTACGTAGAATTCTAAACTCGATAATATAATAGACTTGCGAAATTTACTTTGAAGACCTTGATTTTAGGATATCTTTGACTTCCTGGGCGCAGTAGCTGTTGCAGATGATCGTAATGGTGTAGATCAAACTGCCGAATTGTTCCTGAGAAAACCAAATATTTCGGATGTACTTCGGATATCTGTCGAGACTCCCTCTATGAATTTTCGTATCAGTTTTATAGCTATTTCACATAAATTTGTTGCCTAAAAGGCATACAATGCGCATATAGGCCATGAATTGGATAGCACAGACTGAATAACTAACCATATATGGACATTGCTTGTTACTTATGGCCTTTTTTCGTATTCTAAGACACACTAGGGCTATGTTAGATTGGCGTACCAATTAATCACTTGTACCTATTGTTTTGGACCATTTTGTTATGTTTAGGTATGACAAGAGCCTTAACACTCATCTTTTTTGGTGAGGGGTGGTTATTGTATTGCTTATCTTATTTTCCAGTGCACCTTCATGGCTTAGCTTCACCCTTCCTCAATAGTCTAATGCACATCTCTTTTGTAATATCAGATCGATCACTAGATTCATGAAATTTTCAGCATGATTTTAGTTTGATTCTAAGAAAGTCATGCAAGCAAATAAAGCCCTGATTCTGACTAGGTCTAGATTCGGTATATCAAGGCATTTCTACAAGTGGCCGCTTCACAACAGGTCTTAAACTTGTCAGTCTTGAGCCATAGCTGTTAAACCCAGTTTAACCATAGATTTCTCTTGCTAGCGACTTTTCGTTCATAGTCGTTAAAGCCTGTTATTGACGCGAGGGGTCCCTATATATTTCACTATCCGTTGTTTATTTCAAACATTTTTTTTACATTACTCAGCTGGCATATCTGTGAATGAGGTTTATTTATCCTTATCACGTTAGCGGTCTTTTTTGTATATGGACTTACTCGGTATCAGTTGTAGCCATAGCTGCCAAATTTGATGATTTATCGTCATTTTGACGATGTTTTGCTCCAAAAATATCATATTGACGATGTGACGATTTATGGCCTTATTTTGACGATCTTTAGAAATTAAAAATTTTTGTTTACTTCAGTAAATCAAAAAGTTTTGTATTTCCTTTGTATTGTAAATTTAAATGATGATTTTTCTGTATCTTATGTATTACAATCTCTGGTAGGTAGGGAGTTCCTCATGCGAACATACGAATAGTCCGACAAGGGAACGAATTTTGTCTGTAATGTAGTGTGCGACTCCCCTGCCAAATCGACCACATACGTATGTGAATACATGATTCTTGGGAACAAGTCCCTTATTTCGTTTGAACAAAATCCGTTATAATAGTGATAGAACAGTGAAACGTAAACCACAAAGCAACGATGCTCTAATGAATCAATGGAGTTCGAAACCCTACCGTCATTAATGAACCACTTCGCCTTTTCTCTTGCATGCGGTCGAAAAGTCTCAAAATAGACGTTGAGGCACCGGCCTGTACTTTCTTAAGAAGATAAGGCGGCTTTGAAAAATGTGACGTCACTCTGAATTTTCAAGACGATTTTGTAGGCTATTAGTTTTACGATTTCCATGAACGTGTTTGACGATTTTGACGATTTTTTTTCTTCTAATATTTGACGATTTAATGATTTATTTATCTGGCAGCTATGGTTGTAACTGATAGAGAGTCCTATATAACTATTGGACTTGGTGATTTTTATCGTTCCATAGACGTTATCATGGCATGGATTTCCTGCGCGTTGTTTAATTTCAATGTCAAACTATGAGAAAATGAAAACTAAATGCTGGTATTTCTTGTTGGCGTTGTTTAAAGGATTGCTAAGTCCAAATAAGGCCTTCAAGTCTGGTCTAATGGTGTTTATATATCTCGAGATGCATACATAACTGGCCATTACGATCCGTCAGTCAGGATTATTAACCTAATTGCTCACAAAACTTATGTTGTGTGCGTTAATTTTATTCATAAGTGGGGGGACCTACAGTTTAATGTCCACTCCGAATGACAGATTTTTGAGAAACTTTTCATGACAATTTTATTTACTCTCAGAGTTTTTGCCAGAAATCAGCTTTTTGTATTTTGTTTTGATATCTAGTCTGGGGCTCGAACCCTGGCTGGTTCGCTAATAAGCCAACACACTACCTACTAGCCTACGACGACTTCTATGTCGAGATATGGACTTCTAAAGTCTCCATGGGTTAGGTTAGTATATTGAGCAGATAAAATATAATTTTAACTTAAGAAAGTGCGTGTAAAAACAGTGTTGGGTGTATTTGTACTGAGAAAGAATTTTCATTTCAACGGAATATTTTTTTGATTGTTATTGTGTCTGTAATATGATCTAACCCAACGAAAGTTTTACTTGAAAATCAAAAATTTATTTGAAAATCTAAAGAAAGTCAGAATTCCTTAAAGCTTTCACAACTGACTGGGTTTCCAATTTTTTTTTTGTTCTTTTGCCAAAAGGAAAATCGTAATTTGTTGCCTTAATATGTTCCCTACTCTTTGGCGAATTAAGTTATTTCCTTTAACAATTCAACTGATGCTGCTGCTGCTGCTAGTGATGCTGTGTGTACTCTTCAGCCATTATTGAAATGATTGAGAATTTGTATTTAATTTACATTTTCTTTAACAAAAAAGAAAAAACAACAACAACAACAATAAAAAAAGAGAACAGAAAAATAAAGCACGCTTGCAAACTTATTGAAAAATATTTCTAAAATTATTTTCTTCAAATGCTAAGCAAAAGGAAGGAGGAGGACGTTGGAAGTGGTGAAAGTATTCAAATAAGGATTTGCTAGTATTTGTTAGTTTTTGGCTTTCCCTGCCTCACTTCCTTTACCATACTTTTCACGATATTTATTTAAATCCTTGTTAAGTGCCACAGAAACATAGAGAGGAGAGCGACAGAGAGCTACTGAGTAGAATAGAAAGTTTTCTGTGCGATGATTTTTCTTGCAAAACAAAAACACAAAACGTTCAAGTATGTGTGAATTGTTGTTAAATTGAAGAAATAAATTTCATTTCCGTTCCTTTCCGTTTAAATAAATACAAATAATTTAAAAGGGTAAATACTTTTGATTATGCCAAGCTTAACGGGTGGAAAATTGATTAAAACAGTCTTAGAAATTACTACACACACCCAGTGAAATTAATATTGAAAGCCTACTTAGTTTGTTGCTGCGCATGGAAAATCCGGAAAACTTCAATTGAAAATGTTTTTCTACTTTATACAACGAAGGAAAATTAAAGATAAAATTTATAATTTATTTTCCACTTTTTTTTTGTTTTAGTCGCAGGATACTTCAATTAATTGAAAATGAAGTGGTAGTTAGAGGGATTGTTAGAATAACAGAAGCAGCTGTATTAGTAGCCAAATAAAGTTTGAATTTATTGTGGCAATTGTTTGGAAATTAAAACAATTCTTATTTAAAATACAATAAAAAAAAAGCACGAACAATTTACAGGGTGGCTGATATGTATTGCAACCAACTTCAGGTTGTTATCATTTGTAAACCGCTCGGCTGACAGCTGACAGATTTTTTTTTTATAAGATCAACACTAAGGGGATGACCCCTACTCATGCAGTGCATTGTGCAGGTTTTTTAGGAGAGAGGGAAGATGCGAAAGGTAAGGAAACGAGTTGCTTCTGGTGACTATAAAATGGCCAGTGCTATACCTTCACCATTAGACAGTCTACAGCAATCGTCCCCAAGAAGCCTGCAGTTTCTCACACCACTTATGTTGTGTGTGTTAATTTTATGCAGAAGTGGCGGGACCTACAGTTTATTCCAGTGACAGTTTATTTTATTATTTACAAGCTTACAGAAACATTTTGATCTATTGTATTTAGAAAGAAAGTTATTCGTTATGAAATTCGAACATAAT